>JAEAOA010000665.1:0-570000 GCA_016746295.1 Potamilus streckersoni | reverse complement strand
GTATGTATGTATGTATGTATGTATGTATGTATGTATGTATGTATGTATGTATGTATGTATGTATCAGTAGCATCCTAATAGGTTACCCTTCACGGTGATCCTTGATAGCCTGTGTGGCTTTCATGGGGTCCTTACATTGTCGTCTCTCTTATAAATATTATGTGGCACCTTCATATTATGTTCCTTTTTGGCTAACATTCTTACTGAATGATTATTGGGGGGGGTCCTTCAGTGGAATAGAGAGCTCAAGGCATGCTACTGATTATTTTTTGGGAGGGGACACCTTGCATAAACATATCCCCCAGGCGAATTTCTAATCGACGAAAGCGAAATATTAGACATTCATAGGACTGTCAAGGCATTGCGCTTTCGATAAATACCACACGAATCACCCCGAGGTGAAAGGTGCAAAATGCACTCCCACGACGTGGCGACGCTTTGGGTTGTGGTCACGCTTGCATTCCTTCTTATTTTTTAATACCGTTAAGGTGATTTCATGTTGTCAGAAATTTCGTCGTGCTTCTTTGATAAAATTGCAGACTACTGTGCTCTCTCTCTCTCTCTCTCTCTCTCTCTCTCTCTCTCTCTCTCTCTCTCTCTCTCTCTCTCATACACACACACACACACACACACACACACACACACACACACACACACACACATTGTCATTAAGTCGCTGATACATACTATTTGTGAGGGACAACCCAGAATGTTTTGAGGACTTTCTCTGTTGGGTTCCATCTCCTTTCAGGTCGAGAATACTGTTGCTCTCGCCTTGGTCGTGATCATAAAAGACGCTTAGAATGGTATGTGATCTTAGAAACTCCCATACCGGTTACGACGCTTTAAGTTGTTTGTTTCTAATTCATTCTTCCCGATTTAAGAAAGAATATGTAGCCAGTTTACTTATTTTCAATTGAAACATTAAAAATGAAATATAAACAGATTTCCTGTGACTTGTTCCAAGATGTCGACTTTGACCCTTAAATAAAGTTTAGTCAATAATAGTGGTACCGACTGCTGTAAAACTGCCGATTCGGACCAAGTGAAGGATTTGATATATCTGATGGAAAAATTTTGCATGTGAGCATAAGCAGGTTTTATGCCGTTATCTGGCAGGTGTAATATTTGGTGTACTCGAGTCTTATCCTTCATCTTCCTTCACATGTATCTAATTTCATCATCTCATTATTTCTCAAGATGATTCTGAGAAAATCTTTGGAATACATATCAACATGTTATAAATATTTTGTCTTAAAAAAATAGTAGGCTAAGATGATTTTCTTCGCAAGCAAAAACAAAGATCTAAACGGATAAAAGAAATGAGCTAATCATCTACTCGAAAGATTCAGGTAGGGTTGTTTGATTGGTTGATTGCTAGTGATGACGTCAGATCGAAATTATCCTTATGTGGCCATGCAAACGCTATGCATGTGCACACTATTCATACGGGTATCGTTCATTGGCGTTGGGTAGGTATACCTTTGATTTTGGCCCCCACCACCTGTTCATGATTTGTCCCTCAATCCCTGGACAAAATTACTGCAGAATCCATACTAAATTGTCGTACCCGTATCAACACGGCGACCAGTAGCAGCCTCACTTTCAAGAATATTATTTATGACATTTATGACATTCTGTGCAAAAAATGTATAGACCATTTATGTTGGATTGCTTGACAGTAAATGGTCTACACCTGATATTGCATGATCGTTATTGGTCTTTATTATGTGCATTCGTGTTTTAAATAACACAGTAAAAAGACATCAGTCTACTATAGATGGGAATATGTTATGACGTAACGATCTTACCGTAACTAGTTCGGTTGGAAATACACTTTATAGCAAATGAAGACATGGAAATTTCTGTACAAATCGGTCATTATTTTCAACTCCTCGTATCCAACTGTCTACGTGGTAGTATATGATTGTCTTCATGCTAAAATGTGTATTGTTAAAGTATTTTTTGCAATAATGCTTATTGCTCAAATGTGTATTGCTAAAAGGTTGAAAGAGTGTAATATTGTACCAGATTTAACAATTTGATCTTGTGTATATGGTGTTCAAGGCCATCAATTACGAATACGAGAATATTTGTCCTTGACACGGCTATGATGGCGACTTGCTTAATTTGCAAGTAAAATCCAGCTGAATGGAATATTGTCCTCTCATTGGTTAAAAGAAGATGACATCCTGTATTTATAGCTTATTTTCAGTTGGCTAATAAGAAGGCAGAATTCCATTCAGCGCGTTGTTCTTGGACGGGCTCATGACCATATCAAGCTATAGCGTGATTAAATGGCCTGGTATTCCTTAAAGTTATAATAGCAAGCCAAACTGTGGATATGCATACAAAGTCGAATACCTGAGCTAAACATCGGTACCAAATTTATTACGTTACGCGAAATGTAGCTTGAAATATCAGCGTTTATTCTTAAATAGGTCGCGCGAGAAAGGTAAAAAGTATCCTCCCTTGTAGTTTTTTTTTATTTAGTACATGTATGACAGGTAAATTGTAGGCAACGATACGAACCACTTTGGGATTACGCCTAGACAAAAAGTAGGTCTCCGCTTTATTCTGACAGAAAAAAAGCGGAGACCTACTTGTTGGTCTAGGATTACGTCAAGATTTTTCGTGCTTGTGGTCTAAAGGATTTCCATGACTCATCTAATGTACGACAGACCGATAAATCAACTCCTCACCGTGGCAGTCATCTATCAGTATTAACACAGATTTGAGGTGTTGAATTGTCCGACTATATGTACAATAGATCAATCAATCCATGTCTGCTTTTAGAGCAAGAGAGAAGCAGTCACGAAGACAGGTATCAGAAACCATTACAATAACTGCAATAATGTCTCGTCTCTGTAGTGCAATCGGTTAGCGCGTTCGGCTGTTAACCGAAAGGTTGGTGGTTCGAGCCCACCCAGGGACGACAATGACACTTTTTAATAATGCACGCCAGTTATTTTAACCTGGTGTTTATACATAAGAGATTATGTTGAAAATGAAACAAAAAAGTTGTTTTACATCACTGGAATGATGTACGTTTCATATTTCATTTTGTTTTCTTCACTTCAAGTATTAGAATCGTAGAAGTAGTTGCCAAATCTATTTACATAGGGTCGGTGGTGTGGAGATACCATTTATAGTAGATGAACAGGGTGTTAAAACTTGTACGTCATGTTAACGTGTCTCTGCTGATCTTTGTCTATTCAATATCGAGTTGGTAGTGGTGTACAGACATAATCAACTGTCGAGCTCTAGTTTGTAACTTAATGTCCCTAGCACAAGGAAAAGCTTTATCCAAATCTATAACTTATAGGTCGGCTCTAAGAGCACTGCTAATAATAACTACTTATAAAAAACAACTTTTAGGAACTGTATTTATGTATGAGTTTATGTGTTTGAAACTAGTTAGCCAAGACATACATGTTGGCATGAGAGCCACGAACTGCTTTATATTTCCTTGTGTAATTTCGATGAATTTAAGATCCTCTAAAGTTTATTTACAGTCCACCATCTTCTCTAGCCAAGGTTCCGATAACCCTGTCCAGGGCTAGCGAAGATGACAATCTCTTAGTAAAGCTTCAGACCGTATTAAAAAAAACCATAAAAAAACACTAGTTTCCGAGAACTTGTAGTTGGAATTTGTAGAATGCGATCCAAATCTTAATCTTCGTTTTGTTGCCTATTAAGTCTCTTAGATAAACTTAAATCAAACATTGTTTTATTAGCTCGCACAGAACGTGATGGGAAAGAGTGATGATAGAAAAGTTCAGTATGATGAAACATAAACTTTAAGAGTATTCATTTTTTCCTTTGATTTTAGAATCTTAGCTGCTATGTGACATCACCATATTAAAAAGTCTTATACTATGTGCTTGTTTTTACAACAACAACATCAATAATAATAATAATAATAATAATAATAATAATAATAATAATAATAATAATAATAATAATAATAATAATTTATATCGTGTGAGACCATGCAGTTATATACGATAAGTTAATGCCTTATACAATAGGCTACCTAACGTATCTCACTGGATGGAATAAGAGCCACACAACCACACGCATGAACCGCACACTTATCGGTTATCATGTCTAGTCGAAGCCCTGCAGATAAGAAATCAATATTTTGCATTCTGAAAATGATATAGAACTAAACAACAGACAAAAATATAAAAATGTGTAATAGCATTATGCGATTTCAGATCAGATTTTATCTTGTTCGTTTCACTAATTAATTATAGAAACTGAAAAAACTAAAATATGTTCTTGTATAATATAAACAAACAGATCTGATATGTTGACATTTTATCCAGTCATATACGGTTGGACTAAAAGGAGAAATCTTCATTAATCATATATTATTTACGTAAAGGGAATTGCTAATTACATTAGCAAAATACAGAATTTGTGTGTCTTAAATATACTATCAGATTTACAATTTTCTGCTACATTTCATTAAGAAAAATACGAAACCATATTACAGTATATATTTTACGTTCGACAAATTATGCAGATTTTAAACACAACTGTAGTGGTATCATCTCCCTTTTAAGACATGTAGTAGTATGAAAATTGTATTTCTGAAACAATTAATAGCCTCTCCACAATGGCTACTAAGTATAACGTGTTATTGTGATTATATAACATAAATTTAATTCTGCCAGATATCTAGCGGTTACACTGAAATATTTCTTTCATAGCTACTTCATTATAAAAATATATACTTCCTTTTTTAAATACCTTTGACCTGTCCAGTTCGATGTTGCTTATGTGTACCGACCATGGTTTATTGGATTATGTAAATTTTCATATTTTAATGAAAGTACATTTTGTAAATTTTCGAAATACGGAAAATACTCACTATCGTCTGTTTTGATAATGGAAAGTTTTATTTTGTCAAATTTACTAAAACAAATGCCTGTAATTCCATCATTAAATTTAAATGATATTTTTTGGTTATTAACCATTACTTTTTTATTTTGCTATAACTCCATTGACTAATGTTAAATTTTCAAACATTATTTCTGATGCTTAGACAATATTACTTAAATAATGTCCAAGCGCGAGTGTTAATTCCGTCTTTGCAATACCTTTTATCATCTATATTGCTTAGTCTACGTTTTATAAATGTCATAATTACATTAGTTTTAATAAAACTGACGCTATTGTTAAGAACTGCTGTGAAATCCTCAAATGCATCATCTTTTTCACACATCCGCGAGGAATACCTTTAGCTTTCTTGGTCAGTTTATTGTCGTCTAATATGACAGCATGCTTCTTAGTCCAACAAACTCTCTCACCGGCACAAACATAAACTCATCTTTCATTTTTCCAATAACTTTCTTGTTAGAATTATCATGAAATCCACTACCTGTTGGATAATCTGATAAATTAAATTATCTGATAAATTTATTATCATAAATATCCTGATAGACATTTTCAGATTTTATATTATATACTATAGAGTCTTTATCAGTAAATAGCAACTCCGAATCTGGCCACATTTTTTGTAAAATTATGATGAAAATCGTACATCAGCCACTTTGAAATATCAAGTAGAGCTGCACCAACATAAATTTGCTTTTTTAGCTTAAATTTATCTTTCGTCGTTGTATTGCGGCAAGATTTTTATTAAATATTTTCATACTAACAAAACCATCATCATTAACTAATATATTTCTGCGATTGATGTCATCAACAATTTCGATCGAAACTCTCCTGCGAATATTTTCCATGGTCTTACAAACACCGAGATGTTCATTAACTTGAAAAAGTTTTTCTCAAATTCGGTTTAGGCTACGGCACGACGTTTCGTATATAGGTCAATATAATCTGTCATCCACCGCCACCAATTAATCTTTAACATACGATGTACTTTTCTCAGAATTAGTCCAGCATCAACTGCTTGCTTTAGATGTTTGCAATGCATAACTTGTTAACGATATAATATTTTGATGTTGTCATTGCTAGCTGTTCGGGCGATAATAAACTGTAATCAATCATCATCGACTCTGCGCAAATCGGATAGTTGTTTTGTAGATCATGTAACGAATAAGGATAATCTTGATCAATTTCAACAATATATGAAATATCGTTCCGAAGATTCTTTTTCAGTTGCTTTAAGAAATTGGCTTGGAGTTATCCAATACAACCCTTCGCAAGGCATTGCCTGTGTCAAAACCCACCCATAAAGGTTCACTTTGTCCAGATCAATAATGCAACTCGACGGACGATTTTAATCATAACTTATCAAATATTTATTATTAGCTGCTGCATATTTTTTTTATTATGACGCTGATTCCGCCTCTGATGCCTTTTTCAATAAAGTTAAACATATCGATATCTGTTAAGAGATCTAATTCTATTTTTCTCGTCTTTAGCAAAGCGTCCCAAGACAGCCCTGGAGCAGAATAATACCAACAAAGTTCTTATCCGTAATTTGCATGGCTAACCTGACGACCAAATGTTTTTACAGGCAAATTTATTCCACGTATCTTGTGCATATTTGCACTCGTCGCCACTGATGTTTTCATTCTTGAGATGCGAGTAAAATTTATTTTTGTCCGGCAGAGAAGTTTCATTAAATCTGTTCCAATCGTTGAGATACTCATACGGAAAGATAGCTTTTTTGTCAGATCGACATAGTTTTCTCCGAAGCAATTCTTTAGTTAGTTAAATTGATACAACCTTTAACTAGATCGTCTAATGATGTTGCCATAAATTGCATACTGTCAATAAAACGTAATTTGCCGAGGGTCACTGATATATACTCTTCAAAATTATTTGGAATACATTTTATTTAGCTTAATTTAGCTTTAATGTTTTTGCTACCAAAAGCTTTTACAATGATGTGAATATCGTAGCTACGAAAGTTATTAAAACTACGGGAATAAAATGAAATTTAAAATTACAACTTTTATGAGCTGCTCGGTGATATTGGCCGATCAAATGACAGTAATCTCGCTCCTTATCACCTGAACCTTGTTCAGGCAGCAATTTTACACAAATATGACAATTAAGTGCCTCATCAAAGTCAAGTTGTTTTTTTAGACGTTATTCTAATCGAAGCTGTTTTACGTAATCTGTTAGAAATTGTAATAACTTCGTCTATTAATTTTTGTAGTAACCACACAGCAGGATTATCACCTTTATATAACCTTATTGGAAATGAAAATTTATCGCTGGCGCGACAAAATACTTTATAAGCTACTTCGCTGTTGTATTTTTCTGTACTTATTTATTCGAATTATTTTCAGCTCCAGCTACGGGAATGAGTAAACACTCGAAATTGGCGTAAATAACAAAATGAATTTTTAGCTTATGATTATAACTTTTAAATTTTAATATTTTTCTTTTCTTGCTAGGCATAGTTATTTTTTGAACGTTGACGTAGTATTTGAGATGGTTCTGCAGTCATTCACTGCTATAAAAGCCTTGCTGACATCAGTAACACTCTTAAACAAACCGCAGAGGTCACTGGTGTATATTCGCTGTCATTGTTTAGCAGTGCAAAGTTTAGTATATTTACTTTTCAATAGCATCACTCAACTGAAGATTTTTCTGAAACCGTGTCTATAGTGTTAAACAAAGATGCGGAAGAAACTTTTATGCTGATAGCGGATAATGAAAAGTTAACCGCAGCTACTTATTGGTGGTGTATTGAATTTGTAGCTGCAACTGCAGAATTAATTACTTAAACAGTGGTATAAACTATGTAAACAAATATTATATAATGAAAAATAGAGTCGATTTTAATCATATTTCAGAAAACATTCCGAAACAAGATGTTGACGCTCTATTGCAATATTAAAGATACTATCATAAAAATGTTTGGTGCATCAAAAAAATGTTACAAATACTATACCAAAATACTTTGAACAATATTATGTTTACTGCTGCTAATGACTAGCTCTGGCATAATTCCAAGTGGCGCATCATTAAATTCGTTTTTGTTAATAATATCTGGTGTCAGTGTTTCTCTTGGAGCAGCGTGTAAAAAAGTTGAGCCATGACTAGCGACTAAAAAATATCCTTGCGGAACAGCAAGTATTACTTTAAAAAAAATACTTCATCAAATTCTATCTTATTTGCGTGGTATAAAATATGATATGGATGATTTAACATACATGCCAACTCCCACGAGGAAAAAGAGTAATCCAAGTGGACAAAAAGAGCAATCCAAGCAGAAAAAGAGCAATTCAAGTTGACAAAAAAGAGTAATCCAAACAGAAAGAAAGAATAATCCACATATAACATGCTAAATCTATAATGAACAATGATTTATTTATCCCTCAAGTCTTGTAACATCTTTTACTGCTTCATGTTTTCAGATGTAGCACTTTTAGCTTTAGAAAGCAACATATTATCATATTGCATTTCAAAACCCGTTGCAACTGAGTGCATGAATGTTTTGCACACCAGTAGAGTACTAAGAACTGGGTTACTAAGCCCGGATCTGAATTCAGTTTTATTTTTGTTACCAATACTGAAAATCTCTTACAGTCAGCATTAGAGTGGTAAAGAACCAATATTCTTTTAATAACCTGACAAAGAAGAGGAAATTTATATCTTCCAGTGACTGGGTATTTGAGCTGGGAAATAAGGTGCCATTGCACATCAACTCTATCTGCATTAAGTATATTGTCAGTTAGGTTGTCAACTTGATACTTAAGGAATTCTACTTCCAGATGATGCAAGGTTTACTAGGGTGGCAATAGAAAAAGATATCTCTTGACAAAGAATCTAACACTTTTAATGCTTTTTAACTGTCTCTCATTTACATCAGCAACTGAAGCATTTAAAAGCACTTCATCTCCATATGGGAATTTCTGGAGCATGTAATCACATGCCGTAACATAATAATCTCTAACATTATCAAAGAACACCTTCACAGCAAGAGTAGAATTGTGTTCTATGAATTTTCTTGTTTCTGCACCAATTGCAAGATCTTCATTATCTTTCTGGTTTGCTCTGTCATGAAAATCTATGTCAGTTAAAAAATTGGCTGATGACATGATTTCTGGCTTTAAAAAACATTAGCAAATCTGACAACTAGTTTGACACAATTTTGTGCATAATATCAATGCATGGTTCTTGTTTCTGTAAGACAACATTTGCTGTATCAAACAATGGAATGGCACTCTCCATACGCAAGCAATACTGCTTTGTAACTGCACTGTTACGTTTTTTTTTTGAAAACCATCTCACATTTTGATTCTTCCAAACAGTAAACAGATTCTGTTTCTTTCAGTAATATCTTAGTATCCACTTTGCTAGTTTTGCCCTTAGAAGAAAGAGAAGCTCCAGTATGCTTCTTACTAACTGTTGGTTGGCATCCGTAAGTCTTCGAGAGAAGATGGTGTAGCTCCCTGTTATGGTGCCTTATCTGCACCGACACGAGTGGATGAAGAGTCTGAACCTTGCGTGACAATGATTGTTGCACTTGCTGAAGCGGAAGATTAATTCTTGTTGAGGCTGTTGTTGTTTTGCCTTCCTCTTGGCTCTCTTTATAGCGAGGGTTGCTTTTATCCCTTCCTCGGCTATCTGAATGCCTTGTCTCACTGCAGGTCGCCACTCGTAGCGATTGTTAGCACAGATCTCCCAGTTGTTGACGCTGATGTTGACCATTTTCATGTCCTTCTTGCAGAAGTCTTTGTATCGCAGACGTTGCCGTCCAGTCGGTCATGTGCCTTCTGCTAGACCGCCGAATAACAGGTCCTTGGGAATACGGCCGGTATCCATTCTCCTGACGTGGCCGAGCCATCAAAGGCGCATCTCGCTCAGGATGGTGAACATGCTATTTATGCTGGACCGTTCCAGAACCTCCGTGTTGGGCACTTTGTCCTGCCACTGGATGCGCAGAATTCGTCGCAGGGATCTCAGATGGAAGCTATTGAGCTTCCTTTCGTGACTCGTGTATGCGGTCCATGCCTCGCTACTCTAGAGAAGTGTGCTGAGAACACATGCTTGGTAGACATGCAGTTTGGTCTTCTCAGTGAGGCTGAGATTGTTCCAGACCCTCTGGTTCAGTCTTGCCATAACTGCAGCTGCCTTAGCAATCCTGCCGTTCATTTCATCATCAATGGAGAGCGAGCATGAGATGGTGGACCCAAGCTATGTAAAGTTCTCAACAACTTTAAGGTTGTACCCATTAATGGTAATGGTTGAAGGGGAGTCTACATCCTGCGCCATGTCATTCGTCTTCTTCAAACTGATGGTCAGTCCGAACTCTTTACAGGCGTGGGAGAGGCGACCTACCAGCTGCTAAGTCCTTCTTCCGTATGTGATGTCAAAGCTGCATCGTCAGCGAAGAGCAATTCATAGATGATAACCTCTGTAACTTTGGTCTTTTGCACGGAGACGTTTGATGTTGAACAGTTTGCCATTCGCCCTGGTGTGAATGTACACTCCCTTGCTGCAGTCCTTAAAGGTGTACTGGAGGAGCACGAAGAAGAAGATGGCAAAAAGGGTTGGTGCAAGGACACATCCATGCTTTACTCTACTGCTGACTGGGAAGGCTTCTGATGTTGCGCCGTAGAAGCACACTGTGCATTGAGTGTTCTGGTGAAATGATGTGATGACGGCGAGCAATCGAGGGGGGCAGCCTTCCTTCTTCAGGAGTTTAAAGAGTCCGCTCCGGCTGACCAGGTCAAACGCCTTTGTCAAGTCTATTAAGGCAATGTAGAGGGGCATTTGCTGCTCATGACACTTCTCCTGCAGTTGACGTAGGGAGAAGATCATATCTACAGTTGACCGGCCAGCTCGGAAGCAACACTGGGATTCTGGGTAGATACGGGAGGCTAGGGTCTGCAAGCGTACCAGTGCGACACGTGCGAAAGCCTTTCCGACGATACTGAGGAGGGAGATGCCACGGTAGTTGTTACAGTCTCTGCGGTCTCCTTTGTTCTTGTACAAAGTGATGATGTTGGCATTCCGCATGTCTTGGGGGATGTGTCCCTGTTCCTAACAGAGGCAGAGGAGTTCGTGCAAAAGCTGGAGTAGTGCCGGTTTCCCGTTCTTGAGGATTTCAGTTGGGATGCCGTCACTCCCCCAGTGGCCTTCCCACAAGCGAGACAGTCTATGGCTTTACTTAGCGCTTCCATGGAGGGCGGAGTCTCTAGTGCATCCATAATTTGCAGGTCTGGGATGGCGTTCAAAGTAGTATTGGTGACAACGGTTTGGGTTGTATACAGTTCGTGATAGTGCTCAAACCAGCTCTGCAGCTGTTCTCCTGGTCTGTTGTGATTACTCACATTTTGGACTTGAGGGGGCGGTCTTGAGAGATGTTAGACCTGTTACCTTCTTGATGCCCTCGTACATGCCTCTTGCATCTCCAGTGTCAGCAGCTGTTTGCATGCTAGCGCAGAGATTCACCCAATAGGTGTTGGTGCAGTTGTGGGCAGTCAGCTGAGCATTTTTCCTGGCAATCCTGAGGGCTTGTAGTGTAGAAGGGCTATGCGCAGCCTTGTAAGCCAGAAGGGCTTTCCTCTTTGCCTCAGTCACTGGCTCCATAGCCTCCCAGCTAGCCTCATACCGGTCGACATTTTTCCACTCCATCTTCCCATACTCATTAATGGCTGAGTTGCACACAGTGTCTCGGAGGTGGGACCACATGGAGTCGATGGTGTGATCAGATGTCTTTTGGTGAGAGCTTCCTGAAGCTTGCTGATGAACAGATTCGTCTTCTCTCGTTTGTTTGCACAGCATGTATTTATGCGTGAGCGACCCTTCTTGGCGTGGTGATGCTTCATGGGTGTTATTCGCTCCTTGCTAGCCACCAGGGAGTGGTCCATGTCGCAGTCGGTGCTGTGGTAGCTACGAGTGACGAGGACGCTGTCCAGTTCAGCACGGCTTGTGATGACTTGGCCTAATTGGTGCCAGTGGCGTGAATGGGGATGTCTCCATGACATCTGGTGAATTTCCTTGCATTTGAAGTAGGTGTTGGTCATCTATAGGCTGTGTGAACAGCACATCTCCAGCAGTCGCTGACCAGTCTCATTGATCTTTCCCCTTCCATGAGTGCCAAGACAGCTGGGCCAGGCCTCGTGGTCAGCTCCGACTCTAGCATTGAAGTCTCCTAGTATGTAGAGCCCTTCAGTGTTGGGGATACTGGATATTACTTGATCTAAAGCCTTATAGAACTGGTCTTTCTCCTCGGGAGTGGAGTAGAGGGTTGGAGTGTACACACTCAGGATGTTGACAGGGCCTGAGGATGTTGACAGCGTAAGGGTTAGGATCCTCTCAGTGCCTGATAATGGAGGTTTAATGTAGGCGATGAGCGTGTTCTTTACAGCGAAGCCGACACCACACTGTCTAGGTTCATCGGAGGACTTTCCATGCCTAAAGAAGGTTTAGTTGGTTTCCCTGAGGGTGCCGCTGTCAGCTAGTCTGGTCTCCTGAAGGCCGGCAATGTCGACGTCGACATTCAGTCGGGAAAGTTCCCTGTCAGTTACGACAGTCTTCCGTGCATCTTCAATTTGCTGCAGGTCATCGGTAAGTCCAGTACACATAGTCCTGACGTTCCAGCTTGCAAAACGGAGAACTGGAGTCTTCTTTTCTCTTTTTGAGTCTTGCCTGGTGCTGTGATTTTGGCCTACTTGTCGATAATGTTCCCTAAGCTTCACGCACCCAGTGAAACAGGTAGACCATGGCGGGATAGCACCTTACTGTCTGGGGGCTGCCCAGCTTGAGACGGGCGGTAGCTATCCAATGAGACATAGCAGTCTCTCCCACCGTCGGAAGCAACCCCTAGCGCTAAGCTCTACGCCAATCGAGTTATTGCTTATAACCGGTAAACTGCTGCTTCCCGTGTTGTGCCGACACCTTACGGCGACGCTGGAGTGTCCTCTCCAGTTGAATTACAAAGCCTGGGCAGGGTAGTATGGAGAATCAGCTGTTGCCCATGCAGCAGATCCCCCCTCTCCATGCAGCTGGTTTTCCCAAGGGAATAGTTAATGCCGATACAACTTGGCACCAACAGCATCGCAGGAATTGCCGGAATGACATTGGAGTCAATGTCAGACCGCTTTAGGGACTCCGTTTCCGGATTTTCTGTAGGGGTTTACTCCTTTAGCCTTTCCCATGAGTAGGAATAGCCGCAAGGCAGTGGAGGTTTGAAATCAGAGTTTTCCTTCTCCTAGATGAGCAACCATCCAAGGTTTTCGAGCCTCATCCACCCGAAGTGACTGGTTTTAAGGTGCCAGTGAACCGCCTTCACCCCTTCTCCTATTAGTGAAGTCATGGTCCTCCGGACTTATAAGCTAAACCACTCGTGAAGGCCAGGAGCTGGATTTTTTTTAGTTGACAGAGGCGATCAGAGACGCAAGACGTATGGGGCATTTCTAGGGGAGTGGGGCGCTTGCCTCCGATTCCCACTCCAGTAATGTCAACCTTGGACCATTCTTACTAACTAAATTTGTAGTTAATTTATCCTCTGAAGAACCAGATCTAGTTGGCTGATTTAGCTTGCTAACGATGGCTTGAAGTTTTCTGTCACAACATTTATCCTTCACAATCTTAGTCTGAGCCTGGAGGCCTTCAAGCTGGATAGATATAGGCTTTACAAATAAAACTTCCATGGATATAAATTTCTTCCTTTCTGATGGCCCATTCTCTTCATTGTTAGTATTTGTCTATACTTCCATCTCTTGTTCTCTTCTGTCTTACAATAAGAGACTGCTTTTGCGCTACTCTTCTTTCACTTTTTTCCCCCGGTTTCTCTGTGACCATTCATTTTCAGTTTGAAAGAAAGCTTGTAGTGCTGTCCATATCTCAAGTAAATGGATAATACATTTGCCAATGGATAACCATCTTGTACATACATGCTTTATAACTTTGTAGTCTTCAAGATCAAACTGATCTTGTAACAACTTTAGAGCTTTTTTCCTTTTACTATTTTTCCCCAAATAATAGTAGATATCAATTAGCAAATTACTAATATCTACTTCTAATTTATCAGCAGCCTTTCCAGCAGCAAGGTGCATCAATTGACAGGGACAACCTGTTATGTGCACTGATGGAGACATTTTCAAAGTATTGATGCAACTCCTTTATGAATTCCAGTCATCGCTGATGCATTATCCACTGCAAACCCCATAAAGTTTTGCCAACTTATGTCATGTTTTTTCAAAACATTATCAAGCAATTAAAATATGTTTTCTCTGGTGGAATCTACCGCTAATTCTGGTAAGGTAAGAGCAATCATAACTTTGGCCTTTTCATTATGGAAGTATCTAACACAGACTGGGTACAACTTTTTTGTCAACATAATCACAGCTCCCATGTGTGGCAATACTAAATGGTCCAATTTAGTAGTCCACATTTTCTTACTCAAGTTCTGCGAGTAAAGATTACAAAATAGAAAACCAGTCAGAGTAAACTTAGTTACAGATGTTATAAATAGAATCCGAGGTCAAAGTTTGAAAGGAAACAGGACAGCCGCTATAAATAAAACATAATACTCTACTTTTAAGAAAGTGCATGCAAGCCTACTCGTAGTTACAAAGAAGCCATCTTTTCAAGAATTCAGTCTGTGGGATTATTGGGATGTTAATAAAAATGAGAAAACAAATTATTATTTTTTGGGGAGCTGCATATACTGAAAATGTGTAATCCAGATACGTTTTAGCGTAAGGCGTAATTTTGTGAAAAAAAGCATATTGATTATGCCAAAAGCGTAATGGTTGGCATGTATAAACTTAATTTGCAAGTTTTGCATTATTGACAGTATGTTAACAGATATTCTACCAATGAAAGTTAGCAAATATGAAAAAAATTATAACAAAAAGTAGATGTTTAATTTTGTATAGCATTAGTATTATTATTACCAAATGAGATATCGACCATATTATCAATAAATGTGATCATATGCTCAAGCCGCTAATCTCATTTTCAGTTGCCAATAACCATACCGATCCATATTTCAGCAAAATATAATAGCCTACTTTTTAATACAATTGCTTATTATATTAGATTTTTTTACCAGTATAACCTGATGCTGCTTTGATTAAATTGAATCTTTTACAAAATCTATTTGTTATATCAAATCCAACATGCCTGATTGAATGACAAAAGGACTTTATACATATATATTTTAAGACTAAATACTACTAATGATAAATAATTTATTTAATGAGGGTAACTAATATTTTTGCTAAAAAGTATGAAAGACTTTTATTGTAGTAAAGTAATTGATCTGATCCTAGCTCAGAGACTCCCTGACAAAACATATTTTTGTCAGAAAATGTGTTAGTAAAAGCCTTATCATGTAATAGTCATTATTTTGAGCTAAAAAGGACTGCTGACAAGACTGTTAACATATAATGTTTTGGGGGCAAGGGGGTCGTGAGCTAGGATTATCAATTTACCTTTACTACAACATTCAGTAATTACATGTTCACTTATTCTTGTGCTCAAGATAATTTACAAAAAAATACTTTCGATGTTGGTTCTATCCAGTCTTGTATTTTTTTTTCTAATCAAAATCTACACAGGAGGACTCAGAATATTGTAGCCAGGATATAGCATTACAATTAGTTGTCATAATTGATTCTGAAGTGACAATCTAATAAAGAAAAAAGAAGAAATGCATAGCTGACTGTCAGGAACAAGAGAAACCTGCTATACCTTTGTGATAAAAAGTGTGTGTGTGAAAATAAATGTCAGCATTTGTTATTATGATGTAGACATACTGAACCATGTGGTCTGAAAATGCCGAAACAAATCAACAAAGGTGAAATAATTAACATACTTATGACTCAAAATTGCAAATATGATGGATACCAGCTGTTGTACAAGTCTTATGACATCCAAAAATAATAAAATCCTCAAGGGATGTGATGAAAAGATTCCCAGTGCAATTGGGAGGCTACATGACTGATGCTGTCAAATTACAAGCAGGCTCACTGACACCATATATAGATTGCGAGAGGAGGTAATTGACAAGAGTTATTGCCCTTTTCTATATATATTACAGACATGAAAGACGAATTTTCGTGTTTGGTTGGGCTGGTTTTGGGAAGTATAATCGCTTATACTATATCAGAATTACATCTAAATGTTTTTCAAAACAAAAACAGGTGATTCTATCTCAAACAGCACTTTTCATTGTAAATATTGAATACAGGAACTCCAGTTTATAATGTTAATATACTGCATACACATTTTGTGCTTTTATATTTATGTATCTGAGCATACTTTACCATTTTGTTTTACATTGTTGCATTTACAAGTTTTGCATCCTTAAACCACAGGGGAAAATGGTATAATACAACTTATTTACCCTCATTAAATAAATTTATTATTATTATTATTATTATTATTATTATTATTATTATTATTATTATTATTATTATTATTAAGATTGGAATATATTTAGTCTAAAAATATATAACCTGAATAATTGTGAATAGTGAAAGCACACATGAAAGCAAACTTTAAAAAAAGACTTACCAGAATAACTTGTTTGTTATTCTTTCAGTCTATATTCATCCATCTGAACTTTGTCTAATCAAAACATAATTATATATGCAAATCATATGTGTGTGCATGCATGTGTGTGCATGCATATGTGTGTAAATGCATATGTGTGTAAATGCATGTGTACATGCATATGTGTGTGCATGCATATGTGTGTACATGCATGTGTGTGCATGCATATGTGTGCGCATGCAAATGTGTGCGCATGCATATGTGTGTGCATGCAAATGTGTGCGCATGCATATGTGTGTGCATGCATACGTGTGTGCATGCATACGTGTGTATATGCATGTGTATGTACATGCATGTGTGTGCATGCATATGTGTGTACATACATATGTGTGCATGCATATGTGTGTACATGCATGTGTGTACATGCATGTGTATGTACATGCATGTGTGTGCATGCATATGTGTGCATGTATGTGTGTACATGCATATGTGTGTATGCATGTGTATGTACATGCATGTGTGTGCATGCATACATGTGTGCATGCATATGTGTGTACATGCATATTTGTGTACATGCATGTGTGTGCATATGCATGTGTGTGCATGCATATGTGTGTACATGCATGTGTGTACATGCATATTTGTGTGCATGCATATGTGTGAGCATGCAGATGTGTACATGCATATGTGTGTGCATGCATGTGTGTGCATGCATGTGTGTACATGCATGTGTACATGCATATGTGTGAGCATGCATATGTGTGTACATGCATATGTGTGTGCATGCATATGTGTGTACATGCATGTGTGCATGCATATGTGTGTGCATGCATGTGTGTACATGCATATGTGTGCATGCATATGTGTGTGCATGTATATGTGTGTACATGCATATGTGTGTGCATGCATATGTGTGTACATGCATATGTGTGCATGCATATGTGTGTGCATGCATGTGTACATGCATATGTGTGTGCATGGCTATGTGTGTACATGCATGTGTGCATGTGTGATTGAGAGTAATCATCTCGTTCACATCCAACATGCTTTAATCTTGCACACATTACACCTTTTCTCTGTAGGTCTGGACCCTAATAGGAATGCTAGTGAAAGTAGAAATTCATATAAATAAAGTGGAATTGACATAGGTACTGTACAAGTATGCTAGTGAAAGTGCAAAGGGATATAGGTACTGTACAAGTATGCTAGTGAAAGTGCAAAGGGATATAGGTACTGTACGAGTATGCTAGAGAAAGTGCAAAGGGATATATGTACTGTACAAGTATGCTAGTGAAAGTGCAAAGGGATATAGGTACTGTACAGGTATGCTACTGAAAGTGCAAATGGATATAGGTACTGTACAAGTATGCTAATGAAAGAGCAAATGGATATAGGTACTGTACAAGTATGCTAGTGAAAGAGCAAATGGATATAGGTACTGTACAAGTATGCTAGTGAAAGTGCAAATGGATAGAGGTACTGTACAAGTATGCTAGTGAAAGTGCAAAAGGATATAGGTATTGTTCTAGTATGCTAGTGAAAGAGCAAATGGATATAGATACTGTACAAGTATGCTAGTGATAGAGCAAATGGATATAGGTACTGTACAAGTATGCTAGTGAAAGAGCAAATGGATATAGGTACTGTACAAGTATGCTAGTGATAGAGCAAATGGATATAGGTACTGTACATGTATGCTAGTGAAAGAGCAAACGGATATAGGTACTGTACAAGTATGCTAGTGAAAGAGCAAACGGATATAGATACTGTACAAGTATGCTAGTGAAAGAGCAAACGGACTGTACAAGTATGCTATTGAAAGTGCAAATGGATATAGGTACTATACAAGTATGCTAGTGAAAGAGCAAATGGATATAGGTACTATACAAGTATGCTAGTGAAAGAGCAAATGGATATAGGTACTGTACAAGTATGCTAGTGAAAGAGCAAATGGATATAGGTACTGTACAAGTATGCTAATGAAAGTGCAAAGGGATATAGGTACTGTACAAGTATGCTAGTGAAAGTGCAAAGGGTTACAGGTACTGTACAATGTTGTCTACATGCCAGAACTGTGGCATAGGCCAATATAATGTTCTTATAATAATAAATCTAACTTAAATCAAAAATAATTCTAACATTATTAACGCTAATTAAATTAAGTGCTTAATCAAAAGATGAAATCAATGATAAGTCATACTGATAATTTATTTTTTTATATTTATATCCTAAACACAAAGATACAAATGAGATCTATATTAACTGATAAAGCCAGGGCAGAAAGACCCATATGGTAATCATCTGTATTGATTCACTTATATTTTACGAACAAGAACAAGAAACATACATGTACACAAATCTTTTAGTTTTAATTTTCAAAATAATTTACATTATCAATTAATTGATATAAAGCATGGACGGAGAGCCTTATATATATATATATATATATATATATATATATATATATATATATATATATATATATATATATATATTACCTTCTGGTATTTAACACTTAAGGATATATCATAAATACAGGTAAATTTATTGCATATAGAGCACAAATGACATGAAACAAAAACCATAAATAGAATATAATAAACTTCAAATGTTTCAGTATACATCTGAAATTAAACAAAATAAAGCCCACCCAATGCCACAAAAAATCTTTCTCAACTCAATACCAAATATGCATCATACAAAAAAGTTGAAAAATGGTGTGCTAAATTATGCAACTCAACTTTTGGGTCCAATAAAATACATCTATTTGTTTTAATGCTCAATTTTTGAGGTTTTGTTTCAACTTATCTTTTAATATTCCAAACCTGAAAAGACCATATACATTTTTGTTGGTTTTAATAAAACTTTAGAAACATTACTGGTATATCATGAAATCAACCCAACTTTATCTTAACCATACATTTTGGAAATTCAGTAAATTTTACGAGAAAAGAATATTTAACCAACACAAAAAATTCTATAAAAAAACACGAAAAGTTAACACAGACGTTTGCCATAAATGATGTTTAAGACAATTCAAAATTAGAATTATAGTGATACTACAAGCGTACATGTTAATAAATCTAAATGTCAAACTGCACATATGCAGACTTTATTTTCAATGCTATAAACCAAATTTCCAATTTAAAAGCAGTCTGGACTTAGCATTTTTTACATATTTTCAATTGAACTAATAGTATGTTGTTGAGATTATTATTTCCTCAGATCTTTTCACAACTCGGCTATTTTAATTAAAATGTACATAAATAAATAAAACAAGATTAGCCACAGAAGCACATAAAGTATTAAGATTATCCATATTGTATCCAATTCATTTCCAATTAAAATGTTTCAGGTTTAATTCTTTCTCATTTTAATTTAAATTGTGTAGGATGGATTTTATTAAAAAAATTTCACTTCAACTTTATAATCAACATCTTAATGACAAACAGCAATGTATATCTCATGAAAATATCTTGAATATCAAATATTTATCTTGAATATCAAATATTTACAGCAATGTCAGAATTGTATTAATAGTCCTCGAGTCGTAAATGATATTAATGGTACTGAAAAACCCCTTTTGCCCAAGATCTGAACCTAAGTGCCTTTCATACATTAAACAGTTCTTTGATGAAATTTACATTGTACAATTAAAACTTGTCTGCTATTTCATAGCTTCCATGTTTAAAATGCATTGAAAATACTGTAAAAAATGACACCTTATCTTCGTCATTGTCTTCATCAAGATCATCAAGATCAGGAAATTACAACTCTGTTCCTTTCATAAAAAAATGTCAGGAAAACCACTGAATACTTGCACATACAAAGAAACCATGCCTTTATAATGTGCTTAGTATGGGAAATCAAATTATAATTTGGAAATGTTTTTCCATGTTAGTTTTTCAAAGAATAATAAAGTCTTGTAATCAATCCTAATGTAATCTAAATACTTTGGTAGACTTGGTGATTCTTTTAATCACATTTATGGAGTAAAGGAACCAATACATGAATTAAGACCCTTATCGATGAATAAAATCAATCTTATTTTCATTTCTTTATCACAGACAAATGAGTGTGCTTCTGAGATGCATCATTTTCATTTTTGACATTGTATACCTCACTCATTATCTGCATTATCTAAGTTTTATTAACAATATGTACATCTCAATATAATGCAAATGTTTTACTGGAACAGTATCTTATAGCATCAGACCTTTTACAAGCACTTTGCTTGGGATGGTTCAATTTGTACACAAGTCCTAAGGACATTTTCAGGTTATCAACGGATTTATTGGATGATAATTTGTTGGAAATAATAAGTGCTTTGCTGACATGGTATTAATGCTGCTTGGAGATGCAAATAAAATATGGGTCACTGAATCTAGAAATAGATGCAAAAATAAAGAAACATGGCTTGATGCAGCTTTTACACCAGAGGTATGACTGAGATACAGTGAACCTTGCTAATGAAGCACATCAGCACTAGACCATAATTGCCATCTAACTGATGTTTCAAGATATGAAACAGTAAATGATTCTCAAGGCATGTAAAGTATGGGCTTAGTTGTACTTTTACTGTGGAAGTAACACATTTTCAGCAATGTGTTCAGTATGTAAGAAGTTGGGATGTAATGTCCTGACACTATCACTATAATCAAAGCCCAATTAACAATGGAATGTTCAATGTGTTATTTCTTCTTCAAATCAACAGTAGCCCATCAGAAAGTCATGCTATCTGCTTCCCCCCCTGTATGGCCACGAAGACCTCCATACTGAAATGTGTCATAGTCTTGCTCCTGAAAAATAACAGCAAACACATTCTATATTAGTCAGAAATTAAAACTTTATGTGTACTAATTTTTGACACTGCGACAAGAAGAAAAACTAAAACAATATATCAAAGTTTCATGTTGATTTCTCCATTTTAATTAAAAAAGCTAAAAGAACAAAGTTGGATATATAACTTCCAACTGGAATTCAGCTGGTTTGTTCCGACTCAATATCCAACTTATTATAATCAATGTAGCTCTAATGAAGAATTTATTCCATAATACAAACACATTGGTAACTTTGAAAAGTTGAAAAAAGCATAATGTTCAGCAAGCCTGGTTTTCTACCTTGTTACACAAAATAAAATCTTCAATATAATATTTTGTTGCAAGAAAATAAATATACCATACTTTACAAAATACTTTTACTGATCAGTTAAAAACTTTCATTTTACTACTGATATTTGATATTTTTAATTTAAGATCCTACCATTTTACATCCTTGATGTTGCTTTGCTGTTAAAAAATATGCTAAACTGTTCATGCAAACCTGATTGAGTTTCTTGAATTCGACAACTTGAGCAAAAATATGCTCCAGTATATGCTTAGCATCTCTCTTATCCTGTGGCAGTTTGGTCGTCACTCCCAGAATATCTCCACATTCACGTACGTAGTATTCTAAGTCATCATCAGTACCTGTACAAAGGTAGTCAGGAATTAATAAGTCATTAAGCAAGTGCTGATGGATACAATCTTCAGGATTTTGATGTGTCAATATGATTTTTAGACACTACTCTGGCAAGGTTGATTATTATATGGGAAGCAAAAATATTTCATGATATAAATGCAAACCGAATTTCAGGAAGATATCTCAAATGATCCTAGAGAAATTCACCAGAAAAGACAGACGAAAATAATTTGTAATGGGGATAAGTCTTACAATGAGCATACAGACTCCATTTTCTTTCAGGACATAATGTAGTAATAACCTGAAATGGGTAGACAGACTCCATTTTCTTACAGAACACAATGTCCAGTAATAACTTGAAATGGGTAGACTGACTCCACTTTCTTACAGGACATAATGTCCAGTAATGACTTGAAATGGATAGACTGACTCTACTTTCTTACAGGACATAATGTCCAGTAATGACTTGAAATGGATAGACTGACTCCACTTAAGAATCTTACAGGACATAATGTCCAGTAATGACATGAAATGGATAGACTGACTCCACTTTCTTACAGGACATAATGTCCAGTAATGACTTGAAATGGATAGACTCACTCCACTTTCTTACAGGACATAATGTCCAGTAATAACCAAGTTTCATTAAGATGTCCCAAAGGAATCAGGAGATATTAAGTACAAAACAATGCAATAAGTTGATTGATAAGATGGCTTCATTATACCAAACTTCATTTGTGGGGGTTATAATTAATATTCCATATAGTCAAGGACTGTGTTTAGCAAGACATCTATTAGTGTTTAATTTGTAATATGATTTTACTAACTGTTGCTCCCAAGGACACTTCGTCTTGCTGGTGATCTAACAAGCTTTGAAATCAAAATACATATGTTTAATCAACATCACATGACATGAAGCATTTTAATTATTTTAGTAGCCTTTATTCTTTCTTACAAGTCATATCCCATTGCAAACTGCATAGACCCAGATCAGCAACTGCATAATCCACCAACAGATCTGGATTATATGCAGTCTGTTCAAACTAATCAGAAGAACAAATAACACTGACCACGATATGCTGGTGCATTATGGGAAGGCAGATCAAGGTCCATCCAGTTGGACCTGGCTTATTAGCAAGTATAGAAGGTATATACTATGTTATTGGAATTCTTTCACTTCAAGAGAGTGGTATCAGATTAAATTTAGTTTTTTTTGTTCCTACGTCATAAACTGTATCACTATGATTAAAGGATTTTCATACAATAAATAAGTTAAGCCTTGAATTTATTTTGGTTAATGTTAAGAAACCATTAAGATATAAAACAGCCAATTAAAGTTTTGCACAGAATCTGCAGTCATAATATATTTAAACTGAAATAATACTTTTAGATTAACAACAAAGCTATTCCATAAAATATATGTTGAACTTGTGAAATGCAGAAAGTAACCATTTCATGATATTAAAAAAAAATCATCAGAACCTCAGTTTCTAAATGAATTTTCACTCTCGGTCTATCAAAACTGACATTTTTGGAATTGAGTCATTAATGATTGTATTATTTTGTTGAGGTTAGTTTGCAATAATTAGTTTCACAGTTGCTAATAAGGTTAACACTGGTTACTGAGATCATACCAGGATTCTGTCTAAATGATTGATTATCTCCCTTGTCATCAAAACAAGGTGGCAGCAGAAAGGGAAAAAAGTAGGGGTGATCACCATTGTTAATGATATAAACATAAATTTAATATCAATCTCTTCCTTCCTGCTCTACTGTTTGGCTTCTTTTAAAATCAAACTGCTCACAAGATTATGTGTGTGTATGTGTTTGTTTTACATTTTTAATGTAGCTTTAAAAATATTTTTGTCATATTGCTACAATATCTGCAGTGTGGCAGTTTATAGTAATTTCTAGTACTGAGACATCATGCCACAGACATGTGGCATCATGTCCCATCCGTCATATTATTCTGACACCAGGCCAAAGAGTCCCAACCTCTTGATGCTCTTTTCCATGTGAGGCAGCTGCTAGTACCATTTTTAAATGTCTATGATATGACTCAGCTGGTGTTCAAACCAGCAACCTCCCGCTTCCAAAGACGCTCTAACCACTAAAGCCATCAGAGCTGTCCACAAGATTAAATATTAATCTGTTGACTGTTTCTGACCTTAATCTGTTCCTTATCTGTGCTGAGACCATTAATATGTTCCTTATCTGTGCTGAGATCCTTAACCTATTCATATGTGTGATGTGAGACACCTTTTTCAGTCTTAAATCTCAGGGCATAAAGAATAGCTTGCAGTTATGAAACTATTCTTTATGGTTGTCTTGTAGAATTTTCCACAGTTCACAAATATCATGTAAATGATATCTATGCTCCCAATTCCTTGTGACCTTTTTATTGTACATACCATAACATCCAATATTTCTCAAACTTTAGCATCAAAGTTTAGGTTTCTTCTTTGTCAGTTCATGTAAGCCAGCATCTATTATTCGTTAAGAATTACCATCCTCTATTTGACTAGAACCTCCCCTTCATCCTTCACTTTTGTCATTCTGCTATACACTTTGCACATTTGTGCCAGCACTTACTCGAAGTTAGAAAAACCTTGCAATTTTCTGCCCAACGATGCTAGACTTGGTTTTCAAAGTGGAGCAAAGTTTGCTTATGCACAAATATGAGGAAATCAATTGAACAAAATCATGTTTTTTCTATTATACATAAATTATGTGGTTTCCTTGCATTATTTTGTATTAAGTACATCTGCATATTTTGTAATAGACAGAACTATTTTGATTAAATAAGCATCCTTGATTTCAAATCTTTTAGATTCAATTTGTTTATCTTAAAAATTAAATAAAAGTTTTATACTGAGCAAAGTACATTGTTATATGCATGACTTTGAAATACTTTGCTGGAGTGCATACTTTATGTATGATTTGTGAATTGCATGCCCTAGCAGTATCTCTGTGGCTATCATATCTTCTTAACTGAAATGAAGCTTTTGGTGTGGAGGAGGAAGAAAAGTTTTAGTTATGGGTTTAATGTCATTTTTCAGTCACCTACATGGTGGTCAGTATATCTGGTGAAGAAAGAATCTGGGAAAATCTTGAAAAAAACAATGAGAATCTACTGGCAATTTTTTTCAAGTATCCACCTTGGACAAAGCCAAGATGTTAGTGATCTGTCAAGCGAACGCTTTAGACCATCTGGCCACCCAAGACAGAAGAAAGGTTGGAACACTTAACAGCTACACATAATAGTTACACTATGCCTAATCTGAGTTGGTTGACCTGCTGTATGTACAGTACAACATGAAGCCAGAGTGTATTTATGCTCAGTACTATGTCCATTCCCAACTGATTAAAGAAAACCAGCAAGGATTGGTGTACTAAACACAAGCACAGACCAAAAGTCTCTGTGAGGGTATCAGCTTCAGAAGATAATGCAATTTTTTTGAAAAAGTACAATTTTTGGGGCTAGAAAGTGGAATGTAGGTAATGCTTGAAATCATGTCACTAGTTACACATCTTTTGGTACAAATTTTGATTCTAAGAAAATAAAAGGAAATTTAACTGGTTTGCTCTGGTTATTGTGTATTTGAAATTCAGGCAATATTATGGCAAATGGACAGTTACATTGGTCTGTCAAATAAAATTAAATTTTTACTACTTGGTTTTCTAATGTGAGCATTGTCATTTATTGTATATATCAATGGATATTTTTAAATCAAAATGATAATGAGCTTCACTAATAGCATGATGCAATATAATAAACAAGGAGTTTAATTGATTCCTTTACCTAAATTTAGAAATTGAACGTCATGTTTAAAAAGTCTATTGGCATCTAGATGGGATAGTTTTTAAAGTAACACTCCACCAACATTTTGACTTTTTAATGAAAAATGATGTGTTCATGTTAGCATTTGCAAAAAAGTTAATTTTATCACTTGAAATTCTCCAATCACATCAATTCCTTATAGATACAGACCATCACTGGGAAATCAAAATTTGAATATAATATGGATTCTATGTCAAAGGTATTCTGTCACTGAAATTTAACTTCATTCATATACAATAAATATTAGATTACTAGGCAACATGTTTCATATTTATTGTAAAATTCTCTAGTGATTGTGGATATCCATACAGGAAACCATAGTAACAGTATCTCAAGAATCCACAAATGTATGGTACATGAGATGGTTTTCATAATAAACATTTCCTTAATTACTCTACTGTAAAGAAACAAATTCACACTTATTTTTCATTAAGGATCATAAAACATAAAAATAAGTAGTTATTTCTTCTCTCTAACATCTCAATATTTTTTAATTTTCCACCAAAGAGCTAATTTCTGACAAATGTATAATACTTACATACCTAAGAACTTACTTGTTATGAATTTAAAATTAGTCAGGTGAGATATTTAAATAAATATATATCTGCAGATGTTTTGAGTGTAAGGGTGGATGTTCGTTTCATTTGGTAGTTTATTACAGGTTATTTAGTGCTGGGGCAATTTGAGTCACGTGTTTCTCACACCAGTGGCCAAACTTGACCAATGATAGGATTCAAACCTACACTCTTTTGGTTGCAAGTCCAACATGCTATCTACTGAAAAGCAATATGTAAAAAGACATCCCTAAGTCAAGGGGAGCAGGTGCAGCATATGGGTTGAACTACAAACATTTGAAATGAGCCAAATAACTGTCACCAACTAAAAGCATATGAAATTAAAAGAAATTTAAAATTTAAAATAAGTGCAAAATTTGAATATTTCCAAATGACGAGTTCACCATTTTTTTCCTTTAACTTCAGTTGTGCTTTTCCACTCTATTTTCATTGAAGTTTTATTATTTTTTGGTAAAGTTGTTTAAATTTTTTTTAAAGTTTATTATTTATTTAATGGCTGGGATTTTATGAGCCCCTAACACACCATCTGGTCTAATAGTACATGACTTCTGTGTGCATAATTATATTAACAGAATTAGCTAAAACAAAATATATTAGTATTAAGATTTTTGAAAAGAAATTTATTCCACTGTTCAAAATTTTATATGACTTTCTCATTTTCATCTCACCAGATTTAACTTTATCATATTCAAGCTTTAAACAAACATGAGTACATGAGTACCACACACAACATATGATATATCCAATGGAGCTACTTCTTTCATTGATCTATCTTTCATAAAACCTTTTTGACTTTTTATTAAGTGTGCCATTTTAAACTGAATTCTGTTGTATCCAAATAACTCAGTATTTTAGATTTTTTAATTCACAATACTTTAAGTTCTTTTTTTAAATTTTCTCTTTGTATTCGAGGGAAATAAATTATTTGTTGATTTTTACAAGAAACATTGGTTTTTGCTCTTTTCTATTACTAAGTTCAAGACCATACAGTAATAAAATTCCAATACAATGATATGATCCAAATTGTCCTTGAATTATTCCACAATAATTCCAAAACAGTGATTTAGTTATAAAGTCAATGAGCACTTTGTAATTCCAATGAATAATTTAAATAAATAAACTCTTAAATTATATCTTACAACAACTAAAAGACTGAGTCCACTAGACAGATGCTAAAATAGAACCAAATAATTCTGATGTAAATAAACTTATATACAGACTGTCATTTGATTTATGACACAATGGAAATTTCTATCAAATTCATAAACAATGTCAGGTCTGTTTACTTAAACTTAAGCAAACTACCTGGAAAATATCAGGTAGACCATGTTTATGCAAGGGGAAAACCAATGTCCAGAACTCAAATCGTAGGTGAAACCCAGGGTTCTGAACTCGGATCAAATGGGGGGGAGATGGGGGGAGGGGATTCAAGATCCTGAACACAAATCCAAGAATACATGTTTAACACAAATGAGATTAGTCTGATTGGCCAAACACGTACCATCAATTATGGACAAATGTTAATCACGCAATCCCAATTAAATATACAGAATATTAGTCTTGATAATTTGTATATGCTTTCCTGGAGTACTGCTCATTTCTGTTGGCTGCAACATGGGCTTCATTTATGTTTCTATGTCTTACTGATAACCACCCAGTCCCATTAAAATTGACAACTCTAAGTGATGAGAGTGTCTGTCTCAGATGAGGTAGGTTGCAGGTTTGAACCTTGGCTGAGTTATACCAAAGATTTATAGAACTAGTACTAGCAGCAGCTCCAATCTGCACTCAGCATAAAGAGGTTACTGCTAGGACTGGTCAACTTGGTGTCAGGATATTGTGACTGGATGGGATATGATGATACATGTCTGTGGCATGATGCCACAGTGCTAGACTTCACCATAAACTGCAACACTGCATACATCATAAGAGATATGACTGAAAATATTTTAAAGCTACATTAAAAATCTAAATCACACACAAATGAAAATTATACATTTTCCCAGAACAGAATGTTCTAAATACTGCTATAAATAAATACAAATTATTAATGGAATTCCTGGATTATTCTAAACTATCTGGTTTCTTTTGATTTCTTGCCATATTATAATTTGTATACTACAATATTATTTCACAAACATGAAACATGTTAGTTTAATGGAGTGTTATAGAAAAAAAATTGTACAGAATGTTAAAAAAAGTATTTGAAATTTTGAAACCAAAAGAACCCAAGTGGTCATTCAGGTAACTTGTCCCCAAATAAACAGACTGATATTTCAAACTAAGTTATGAACTGAAGAACTCACATTTATTTGTCTGCTGTGCTAATCTGACTTTCTCCGATGAGAACTGTTCATCCAGATCAAACAAATCCAAACATGGAGCTGGCAACTCTCTAAAACTGGGAGGAAATACCTGTAAAAGAACATATCTAGTAAAATTACTTAAATTAAGTTTTTGAAATGGCTGTAAATACTGTCACAAACACATGCAAAGATAAATACATGAATATATCTACAAGGTTTAACACAGTCCTAATGACATATCAACACAGTCCTAATGACATGTTAACACAGTCCTAATGACATGTCAACACAGTCCTAATGACATGTCAACACAGTCCTAAAGATATAACAACACAGTCCTAATGACATATCAACACAGTTCTAATGACATATCAACACAGTTCTAATGATATGTCAACACAGTCCTAATGATATGTCAACACAATCTTAATGACATGTCAACACAGTCATAATGATATGTCAACACAGTCCTAATGACATATCAACATTCCAAATGACATATCAGCACAGTCTTAATGACATATCAACACAGTTCTAATGACATGTCATCACAGTCCTAATGACATAACAACACAGTCCTAATGACATATCAACACAGTCCAAATGACATTCAACACAGTCCCAACTATCAACATAAGTTTTGGTATCCAATAAAGCCATACAAAACATAGAGAAAGGTTTGCTGGTTGATAACATACTGAGGAAATGAAAGCCAAGAGCCTTTCCAAAGGATGCAATGATGGAGCTGACCTGTGATAGCCTGGGTGACAAATGAATCTGTGACCTTGGATAACCGGTCCAACTATCCACCAACTGGGCTACCATGCTTTCCCCAAAAAAGGGCACAAAGTTCAAAGTCCTTAAAATAAGTCACATTTAATATAAACCACACTCTTTTCCAAAGTCTAATACCTACTCAGCTGAAATTCATACATTGGACGCATCTTTCTACAAAAACATTGTTTCCGTTAGTTGCCTCCTATTATATGCGTGACAGCAACTGGCATATTTTATATCAACAAGCCCACTGGGATAGAAAAATACGTGTAATTTATTTAATAAATTCCAATATTTTCTTTTTATAATATAAAAGGTTTTTCCTACTACCAAATACTTAGACAAGCTTCTCTGTCATTAGAGATTTAATAATTAAATCATAATCTTGTATTTAAAAGTTAAATTTATAATTTTATACTGCATGTGTTTATATTTTTCCTGTAAGTACTAATGTATTACTTTATTACTTACACATGACAATGATTGTTATATTCATTATGGCACTTTCTGCATCATATTCCAGCAATGGAAATAATTTTCTTGATGAAATTATTCAACTTATCCCAAAGAATATCTTTGAAATGAACAATAAATATTCACTTATAAGACAAGTCAAACTTCAAACTGCACAGATTTAGATATGCCATCATATAATGTGCTGGCAGATCTGGGTCTATTCAGCCTGTAAAGAATAATCAGTAGAAATTATAGGCCTTGTCCAGCCAGTATATTATGTAATGGCAGATCTGGTTCTATTTGGCATGTAAATAAAAATCAGTAAAAAATACAGGCCTTCATATGCCAGTATATTATGTAGTCAGTAGAAAATATATGCCTTGATTTGCAAGAATATTATGTCATGGCAGATCTGGCTCTATGTTGCTTGTAGTTGGAGTTGATTTGGAACACACAACAATGTAGTTAGTTTTCTTAAGTGTTGCAATTGCAAGATTAGATTTTAAAAAACTTTGTATTATGAAAGTAGAGTCCCACAGAATGATGTCTTATTTTTCAGAAGTATGGGATTGCAGAAATAAACAAACAAACAAACATAAATACTGTGCTGATGCAATGGCATCAGCATCACTATAAATTGTGATTTCATTAACTTCACATTCATTGTAAGGCCCAAGGTATCAATATGAAACGAAGGGGGGGTGTCCCCTTTTCTCCAGTCTGAGTTGGATGTCAAGAGAAAAGTAATTATTTCATGATTTGCTGTAAGACATTGAAAACTACCTAAAACAGTTAATGACAGGTGAATGTTTAGATATTATTGACCACCTGTCACATCTTTATCAACCAGTAGTCTTGCCCTGGCATAAATAATGTTCCCACAACAATGTCTCAGCTATGCACGAATCTATTGCTCATGTAAATACTGTCCCACCACCACCAAGTATCTGATATGCAGGAGTCTATTGCTCATGTAAATACTGTCCCACCACCAAGTATGTGATATGCAGGAGTCTATTGCTCATGTAAATACTGTCCCACCACCACCAAGTATCTGATATGCAGGAGTCTATTGCTCATGTAAATACTGTCCCATCACCACCATGTATCAAATATGAAGGAGTCTATTGCTCATGTAAATACTATCCCACCACTAATATATATCAAATATGCAGGAGTCTATTGCTCATGTAAATACTGTCCCACCATCATCATGTATCAGATATGCAGGAGTCTACTGCTAATGCAAATACTGTCCCACCACCAATATATATCAAATATGCAGAAGTCTATTGCTCATGTAAATACTGTCCCACCATGACCATGTATCAGATATACAGGAGTTTATTGCTCATGCAAATACTGTCCCACCATAACCAAGTATCTGATATGCAGGAGTCTATTGCTCATGTAAATACTATCCCACCATCATCATGTATCAGATATGCAGGTGTCTATTGCTCATGTAAATACTGTCCCACCATCACCATGTATCAGATATGCAGGAGTCTATTCCTCATGTAAATACTGTCCCACCATCACCATGTATCAGATATGCAGGAGTCTATTGCTCAATTCCTCATGTAAATACTATCCCACCACCAATATATATCAAATATGCAGAAGTCTATTGCTCATGTAAATACTGTCCCACCATGACCATGTATCAGATATACAGGAGTTTATTGCTCATGCAAATACTGTCCCACCATAACCAAGTATCTGATATGCAGGAGTCTATTGCTCATGTAAATACTATCCCACCATCACCAAGTATCTGATATGCAGGAGTGTATTCCTCATGTAAATACTGTCCCACCATCACCATGTATCAGATATGCCGGAGTCTATTGCTCAATTCCTCATGTAAATACTGTCCCACCATCACCAAGTATCTGATATGCAGGAGTGTATTCCTCATGTAAATACTGTCCCACCATCACCATGTATCAGATATGCAGGAGTCTATTGATCAATTCCTCATATAAATACTGTCCCACCATCATCATGTATCAGATATGCAGGTGTGTATTCCTCATGTAAATCCTATCCCACCACCACCATGTATCAGATATGCAGGAGTCTATTGCTCAATTCCTCATGTAAATACTATCCCACCATCATCATGTATCAGATATGCAGGTGTGTATTCCTCATGTAAATACTATCCCACCACCACCATGTATCAGATATGCAGGAGTCTATTGCTCAATTCCTCATGTAAATACTATCCCACCATCATCATGTATCAGATATGCAGGTGTGTATTCCTCATGTAAATACTATCCCACCACCACCATGTATCAGATATGCAGGAGTGTATTCCTCATGTAAATACTGTCCCACCACCAATTTGTATCAGATATGCAGGAGTCTATTGCTCAATTCCTCATGTAAATACTGTCCCACCACCACCATGTATCAGATATGAAGAAATCTTGTTCTCATGTAAATACTCTTCCCAACACCATAATCTATCAGGCATACAAGAGTCTTGTTTTCATGTAAAGAGAAAATGCACTGACCCAGATTTACCATGAGATAATTAGCTTACAGAATTTGGTCTCTGCAGTTTGCAGTCTGACCTGACCTGCAGTATTTGGAAATATTGAACCAAATGAACATTTTACATGGAATAGTGAATACAAAGTTCATCCTTTATCTCATCTGGATTAATGTAATTAGCTTAAGAATCAGACATCAGCGGACACTTCTAAAGAATATCATCTCGAACAATTTGGATATTCAATGAAGGTAGCTGTCAATGCATTGATGACTTTTCCATAATATGGAAATGATTTTGGCACTAGTAATGTTCCTATATGACAGAAATATGTTGTGTTGGAAAGTTACCTTTTTTTTTCCCTTATAAACACAATGTAGGAAGAGTTCAATGTAACCACGATCTTTAAATTATTATTATCAATCATTACACATATAAAAGGACACTAAAATGAACAAATATGATAAAGGAAAATAAATCCAAGGTAATGTATGTGACTGTGCTACATTCATTTTTATAATGCACAAACTGATATCAAGTAATCTGTATTTTAACAAAAAGTATATGTTTTTGATTTTTATGATAAAATCCAGGTTTCCAATCGGAAATACTTTACTTATTTATTTTGCATGACTGATATGTGTTTAACACCTATTGACAAAAATGATCTCAGTCTGATTAATCCTTTAAAAATCATTGCCAGCATAGAGTATTTATGACATGGGAGACAACTATGTACTTAATTTTTTTAATTAATATTTCTAGATCTTATTATGATTGGATATTTACATTTCCTTATTCTTATCCAGTCTGTATTAAACTTAAAATTTATGCAATTTTTCAAGATCATTTTTGCTACAGCAGTGAGGAACAATGATTTTACTTTTTTACATAGTGCATTATCAAACCCACTTAGTTCTTTCAAATGATGTCATAATTAGCCTGTACTCCCACCAGATAAAATATCACTGTGCTTTGTCTTCAATGACATCCTGAATGGGAATGTTTCCAGCTCAAACTGAAAATCACATTCCATTACTATTTTGTGACATGATATAATGACATCAGCACAAGATGATGTCATTTTGAACTCTAATCAATACTGCAACATTGTTTTACAGAGATAAAACTATCCATGAAAATGTATTTATTTTTACTAGAAGTTAGTCCAATCTAGTAGGTCAAGCAAACCTAGTATTTTCAAATTGTTTCATATATTTTATGTGAAATGACCATTCATACCGAATTTCCCCTTTTGTTGATAGAATGCAGAATTTATATTGGAATATATTGACAAAGTCTCGGGTACACCCCAAATCATATCATTGTATTAAAATTTTAATATAATTAACTGAAAATATATAAAATACAAGAATTGACTTTGCCATGTTCCTAATAATTGATATCTGAGTCTATTATAAATGGAGTTATTTGTACGAAATCATTTTAATAAATTCATCTCATGTAAGCACTCACAGGAAATCCTGTATTCATAAAACCGGACTCCTTTCACTATACTTACAGCGGGCTGAAGTGGTGGCAAGGGTGTCTCAAACTGAGGGGTGATCAGCGATAATGGCTCATGCTTTACACTCAACTGCTCATATGCTCTACATAAAAAGATATAAAATAAAGTTGATTCAGAAACACCTGTACAGCTATCTATAAAATAAAATGTAAACCTGTCTTACAATGATAGCATTTTTTCAAACAGAAAGAAGCAAAGTCTCTTCTTTTCACATTAAAATAGCTACTGTCTAAAAATTCAGCTTTACATTAATGTTTCAGGCAAGACCAGAGACAAGCCTACCCTTTATTTAGCTAGAAAGTAAACAACTTTAATAATCAGCTCATCTTGGGTGTGCGAGAATGTACAGACATGTGTATGTAATTGGCTTGACTACAAAAAATACATCCTACTGTATTATGTTTAAAAGACATACAAGGGCAATGGCTCCACTTTTGACAATAAGCTTAGTGAACAGACTTAGTTACTTTTACTCCTTTCTAATATTCTGATTGTCCACTCATTCACTACGATACATTCATAAAAAAATATTGAAAGATAGAGATATCTTTAATTCAAACTGTATAATGAAGTTTTAGTTATGTTTCTTGTTTCATAAAGACCCAAATGTTTTTAAAGAAGAACTTTACATTAACAAGCCAACACATTAGCCAAATCAATATGCTCTATTATATTCAGGAATGACTCACTTGATAGCCTTTGGTACCAGACTTGTGTCTAATTTGAAGAGGGAGTTGTCAAACAGCTGGGTTATGTCCCTTGGTATGTCTTCACTCTCCTGCAGACAAGTCTTAAGTTGCTCAGACAACTTTGCAATGTCTGGGAGTGTGTTGTAATCAGAAATCTGATGGAAGAAAATGAGTGAATATACTGGCATGAAATACATAATAAAACTTCCTTTGTATTGATGTAAATGTGTTATCAAAATGGCAATATTTGGAGTTACTAATACTGCACATATTAAATGCTCAATTATTCCAACCAAGGATGAAATTAGTGCTGAATTCATCTGTGGCCATATAAGATTTAGGATTGGCCCCTTTTTCATTTAGGACCAATTAGACATGATATTTGATGTCAGATCAGCAACACTGTCATTTACAACCAACTAGACATCACAAGAAGTCTTTTCAACCTGCATGTCAATGAGACCATCCATTTCTGGAGGAACAGTGATAAAAGATTTTTAAGATAGCCATCATGGTGGTTATACTGTATGTCATTGGTATCATTTCATTTACGACCAACTAGACACCATAAGAAGTCATCTGGTGAAAACTTCATGTCAATATGACTTTCAATTTACATTGCTGCAGACTTCAAGATAGCTGCCATGTCAGCCATACTAGATGTCATATCTGCATCATTTTCAACTAGAACCAAATAAACTTCATAATTAGACTTTGCATGAGAAGCTTATATTAATATGACCGTTCAATCTGGGTTGAGTAGTGAAATTTTTTTCTTCAAGATTTTGTCCATTTTCATTAAAATTCAACTAGACACCACAAGAAGTCTTTTCAAACCCCATGTCAGTTTAACCATGAGTTCGAAAGATGTAGCAATAGCAAAAGTTTCAAGATGGCCATGATGATATTGACCACACCATTTCCATTAAGGACCATCCAGATGCCATAAGAAGTCTCTTGGTGCAAACCCCATGTCAATATGACCATCCATCTCTGGTGGAATAGTGATAACATGATTTTTAAGATAACTGCCATGTTGGCCAAATTTAATTTCATATTGGCAGTATTTTCATTTAGGACCATCAAGACACCTTAAATAGTCTTTGGGTGAAAAGCCCATATAGACACAACATCCATTCTTGAAGGAGTAGCAATAACAAGATTTACACAATTGTAGCCATAATGGAGGTCAGGATTTTCACAATGGTAGCCATAATGGAGGTCAGGATTTTCACAATGGTGGCCATAATGGAGGTCAGGATTTTCATAATGGTGGCCATTATGTAGCTCAGGATTTTCACAATGGTAGTTATAATGGAGGTGAGGATTTTCACAATGGTAGTCATAATGGAGGTGAGGATTTTCACAATGGTAGTCATAATGGATGTGACGATTTTCACAATGGTATTCATAATGGAGTTGAGGATTTTCACAATGGTAGTCATAATGGAAGTCAGATTAGTACAAGTTTCATTAGGACTACCATAAAACAGTAAGTCTTGTGATACAAAAAAATATTTTTTTCTGTCTCAAGACTTGTATACATGTAACAAATATAGCATTTTCAGTGTCCCAACACTTAGTAACACAAAAATGTCCTAACAAAATTGGCAAAATTGCCATACATGAAACAGCAGTGACTAGCTCTTTTTCAATTACCACATCAATAAACTGTTATAAAATACTATGTTTGCTTTTATATTATTATTTTGTAAGAACATATTTTGCAATTTCTTCAGAATGAAATAGAGGTAAATAAAGACATCATGGGTCAATTGGAGTCCTCTATTATATGTTACTTGCACTGAAAACCATCCATAGCGTCACTTTCATCTTTCTTTATTCCCAAAAATATGAGATGAGGAGTTTGCTTTATAAATAATTTTTATCAAACTGCATATTTTTCTTATCACATTTCAGCCAGGCATGCATTGCTGTTTTATTTGCTCTGATTCATGCATTCAGAGTTACCACATGATTTATGTAAATATACTCATTTAGCAACCTTTAATTCCATGTCTGTAAGTCATTTTGTTAAAACTTCTACAATGCTATATTTTTCCACCTCAGGTAGAAATATAAATTTTCAAATAAATATTTCATTAATCAAAGTGTTGAAAAACTCAAGTAATGAACTTTTCCCACTATTCATTCAGAACAAACAAGGTCTTTTAATTTTATTTTTCACACAGTAAATCTGAGTAAGATAATTATTTCATAGTTCAAGATAGCAAAGCACACATTAAAAATAAAAAAGCATAGAAATGAATTTAATCCTAGATCTTTGTTATGACAGGTTGACATATTTCCACAGTAAATGATATGCTTTGTTATGATGGATTGACTCATTGGCTGGGTAAATGATATGGTTTATTATGATAAGTTGACATATTGGCTGGGTAGATGATATGCTTTGTTATGACAGTTTGACATATTGGCTGGGTAGATGATATGCTTTGTTATGACAGTTTGACATATTGGCTGGGTAGATGATATGCTTTGTTATGACAGTTTGACATATTGACTGGGTAGATGATATGCTTTGTTATGACAGTTTGACATATTGGCTGGGTAGATTATATGCTTTGTTATGACAGTTTGATATTGGCTGGGTAGATGATATGCTTTGTTATGACAGTTTGACATATTGGCTGGGTAGATGATATGCTTTGTTATGACAGTTTGACATATTGGCTGGGTAGATGATATGCTTTGTTATGACAGTTTGACATATTGGCTGGGTAGATGATATGCTTTATGACAGTTTGAAATATTGGCTGGGTAGATGATAAGCTTTGTTATGACAGTTAGACATTGGCTGGGTAGATGATATACTTTGTTATGACAGTTTGACATATTGGCTCGGTAAATGATATGTTGGAAGATATCACTTTATTTATGTTATGGTTGTCTAGTGAAAAAACAGTTCCAGACTGTTTAAGTAAATTTTATTTAAAATTTTTCTTTTTTTCTATTCCTGAAAAAACCACTAATTTATGGACTAGTTTTTAATTGTTTACAAACCATATCATAATTATCATAATCCAAACAGTGAGACAAACACCAGTAGGTATAGACCATATCATAATTAACATAATCCAAACTGCGAGACAGACACCAGTTGGTACAGACCATATCATAATGATCATAATACAAACTGTGAGACAAAAAACAGTTAGTACAGACCATACCAAAATTATCATAATCCAAACAGTGAGACAAACACCAGCCAATAAAGACCATATCATAATTATCATAATCCAAACTGTGAGACAGACACCAGTGAGTACAGACCATACTGAAATTATCATAATCCAAATTGTGAGACAGACACCAGTCAATACAGACCATATCATAATTATAATAATTCAAACTGTGAGACAAACACCAGTCGGTACAGAGTAGCCATAAGAATCTTTGGATGTCTCAAGAGTACCAGTTTTATTAAAGGCCAACTAGATTTGGGATGAATGTGCCTGTAAAGTTTGGTGAACACAATTCTTCCAGTAGTTTACAAAGAGTTGTAATAACAAAACAGTGGTAACAGATGCCTGACACCATATAAAAAGTCATGACATAAGCTCTTCTGGTCTGCTACCAATAAAACTACAATATTATTTATAGTAGCAAACATATAAAAATAAAGACACAAGCACAACACACATATTTATGATCTGAAAGGATACAAATACAACTGAGCCTTAGTGATAAGACTTCCATTTATGAATCATATTAAAAAGTGATGTTAGTACTGACTTCTATTTATGACTCATATTAAACTGTGATGTTAGTACTGACTTCAGATCATTCTACATTTATTATTTCATCTCTAAGTAGGGTAATTAAATAGTCTTCATGAGAACTAATCAGTCAAATCTAGCAATTAGACCTTTCTTACAAAGAATAACTGTTACAGATTACAAATGTTTTTTAAATGTGTGTGTGTGTGTGTGTGTTGGAGTGTATGTGCATGTATGCAACTGAATGTGTACACATGTATGTTTTTACGAGTGCAAGTGACACACACAGGTGTGAATCCCTCACTTACCTCTGGGTCATCTGCATCAATGAGATTTAGTTTGATTTCATCTGTTGTGAGGAAGTTGATAAGCACCTCCTAAAAATATATATACAAATGGCAAAATAAACTTTCAATTATGGCATGTTATAAAATGGTACTGCTGACCCAATGGTAGACAACTCAGTAAAATCAAACCTTTTAAAGACCTTTCAAAAATCAAAGCCTAGATACTAAGGTTGATCGGAAATATGGTCTTCAAAGTGATAAGTAGGTCATCCAATTACATGCAAAAATGTCACACTTTTTATACACTGATCTTGCTTACGATCAAGATCAACTATGATGCTGATGATATAGGTTTATGTACCTAGTGTGATCATAACCTGCTATGAAATGAAGCCTATATTGTGTTTACATGCAAGGGTTGATAGTACAGGGTTAGTAGCATATTTTTCCAACATTTTCAAGGTTTTCTCAAGGTATAAAAATGTTTTTCATGGTTCATTCTTACATTAATTTTAAAGGATACATAAATGTAAACACAAGTTAATACTTACTATCACTTCATACATGGAACATTTCTTGCAAATTTTTTAAAAAAACATGAAGTCAAGAATATGATCATGGAAATCATTCTCATTAATGCTAAACATCCTACATCTGGGCATTAGAACAATGCTAAACATCCTACATCTGGGCATTAGAACAATGCTAAACATCCTACATCTGGGCATTAGAACAATGCTAAACACCCTACATCTGGGCATTAGAACAATGCTAAACATCCTACATCTGGGCATTAGAACAATGCTAAACATCCTACATCTGGGCATTAGAACAATGCTAAACATCCTACATCTGGGCATTAGAACAATGCTAAACATCCTACATCTGGACATTAGAACAATGCTAAACATCCTACATCTGGGCATTAGAACAATGCTAAACATCCTACATCTGGGCATTAGAACAATGCTAAACATCCGACATCTGGGCATTAGAACAATAGCGTGCTAAACATCCTACATCTGGGCATTAGAACAATAGCGTGCTAAACATCCTACATCTGGGCATTAGAACAATAGTGTCCTAAACATCCTACATCTGGGCATTAGAACAATAGCATGCTAAACATCCTACATCTGGGCATTAGAACAATAGCGTGCTAAACATCCTACATCTGGGCATTAGAACAATAGCGTGCTAAACATCCTACATCTGGGCATTAGAACAATAGCGTGCTAAACATCCTACATCTGGGCATTAGAACAATGCTAAACATCCTACATCTGGACATTAGAACAATGCTAAACATCCTACATCTGGACATTAGAACAATGCTAAACATCCTACATCTGGGCATTAGAGCAATGCTAAACATCCTACATCTGGGCATTAGAGCAATGCTAAACATCCTACATCTGGGCATTAGAGCAATGCTAAACATCCTACATCTGGACATTAGAACAATGCTAAACATCCTACATCTGGACATTAGAACAATGCTAAACATCCTACATCTGGGCATTAGAACAATGCTAAACATCCTACATCTGGGCATTAGAACAATGCTAAACATCTTACATCTGGGCATTAGAACAATGCTAAACATCTTACATCTGGGCATTAGAACAATGCTAAACATCCTACATCTGGGCATTAGAACAATGCTAAACATCCTACATCTGGGCATTAGAACAATGCTAAACATCCTACATCTGGGCATTAAAACAATGCTAAATATCCTACATCTGGACATTAGAACAATGTATTGCCACTGAACAATGTTCATTTTACTCTGTTAACACTAAACTATTTACAAAGCTCAAAATATTTTAGAGTAAATTTTTCAGTTCTTATAGATTGTTATCAAGCTATTTTTTCAAGAGATCTAACTAAGATCAGTGATTTTGTCCTTTTCACTTTTTCTCAAATTATTTTGATGTCATGATAAAGGAAATTTTCCTATGGGTCTCTGCTTTCAATGCATAGTCATGAAAAAAGGAAATTTTCCTATGGGTCTCTGCTTTCAATGCATAGTCATGAAAAAAGGAAATTTTCCTATAGGTCTCTGCTTTCAATGCATAGTCATGAAAAAAGGAAATTTTCCTATGGGTCTTGCTTTCAATGCATAGTCATGAAAAAAGGAAATTTTCCTATGGGTCTCTGCTTTCAATGCATAGTCATGAAAAAAGGAAATTTTCCTATAGGTCTCTGCTTTCAATGCATAGTCATGAAAAAAGGAAATTTTCCTATGGGTCTCTGCTTTCAATGCATAGTCATGAAAAAAGAAAATTTTCCTATGGGTCTCTGCTTTCAATGCATAGTCATGAAAAAAGGAAATTTTCCTATAGGTCTCTGCTTTCAATGCATAGTCATGAAAAAAGGAAATTTTCCTATGGGTCTCTGCTTTCAATGCATAGTCATGAAAAAAGGAAATTTTCCTATAGGTCTCTGCTTTCAATGCATAGTCATGAAAAAAGGAAATTTTCCTATAGGTCTCTGCTTTCAATGCATAGTCATGAAAAAAGGAAATTTTCCTATGGGTCTCTGCTTTCAATGCATAGTCATGAAAAAAGGAAATTTTCCTATGGGTCTCTGCTTTCAATGCATAGTCATGAAAAAAGAATTTTCCTATAGGTCTCTGCTTTCAATGCATAGTCATGAAAAAAGGAAATTTTCCTATAGGTCTCTGCTATCAATGCATAGTCATGAAAAAAAAAAATTTTCCTATGGGTCTCTGCTTTCAATGCATAGTCATGAAAAAAGGAAATTTTCCTATGGGTCTCTGCTTTCAATGCATAGTCATGATAAAGGAATTTTCCTATGGGTCTCTGCTTTCAATGCATAGTCATGAAAAAAGAAAATTTTCCTATGGGTCTCTGCTTTCAATGCATAGTCATGAAAAAAGAATTTTCCTATAGGTCTCTGCTTTCAATGCATAGTCATGAAAAAAGGAAATTTTCCTATAGGTCTCTGCTTTCAATGCATAGTCATGAAAAAAGAAAATTTTCCTATGGGTCTCTGCTTTCAATGCATAGTCATGAAAAAAGAAAATTTTCCTATGGGTCTCTGCTTTCAATGCATAGTCATGATAAAGGAAATTTTCCTATAGGTCTCTGCTTTCAATGCATAGTCATGAAAAAAGAAAATTTTCCTATGGGTCTCTGCTTTCAATGCATAGTCATGAAAAAAGGAAATTTTCCTATAGGTCTCTGCTTTCAATGCATAGTCATGAAAAAAGAAAATTTTCCTATGGGTCTCTGCTTTCAATGCATAGTCATGAAAAAAGGAAATTTTCCTATAGGTCTCTGCTTTCAATGCATAGTCATGAAAAAAGGAAATTTTCCTATGGGTCTCTGCTTTCAATGCATAGTCATGAAAAAAGGAAATTTTCCTATGGGTCTCTGCTTTCAATGCATAGTCATGAAAAAAGGAAATTTTCCTATGGGTCTCTGCTTTCAATGCATAGTCATGAAAAAAGGAAATTTTCCTATGGGTCTCTCCTTTCAATGCATAGTCATGAAAAAAAGAATTTTCCTATAGGTCTCTGCTTTCAATGCATAGTCATGAAAAAAGGAAATTTTCCTATAGGTCTCTGCTTTCAACGCATAGTCATGAAAAAAGAATTTTCCTATGGGTCTCTGCTTTCAATGCATAGTCATGAAAAAAGGAAATTTTCCTATGGGTCTCTGCTTTCAATGCATAGTCATGAAAAAAGAAAATTTTCCTATAGGTCTCTGCTTTCAATGCATAGTCATGAAAAAAGGAAATTTTCCTATAGGTCTCTGCTTTCAATGCATAGTCATGAAAAAAGGAAATTTTCCTATGGGTCTCTGCTTTCAATGCATAGTCATGAAAAAAGAAAATTTTCCTATAGGTCTCTGCTTTCAATGCATAGGCATTAAAAAATGAAAATTTTCCTATAGGTCTCTGCTTTCAATGCATAGTCATGAAAAAAGGAAATTTTCCTATAGGTCTCTGCTTTCAATGCATAGTCATGAAAAAAGGAAATTTTCCTATGGGTCTCTGCTTTCAATGCATAGTCATGAAAAAAGGAAATTTTCCTATGGGTCTCTGCTTTCAATGCATAGTCATGAAAAAAGGAAATTTTCCTATGGGTCTCTGCTTTCAATGCAAAGTCATGATCAGCAGCTGTCAGAGTCTAAATTATTTTTCAGCACCTGCCTTTTTCTTCACCCACACCCACAACACACAAAAAAGTAACCACAATATTTGTTTTTTTTGTTATCACTTATTTAAAAACAGCATATAGATATTTAACTATTTAATATTAGATACATTAATATTTCTCTCAGCTTAGCTGTAGTCTATATTTTTAGATTTGTGCTCATTGCATTTATTGTCTGTCCTTTTTCCACTCAATCAAAATAACCACATCAAATGAATTTCATAATTAATATTATATACAGTTACTATTTTAAAACTTGAATCAATGTCCTCACATAATTCTTTCAGCAAAAACAATTTCCTATCGAAGGCTCCTTGTTTTGCCATATTAGCAGCCATTATGAAAACTTTAGTTTTTCTTCCAGATGCATGTGACCGTAGAGCACTATCTCCCATTGCAAGCACATCAATATCATTCTGGCTTAACTGGCATTTTGAAAAGTTCTCTGAAAATGATCTCATAATCCAAACTTTATATTTTTCTTTGTCTAGCCACCAAGGTTAGAATTGGCAGCCAGCCATTTGAAACATACAAATGATTCAAATTTAACCGCAGCTACATCCAGGGTTTTGTAAAATTGGAAGTTCAAAATGCATGACTGCACAGTGGCCAGTTGTGAAAATTTCCCTTCCCACACAAACTTTGTGAGCGATTTCTGTTGGTTTATTTCCTTTTCTTCTTTTTATTGAAACCTGTAAAATTAAAACTATTTAATAATTCCTTTCAATTTCACAAAAATCAAGGCTTTTCAAGGCACCCAGACAATATTTTAAATTTTCAATGTGTTTTCAAGGCCCTGAGGGACAAATCATTTTTCAAGGCTCTTCAAGGTTTTCAAGATCTCCTATTGGACCCTGATAGTAGGACACTGCAAGGTGTATAAAACAGGATGGATGACTGATACATGCCATAAACTCACCTGAACTTTTGCTTGATGAAAATACTCACCAATATTTTACTGTTCTCTTCTTTGTCTATATATTGGTCATGAAACATGTGAGCTGATCCCAGGACAGCAAGTTTTCCTTTACCCTGTAATTTTAAGGATAAGCACGTGATATCCTACAATGCTATAATAATTCCAATTTTTATGAATTGAATGCATTTTCTACATTTTGACTGGATGTAAACAGTCACATGATACCAATCTGGAATTTTTTACACATTGATAAATTCGGTGGACTACTTTAGGTTCCCTGTTTCATGATCATTTGATGTGAAGTTTTATCTATATTAATGCCTTACACCTTAATAATAATAACAAGCTCCCACCCACCCACTCCTGTGATTTCTGATCTAAAATGGCAAGTCACAGATTAAAATTGACCATTAGAAGTTAAAACAAAGTAATCGCATAAACCTTCCTGCACTCCAACACTCAATCCTTTTGCTGAAGAAGGTATATGGCAGGCTTTGGAAGCCAATCTTCAGAAATTATTGCATTTTAACTAAACATGTTACAGCAGCAGTTATTAAAGGTCAGGGTCATAATTAACCAAGGGATCACACTAAAAATGGACATAAATTTGCTTTTGAAAGACTGAAATAAATAGAAAGTAACAATGAATTTGTTATAACAACATGTGCCATCTGCAAGCATAATTTTCAAAAAAGAAAAGGGAATATTTTTGGTTTAACCGCAACAACAGTTTTTATTATATATTAAAATAATGATCATAACAATATATCACTGGCATGACCTGCTATGACATTCTACCCTGCTATAACATTCTACCCCATGTGACTGTATAAAGAATCAATCTTGGCTAGCAAAAATATGGCTATGTATTCTATCACAGTTAAGAGGTTACTGAAAGAAAACTTTGATATACATAAAAGTGAATGTTTTGTTGAACTGTTGATCTGATGTTGGAAAAGAATTATATTGGAATTATAAGGATTAAATGATCATGGTTGGGTATTTATCGATATGTAAATTTTACCTAATCACTCACAAAGTTTGCCTAAAGTCCTTTGGACTTTATTTACTTTGTGAGTGATTTACTATATTGCAAACATGTTTTCAAAGTTACTACCAGCAGCTGATACAAAACTAATTTTTTTTAAAAAACAAAAAAACCATGTTTTTACAAGAAATGATACAGTGTTAAAGTAGGAGGAAATAATGCAACATCACTTTCACAGGCATTAATGATTTTTTTTTCTGACAAATTTACGAAAACATTTATAAATGAAAGTTAGTCTCGTTATTCTTTTCTTGCCATAGTGGTTCTGCCAACTAGACATCTACACACAATTATGTTGTATGGGGATTCTCTGATGTTCCCAATGAGCATTAATATGTTGATTGTTTCTAAATATGATCCTACTCCTCCGTGTATGAATATTATTCTCTGCTTTCATTGTCTGAAGCATATGCATAACCAGACTGAACAAGTTAATGTGCAATTTTCAACATGGGCATTCTCTCTTCGATATCTCTGTTCCAAAAAGTTTTCACTAACATGAACTCTGCCAAAGATTCACTTCCTTGAATCAGTGCTTTGCTTCCTACCTCTAATGCCAGATTTTTACTGTTCCATAATGCTGTATTAGGGTTTTAAGGCCAACATTCCCATAGTCTCCTTGTTCAGACATGAATATCTTGAATAAATATAACTGGTATCCTGTCCATCCAACATGCACATTGAATTCACACTCAACACTAATTTTTAGCTCAAAATCACACACTGGTATTTCCAGTGACATTTTCCCAATGTCCAACAAACTGATATAGATGAAATTCATTGCCATCATAGCTATCACTAGCCAGTAAGATGAAAGTAAGGTTAAACCTCTCAAAAATGCTTGTTCCAGGGTCCAATAAACCAATCAAATTGAGTTTAGTTTATCAGCCATTCATGTTGAACCGAAGTATTCAGCTATTTTAATGGTTGCCTTGCTGAATCTGGATGTCGCATCAAGTGCTGTTATACTGCTACTGACAGCGTAAATTTCAGCAAGAAATGCGCTTTTAAAGTTGAATAAAAATTAAATAACTGCACAAAGCCTGTTTTATATCTGCGATGTTGATGTAATTTGCCAGTTTTATAATCAAATTTGGTCAATTACTGTTCAACCATGTTTATGAAGTCATTTATTGGTTTATCTGTTTTCAGCAATAGCAGGCAGGTTTGATGACATACTGACATCAGCTATACAAATCTTCATGCCAGAATATTTTTCTGTAATCTGTTTATTATGCTCAGGTTTTGAGCAGAGATCATTTGATATTACTTTTTTATATTTAGTAAAGGTGGCCTCATCTTATGACAGATTGGCAACACCTGTATAAAAATGAAATCCTGTTCCACAATATGTGAAGGCATTAACATTTCATGGTAGTTTGGCATCAGTTATTTAGCATCAGCCACCATAAATGATGGCAGATTTGCATTATTTCTAAACAACTTAAATGCCTTCAAGACAGGATGCTTTTTGTCAAATTTTGTCTAATTCTGTTAATTAGTTTTCAAAATGAAGTCATTTGAAGAATTTTCTATTTTGAGTAAAGGCAGCCATATTTTATGATGGAATGGCATAATTTATAAACATCTGAAAGGCCTTATTGCCAGAATACTTTCTACCAAGGTTTGATAAAACAGGACATGTGGTTTGTTTTAAAGAAGTTGAGAACAGGAACAGTTGATGGATAACTCATGACCACAACATGCACTGGATACTGAACCATACCATAAGCTCACTTGATCATCTGACAAACAAAAACACAAGAATAATGCATAACTGTATTAGATCATGTAGGAATAGTTCCGCTTACCCTCTGTGCATGTAGAGCACAAACTGGCCTGTTGAGTGGGAAGGATACACTGCCTGTAGATAAGACTGCAACTGCTGGTTTCATCACATTCAGTGTAGCACCATAGGGATACAAGAAAGACAAGGCACTGCAATAAATCATGTGTAGCAAATTACTACTGTAAAACATATCTGTTCATTATTCTTTGGATAAAATTCCAAATATAATACGTTTTTCATTTTTCTGTGTTTTGGTTGGCCGAAATCCACAAAAGCCATCTTTGCTTTGCTTTGCTATAACATTATCAACTAGCAACCATTCACCACGATGTACCATCATCTTGAATGTCTGCACATGTCTACGCCTTGCATGCTAAATTTTCTGCATATACAAATATAGACGGTCAGTCATTGTACCTTTTGCTGGGGGTATCACTCAAATGTGTACAACTCCAAACTCACTTTTAACATGTCAATTAACAGTTCAAGTGCCAACTACACTTGGAGTAATTATAACTGTAAAGTTGGTGTCTACTGTATACACATGTCCTTTTTTGACAACAGATATGATATAATCTCTAACTTTCATGTAAAATTTCATTCATGGCAACTAAACAGAAGATTGACTACAGAGCCAGAAGGTTTTAATTCCCTTTCATCAAGCAAGATGTCTATGTTGAGCTAAAAATATGACTGGAATTTTTCAACTGGTGCATGACTATGTCTGGTTTGCAATAATTATTTAATTCATTTTTATTTTGCTGTCAGTTTCATGCCAATGAGTTAAATACAAGCTATATACCAAACTTTTAAAAAAATTCATAAATACATTTTAAAATAAATCAAAATTCATTTTATATCATAATGACTGTTACAGTAACTTCACTTTTAATGTGGAATGTAGGCAATTCTCTATAGGCAAATGAAGGAAAATAATAATCATGTTTACAGGCAATCATGTTTTTGAGTATGCATCATACATCATTGATAATTGACAAGATTTTTTGAACAGATTTGTCTGTGTTAAACTGCTCCTCATTTCTATGTTCCTATTTTTATTTTAGGCTAAAGTTTGGTACTAAAAAGTACTGGAGGAAAATAAACAATCTCAACATTTACTACTTATCACTTTTTTTATTTTATTTTTGTTAATATAATTTGCAAGACATTTTCAGATAATATGCAAATTGAAGTGGCTTGAGTCAAAATTCACTTCATTCATGGAGGCCTGAGATAAGATTTCCTCATTTCTACTGAATATGCATATACAGTAAAACCTGTTACTAGAGACTGCCCCTTCTGCCAACAAAAAGTAGTCTCTCAAGACATGTGGTCTCTCATAGCAGGCTTGTACAAAAAGACCAGTTTCCAAGGTCCAGTTTCAGAACAATTTCAAGAAAAATAACCATAATCACTGTACATACATTCTGTTCTTTATTAATATTTCTTGCTAAAATACTGTATGCATTCATCTAAAAAAAAACTTATATAGCAATAAAGATATACTTCTGTCATTAAACATGAAATCATGTTTACATTTGAATATCATATATTTTAGGATATGAAATCATTTCTGAATTACTTCTTTTTCTAAATAACAACCTAAATTTGTTTTTTAGATGTTTAAATTGCCTTTTTGTAAGTGGTCTACTCTTTTTCACTTCTTTCAGTTAGAAAAATTATTTTCTCCAGCCTTAAAATTTGTCTCTTTTTAGATGGAGGTTTGTTCATTGTCATTAAGGTTCTAGGTATTAAAATTATTAGTGTTAGTTGTAATATCACATGTGCACATAGTTTTGACTGGGCTGTGGGAAATGAAAAATCTATACATGTGGATTGCATATCTAATTAATGAAATAAAGGATTAACTCTACAAGCTAAGTGTGTAACCCAACTTGAATAGACGACAGCTTTGTGATTGGGCTGTAATCATTTAAGATGGGGAGGAACAACAAACACCATAAGTCTTGAACACTGTCAATCAAATCCTACAAATTCTCTCTGGCTGTTTTAATAGATAATGACCTTATTCACACCTGTCAATATGGATTAACTCAGCAAACAATACAAGTGACCACTACATCAACTTTGGTACCACAATGGCAATTCATGACATGTACATGAGTCTGGTTTATGGAATGTACAATCCATCACCAGTATCAACAATCCTTTTTTATTATTCCTGTTATGCTTTTATGTTTTTTTATCAGAACAATTGTTACTAATAAAGTGGTGATTGTAACAATTGATTACATAAAGGTCAGTGGTGTCCATCTGTTCTCATGATATGCACATGGATGTTGGGTCCTGTGATTAAGGGGTAAGTAGGCTAAGTGCATGAATAATTAGTCTGGTTCCCTGCTTTATTCACCCCTATAAACAAGAAAACCATATTTCTGAAGTCACAGGTGAAAGCAAATTGTTTCTAAAATTATGTTTCTCCAATAATACTTACCTCATAACATTGTATTACAATAACTTTGTCTGCTATCATCAAATTCAACCCAAGTCATCATTTTTATGAATTTCATATATATGAAACAAAATATCAGCACATGTAATTCTTATGTACTTACGATAGACATGTAATTCTTATGTACTTACGATAGACATGTAATTCTTATGTACTTACGATAGACATGTAATTCTTATGTACTTACGATGCATCATTTCCATCATCTTCAACATGACCAAGCATTTTTCCTGCTGCCTGACTGATTGCTCTGAGAAAGAAATGGCAAGAATATCATATAACACCAGTTTTATGAATTGAAGACTTTAGTTTTACACTGCTGTCCAGGATTAATATTTTGTTATTTCTTTGAACTTGCAAACTGAAATTGCAATATCAACAAATTCTAAAATTTGTAATGCATAGTTATTACTCCAACTTTCCCTAAGGAATCCCTGGTTTCAATTTTATGGGGACCTTCATGGTACTCTTCCTATTATTTATCTACTTTAGCTTAAACAGTTATTAGCATTTATATAAGTTTCCTTTAAATTACTATATTAAATTCATAATATTAGTTCACATTGATACTAAATTATTGCTTAATTATCAGACGTTCTTACTGAATCCAAGATATTCCACAGTAGAGACGTCAGAATTAAAATATCAGTCATTACCTCGCTCATATCAGGCGTATTTATATTTAAATTTACTGTAAAGTTGGGAAATTTTCTCTTAAAGATTTTGTTCTTTTGGTCATTAAAAACCCAATTTTTATTTATAATTAAAAGCATGCATACTTTATTCAATTTTCTTGATTCTTTATGCCTAATTGCTGAACTCCAGGAATTGTTTCTTAAGGTTTCTAAATGCATCTTACTTGCATGTTACTAACAATCATCATTACCTATACTAATTTTAGTATTCGGCAAAATGCAAATTTGGTAATTCCTTGTGATATACTTGCTTAGAGTTCTATCATGGCATGAAGCAATCTTGATCAATGAGAAGCTTGCTGCATGGTTTTAGGTTTGAGTGATAAAATAAGAGTATGAATAAATCTGGTCATGACTATTGGTAGGGACATAAAGCATAAACTTGTGAATGATGTAGCATCTTTTACGACACAATGCCAATATTTACATGCTCACATTTAAATTTTACTCTGAAAATAAGCACAAATGCACAGCATTAAAAAAACAAAGTATTAAAAATTTAGGTTGAAATGTTAATTACTGATCATTTTATTCATGATATGGTAATTTTATGTGGAATCCATACTTTATATACTTTATATACTCGCTTACAAGGTGCATCCAATTGCAAACAACACAGAACCTTTATGCACCATGTGGTAATAATTTATTTTGTCAATTCTACTGCTTACTCATTATAGACTACTTAAACCTAGATCTGCATGGACATTATGTGACAGGAAATCTGTATGTATCAGCTATATCAGACTTGTATGTGAGCAAATATATGATACACTGGAGAATGTATCTATCAAGCAAATATATGATACACTGGAGAATGTATCAAGCAAATATATGATACACTGGAGAATGTATCTATCAAGCAAATATATGATACACTGGAGAATGTATCTATCAAGCAGTAGATCTGCAGGAAAATTATGTAACAGGATACACTGGAGCATGCATCTATCAAGCAAATATATGATACACTGGAGCATCTATTAAAATTCAACAGTTATTGCATTATGTAAACAAAACCAAAGAGAATCAACCAATCAAACAGGATTTCCACAAACATCAAACCCTGTATTCTCACAACAAAAAAAAGTGACCAATACATTTAAGCATTTTGAATCTATTTACTTGTGCACTGTGGTAAATTAGTTTTTCAAGAGACTGCAGGTGGTCAAGTTGTCTAAGGTGCTTGCCTTAACAAACCAATCACATCTCACCTCTGTCTACCTGTGTTCGTCATGTATAGGTATGAGTATGTGAAAAAGCTTGCTAGTAATTCCAGGAAGTCCATGTTCCCCCCCAAAAAAATACTGGACACAGTGTATAGCCTATCAAGTGCTGAAAAATCGTGTGAAACCCACAAAACTAATCTATAAAATCTGTGAAAACTTCAAAAGCTACATGCATTTTCTAAACTTTAATAATTTAGTGATATCTGAACAGCACACAAGACACTAAATGTGACATGGTTGTGATAATTGTCATCCATGTTCATGTTTGATGATAAAGAGTATTCAATACCAAACCTTATTTGTTCTACTCACCTGTTTAGGATACCTCTCACCTGTTTATGACACCACTCACCTGTTTAGGACACCATTGGCCACAAAAACTTCTTTAGGGTGGAAGTACTTATAATATGATGTCCTCACAACAGCATCTAAAAAGAGAAGCACCTGGATATTTACACCAAGTGACTGCAATATCAAGGCTACATATAGATGTAGTCATCGTCAAAGCCAGTGAGAGTTGTATTTGTACATAGAACTGAAAGTACCATGGTCAAAGCCAGTGAGAGCTGTATTTGTACACAAAACTGACAGTGGCCATAGTCAATGCCAGTGAGAGCTGTATTTGTACACAGAACTGAAAGCAGCCATGGTTAAAACCAGTGAGGGCTTTAGTTGTACACAGTACTGAAAGTGGTATGCTCAGATAATGTATTTAAATTTTTCTTATCCAAGACTTTTTCCTGGTTGTTTTATAAATAATTTCATTGAATGCCAGTATAACGGAAAGAAAACCTGTATACTTGTGTACTATAATAATAATAATTAATAATAATAATAATAATAATAATAATAATAATAATAATAATAATAATAATAATTATTGTCTTTTTTTAGCAAGACTGACTCAGTTAACTCCCATACAACAACCAACCTTGAAGTCTTAATGAAAAATTTCATATTTATATTTGCATAAATTATAAACTTTTGTTTTCTACCTTAACACCCTTTCACCACATACACACACACAAAATCAAGTTCACTGTGTACCTGATGTTTGATTTTGGTAAGCAAATAAAGCATATTTAACATTTCTCTTTTAGAGTGGGTTAAATATTAGGATTATTATTTTGGTCTGATTCATGGACATTATATTATCATGTTCTTTATTATAATTTTAGTAAAAGATTGTACCTGTTTTCTTATTTCTAGAAATGCCTTTGGACTAAAATCCTGACACTTCTTTCAAGTCTTAGTTTTTTTAATATATTTTATCTTGTTTACTTGAAAATTCATGCCTTCTTGCTTTAACTTTAGGCAGAATCATTCTTATTGCTGTGTTCAGTATCTGATTTGGGTGAAATTATTTATTCAAATTATTATTCACTGGAAATACAAAGTCCTCTTTAATAATATTTTTAAACAGAAACATTAACTTAGAATTATAGTGAATTCTGACAAGGACATTTTGGATTATATTATTATGATTGATCAAAAGACTGTTAGCATATCACCACATCACATGCTACTAACGGCACATCAACACATTCTGTGTTGGATCTTAAGTAAAACAATATTGAAATTTAACTAGAACTTATATCATTAAGACTAGTGACAGAACTTTTTGGACTGTTTGGGATTTAATTCTCAATAATGTAAGTTCTTATTAAATTTTCACTTTTGTGTTGTAGGGAAATAAACTAATTGTTACAAAACTTGTTGGTTTTCACTCTTTTCTATTACTTAGTTTAAAAACTTAGAGATGTAATACAAATATGCATACTTGAAAATATTTAGTGTGTTGACCATTTCTAGGACACTAGAATATACTGTAATAAGCTGCTGGTCACAATAACCTATATTTCACATTTAAATAATCTGATCCCTGCAAACTTGTCACTAATTTTATACCAACTTAATGGAAATGCTTGTATTTCTGAATATCTTTCAACAAAATAAAAACACAAATTATGTCAATAAATCCCACAAAATAGCATTATCTGAATACGTTTAAAAAAAATATTTTCTGTCAAATGTGAGAATCTTTCTTTGGATTATAGTCATATATTGCCTGTTGAACTGCACAACTCGTTCGTTTGCACATGTTTGCATGCTATTTGGTGAAATTTCATACATTAATGTATCTCTGGTTGAGCTGAGCTATACAAGAGGAAACAGAAGACCATCCTGATAAAAGTAAATGTAAGGTACACAGCATTCAAATCTGAATTTCTGTTTCTCTCAAATGATCACCTCTGATGTGAAAGAGACTATGTGTTGATAATTCTTAATCACGGTTATACAGCACAGGACAAAAAAATGCTGGTATTATTTGTATTTTATATCACTGATTATAGATTTATTTGCTTGTCCTTTCAATCCTGATACTTCCCAATAAACTTAAAACAGTTTAAAATAAGACCTAACAGGTAAAATTATAATATTCTCATGTTCAGAACTTACAGGTAATACTACTACTGCTACTACTACAACTACTACTACTACTACTACTACTAATAATAATAATAATATTAAAGTCTATTATATAAGGGTGACACAATTAGTACAAAACTAGAATTATAACAGTCTCATGTTCAGATATAAGAGGTAAAATTAGAAGTCTCGATTTTAGCAAACTTCAATCATTGCAGGCTTACCATTATTAATCATGATGCTATATTCCTCCAGAAAAAAGTTTATATTGGTCTCAAAGCGAGTTTCTCCTCCCTCACCCAGTAACACCAGAACACTCCCACCACCATCCAAGTACTTCTTCAACTCATCAAACTGAAAATAAACACATGTATTTTATATAACCATATAAGATTTCATAAAAAACAATTTATATGCAAAGACTGTCTTTTCAAAAATACTTAACAAGTCATAAAGATTAAATATGCATCCACCCTATACCTAATACAGTTAAAAAAGAAAGACATTTGCTATGTCATTTGGCTTGTGTCAGCAACAAAAGGACTAAAACGTCATCTACTTGTTAAGACAGTAGTCAGATGATTGGTCTCCCCTTGAAGAGGGACATGCAAACCCTATCAATCTGTTACTTATTACTAGAGTAGGTGTGCATGATCTTCAGTGATGTATCTGCAGGGTATACTCATATTATAAAGCAAAATGTACTGTAAAAATTGTTTTCTTCCTCAGATTTGTTGTCTGTTGATGATTAGAAGCATAGGTACAAGGTGGAGAGAGTTACATCTTATCACCACATTGTTTGTTCCATGTCCATTCTCTTAATGTAAATGTACCAGCATTGACTCTCATGTGAGAAAACCTTAGCACATTGTCTATACAATATCATTGTTTGGATAAAAATTTTGACTCCAACATAAAGCTAGAGAATGTCATCTAGGACCTCAGTTGTGGAGGGAGTAGTTAAACTTAAATGCTATGTTTGCTGTGAGTGCCCTACCAAATATATTAGTCTTGGGTAATTTTCACAAGTTGGAATCACAGAGTATCCTCCATTCCATGGCAAAGTGGTCATGCCCTAACTCCAACTTTGCATTTTATTCAAGAATAGCACTAAGCATCATTGAATGGGGCATAACTGTAGTCAGTACTGTATTATACTGAATGGGGCATAACTGTAGTCAGTACTGTATTATACTTAACTGAAACTGGTTGATGGACCTGTTCAGTATTGATCAATAATACTATAAAAAGTACAATACTGGGTAGCATGACACGGTTAACCAATTTTAGTGCAAGTTATACAAAGCATCATGGGGCCCTGAATGGCCAAGTGGTCAAAAGTACTCAATATTATGGATCACTGCCATTTCATCTGTCTGCATAGGTTTGAGTCTTGGGTTTGGCCAATGCAAACAAGTGAGAAAGCCTGCCAGTAGCTTCTCATGGGTGGTTCTTTCCAGGGTTTTTCCAGGTTCTTCCTCCACCATTAATACTGGCCACCATGCATAACCTATCCTGTGCTGAAAAATGGCATCAAACCCTATAACAACATCAATAACAACAAAGCATCACAGGGCAAAATAGTTTTGTTTCCGTTGGTTTTAGTGGTTTTAACAGAATGTTTTACACATAATTTGCTTTATCATGCCAAGGGAATGTTCACAGCATATCTTCCCCAAAAACACACAGAGGCAGCATATTAGGAAAGAGACAAAAATTTAGCTGGAGTACAGATCCCTCCATGCTGAACTTTTGAATTATAGAGGAGCAATGTCCGAAAAATTACAAGGCATTTAAATATTATATTTGACACACAAAAAAAATGTCCAAAAACAATGTCCAAAAACAAGCAGTAAATATGGTACAGATTAAGAAGAAATACTGTTCACAGTCCAAAATGGGTATTTGAAAAATGTCATATGAGGTTTCAAAATCCTACCTCAGCAGCTGTGAATTTCTCCCTGCATCCAGCTAAAACAAAGATTCTGGCTCCTGACAGTTTCTCTGCTGTGATCTCTTCTTTGTTACTGAAATTGTGATATTACAGCTACATGAAAGTTGCCAGGACTGAACTGATTATCCAAATGATTACTTTGGAGTCCATTAACTATCTAACATATCCAGTACAAACTTCATAAATATGACTTTATGCAATACATCATGATCACCGCCCGATGAATTCTATAAACTAGGACAGATACCTTTCATACTTTTTATTAGGGCATAACCGATTAGCATTTTTCTACCGATTTCTGATTCTGGATTTCGGGCAAGAAATTTTTCCAATTCTGGATACAATTCAAATAATTGGAAATGCCTACTACCAGGAGTTATTTGCCTCTAGCACATCTGACCAAAATCTTGCCTCAGCTTCCCTGTCATCTGAATTCACATGCCAGCACAAATTGGATTCATATCTAGCTGAGAAAAATCAGCCAAAGACTTCACCACCAATGGACCCAGTTATATACTGGAAATCCTGAGAAAACTTCCAGCTTCTAGCAGTTATCGCTAAATGATTTTGTTCATTACCGCCCTCTAGCATCAATAGTGAAAGAAGTTTTAGCACCACAGGTGCTTTTTGCAGTGACAAACGATCGAGCATGTCTGCTAAAAAAAATGGAGATTCTACTGTTTCTTGCAAAGAACTTGGAAGTTATAAATTCTGATTATTAAATTTCTTTATCATTTATTAAACTGTGTGCGTCATGCCCATGCACATTAAAATATTTTGATAAATTTAAATCTTTTGTTCTAACTCAAGTATTATCGTTTCACCCCATAGTGTTGACCATATTGGAATTTTCCGACTTCTTATTTAACTTTATTAACACACTATTGAATGACACACAGTGTTAGACACGGTGCTACAGAAATTCAACTTTATTTTTTTTATTATCCTAATCGGTCGTTCCTGCTTTGTCCGACTCCGATTAATTGGAATTTCATACTATCCGGTGGAATCCATTTTTCCGATCAAACGTCGGTTATGTCCTACTTTTTATCTCTCTTGATGAAATATATAACCTACTCTTATCTATAAATGAATGAAATAGGACATTAACTTGTTCTTTTATTGACAGTCATAATGGTGTTGGAGTAGAATATTACAATTTTCATTTTCCCTAAAGTTTCTTGCATTATTACAATAAGTATAGAGGCTGATGTAAATTACCAGATGCTGCTCCAAACAAGCTTTTTTTAAAATACCATAATACAAGTCAATCATATAAACTCAAATTCTGTATTTTCGTGTATATAGGATGCACCCAATTATAAAATCCACCCATATATAAGACTTGAGGTTTCACAATTTTTTTAAAAATCTTTTTACAAAAAACGCACTCATATATAAGATGCAGTTTTGGATGATTTGTGTAAACAAAAATAACATACGGTGCATTGATTTTAAATTAAGTTAAACAATGTTTAGTAACAGTTTATTATATTGTGTTTAATAAAAATTTAATTATATGGTATAACTGAGTTTCATATTTAAATCAAATATTGAACAAATTCTTTTCTTATTTTCAAACTATTTAGTCTTGTCTTGTTTTTGAATGCACCAACCAAAGATACTAAAAATTTAAGTATCTTTGAACTCAACTGGATGTACAGGTAATATAGCCACTGTAGTTTTTGCTGTGATAATTAGTAACAATAAACAAAACTATTTAAACATACTATGTTATATAAATTTAAAACAATTACTCCGACTAAAGTTAGATCTGCAATAATTATGGTATACAAAACATTTAAACAAAAGGATTTTAAATTTGAAGTGGCCCACATTGGATTGTTACATGTGGTAATTACTGAACACTTACCCAATTGTTTTCACACCTAGGAATGAAAATCATGAAACATAAATATTGACCGCAATAATTGTCCTTCAATATCACACACTGTACCATTTGTGTTAAAACTACTTACCATATTTTTAAGCATATAAGACACACCTAATTATAAGGCAGACCCGTAAATAAAACACAGGGTTTGACGATTTGTGTAAAAATATTTTACATAAGACGCACCCATATATAAGATGCATCCTGGGTGCAGGATACATAAAAATTTATATAAGACGTGTCTTATATACGCGAGAATACGGTATGCTAAACAGTCAATGATTTTCAGACAAAATAATTACTAAAACTTAAAGTTTCTGAAAATATAATTATATCCAGTGGTCTCCACTTCAATGAAATTGGAGTAAAATGACACATTTATCTGCTTGGATACACACAAAACACAAAAAGGTAGTCCCAAGGATGCAAAAGAATTGTTGTAAAATGCATTACTTATATATTATTTGACATTAATCACTTGATGGATTGTGTTTAATTGTAAAGGTTAATTAAATTCCCTTGTTTGCTAGAATATACATAACTGTGTCAATGGACGATGGTCCAGATCAGAGACAAACCCATTGCTTGTGAATGTGAATATTAATGACCATTTAATGTGGAGAGTACAGTATTATTATTCTTATTATGTACAGAACCATAGTTAAAAGGACTTGTACTTAAATGCTGTTGCTGTATGGATTTTAATGGTGCTCTAATTATTATATATATTTTTTTTAGGTACTGAATGAAAATTTTCAGAATCAGCACCAAGGAGATAATGCACTAAAGAGATGTGAAGACTAGATGGTTTGATATATCCTGTGGTACATTTTGATGTCATAGAGAACTTTCCATTCATTCCCTGTTTACATGGTTTGTGTAGCTTCATAGTTGATATTTGCTTGAATCATCACTACATTCTGCCATCTTCACCACATATATTAAACCTGTGGGACTTCCCAACAGTACATCACTTCCAGAAATCCTTATATCACCAGAAGTATACAAATATTTCTGTAGCGTTTCACGTAAAACATTGATAATGCACACATTATCTTCATTTTCTTCTCTCCAAGTTAAAATATGCATTTTTAATGCACATTTCTGAATTATTTAGCAAAAAATGAACATTATGTTATATAATGTGTATTACACTCTAATATACATTTAAGGCTTTTTAAATTATCAGCACTTTAAAAAAAAAAAAATGCTAAGTCACTTTCGTACACAAGTAGCTTTGCCATGTTGTTATATGATAATCATATAGTCAGTCAATCAACCAATGAATTATACTGTTCATTCTCCCAATGAATCCATTTGTTTGCTAGCAATATTCATGCTCTGAGATTTATGTACACTATTCCAATTTGAATGGAATCTAGTAAAGAAAATTCTAGCTGTTTTGAATATATACAGACACTGCTTAATGCCATCAACATGTACACATGACTCCACCATAAATGTTTTATTTATTATTTCCTTACTTTATTTTAGGATTAATTTTTGGGGCACTGAATTAATACACATCATGATTTATGCAAAAATTACTACTTTGTGCTAATCTGAAATGGATTTATTATGGATATTCTGTTACTGATGCAGTGCTCTCGTGGTTCGGTTGTTCTTTCAGGGATTTTCCCGGGTTTTTCCTCACCTATCTTGTGCTGAAAAATGGTGTTAAACCCTATAACAACAATAACTGTTGCAGTGACATCAGATGGTGAGTACATGCATGCATATTTTATCTATAGTTTTTCTCTTATACATGTAATTACCATCACCAGTACTCCGCTTAAAACCAAAAATTAAATAACAAATATTAAATAATTATGTAATCACTGTATTTGAAACATTTCTCATTTAATATACATAGATGTTATTCATTCTCTACATGAATGTAACAAGACAAAGTAATCCACTTACAATTAAATGACAAACATGTGATTACCATATCTGTAAGATCTCTCATTGAATAATCACTGATTTAAGATGGTAATTGTACCATTGAAGCATGAACTTGGTATCTATGCTTATACCCAGTGCCACCCACCTACCACTTGTAAAACCTAGGGGATGTGCATGCCTAATTTCTTTTTTTACCAACTTTTTGAGCTCTAATGCAATATTTAATATCATATGATGGCCCTCTTTGGATTCCAGCCATCAAGCTATAGTGGGGTTTTACTGTAATTGTAATTCAAAGACTAATAATTTCTGTTGACTATTCTGACATAACATGCATGCATATTTTGCCCATTACTTACATGACTATCTTCCATGTTGACCTCAGTTTTCTGTTTAGTGTCTTATAGCCATTACTAGGTGTAAATAGTTCCTTCTTGGAACCATTAAAGAGAATGACATTTCTCTGATTCCTCTCTTCTGTACCCTGCAGAGAAAAGAAGTGCATGCAACAAGCTTAACACAGGAAAAATTTAACGCAAAGAAGATTTATCACATTTTCTCCATTCTTTCCTTTCCAAGCAATTAAATATTAGAGGAGACCAGTATATTTTGGTAAATAATTAAGTTGAAAAAAATAAGTATTCTAAAAATCAGCTTGTGAAGATTGTTCGGGTGTATGACAATACGATGAAAAATTTGAGGTTTGAATCATACCTGATTTCTCTGGGTCCATAAAGGAATGTTAAAGTAGTTATTGAAATCGGTGGGGGGGTAGTTACAAACAAACGAGGATGGAGCATCGGACTATAGTAATAAATAAGAGAATTGATGAACTGAAGGATATCTATACAGTATCTTCAAATTTTCTTACAATATGCTGAAAATGTGTCGGATTTTAATCACTACCACCTGCTCCATTAATACGTGTAGTAACCTTTTAGTACGTTGTTCACGAAGTATAAGTACTAATATTAGTACTACAGATGCTATAATACAGCTTCCTATCATGAATTGGCGTGCTTAGCTACCCGACAAATATGATTATTCTGCTTCTATAAAATAAAATGAAAACAAATGAATATTTAAAATTGGTCAGTCAATGTATTATCCTTTTTATACATAGGTAGAATGGAACTATTCAACCAACATATTAGCCCAAAATATACATTTTAATGCCATTTACCTCAGCTGTAGGCGCCATGCTAGACATTGACAAAACTATTTTGGCATTGAATTCTGGGAATATTTAACGGTCTGGAATGCACACCTTTCAAATCATTGTCAAAAGAATACGTATGATTTGTAAACCAGACGAAGCGAACTAAAGTACTAAGAAGAAATTAGTATCACTATTCTAAAATTTGTTCCGGAAGAAATGTATACAACGTCCTTGTGAAATCAACTTTTGATGTATATTTGTTTGTCTTGATAAATAGGTAATATTATCCTATTTAATCAACATATTAGGCCAAAATACACATTTTAATGGCATTTACCGCAGTTATAGGCGCCATGCTCGAAACTGACAAAACTATTTTGGCATTGAATTATGGGAATATTTAACGTACATTACGAGTTACGTTAATATTTATTTCTGAGCTGCAGGTCAGATATAAATGCATTTTTTGAATGGTTTACAATGCGATATTTAGGGAAATAATGCTTGCGAAGCTGTTGAAAATCTCTACCCTCAAAAACAAAGTGTAATTCCGTTTTAGTATCACTATTACAAATCAAAGACATTATTTCGTGAAATGGAGTGCGGTCCTATCTACTCATATTGGTCCTAACATTCAGATAACTGCCTCTAATCTTCCAAAATAACTAAGATACAGTCGGTGATATCTTGATCTGGTTCTCGGCCAATTGCTAACGTAATTCATTCTTAAGCTATACAATTAATTTTTTTGTTGCGTTTTCTGACTATATATCCCTATTTCACCTAGATCAAAATTGTTATCAGTAGATATTGTATTTAGTTTGTATTTTCGCGTTCAATGTCAAATTCATTTTTAAAGCCTGTCTCACTGTCAAATGCATTACTAAAACCTGTCTCACTGTGGGATGCATTACAAAAACCTCTATCACTGTCAAATGCATTACTAAATACTCTCTCAAAAGCCCTAGATTTCCGATCCACAAGATTGAACAGGCAGTAACTTAAATAGCACAATTTTTAAACATTACGTCAACTGATAATTTTCTAAACCTATTAGCAAATTGCCATAGACTGAGAATATCACTTTGGATGTTTCATAGAACATGACAATTTGGTAATGATACCAAACACCTCGTGAAGAGAATACAATCCCAAGATATTTATATATCAAGCCATTTTTAATTCGTGATTTCCAAAGCAACAGTTTTAGTGATTCCATATAGGCCTTTCTTTGTGAAAAAATAATAACATTTGTTTTTCCCAAATCAACCTATTAAAATCCAAATTCATCACAATAACATTTAAGTCCTTAAGCAATGCTGCATCACAATTTATGTTTCTGGAAATATAAGTAAATCTTAGGCTTTGTTATATATATTTAATTTGTATTGTGTGTTGTCTTTTCTCCATGATTATATGTTGTGTATATCTGTATTGTGTAATTGGTCTTGGTCAGTAATTGAGTTTAAGGCCTAATCAATTAATGCTTTGTTATTTTGTAAACAACATATGACATGGCTAATATCTGTCTATGATTTTAGATTGATTACTAAGATAATATTAAGTGGAAGTAAAAAGATGTTGAATTAAAGGTCTAAAGTCCTTTTTAAAGCAAACATTAAAAATGAAACTTGTTTGAAGAGACAATGACCATGTTCTTTTAAAATTAGTATATGTGCTGATGTGATGATGCGTGTGGTTCGGATTGGATTTTTAACGGGGCTTTAACAAGTTTTAAGTCATATCGCTACGATGTCTGCAGTTTGACCGTTTATAGTGATTTCTTGCACTGGGGCATCATGCCGCAGGCATGTTAGCATCATGTCCCACCCAGTCACATTATTCTGACACCAGGCCGATCATTCCTAACACTAACCTCTTAATGCTGAGCGCCAAGCGAGGCAGCTGTTAGTACTATTTTTTTAAATGTTTGGAATGACTCGGCCGGATATCGAACCCATGACCTCCCACATCCAAGGTGGACACTCAAACCACTAGGCCACCGGAGCGGTGATGCATTATCAATCTTTGATGTATCACAATAATATAACCTCAAAATGTTCTTGTCTGAATTCAATATAATTTTTTTTTCAAATTAATGTTTCTGTCCAAGAATATTATTGATGAATATTTCGATTAATAATGAATGAATAATTAAATCAAGATACTCAATGCATCTCTACATTTATGATATAACGTCAAGAATGAAAATTTCGCTTTCTTCTTTGCTTATGTACAAAGTTGTACGTTCTTTGAACGTAATTAAAGTCTCACAATGAATCCAATTTTTTCTAATTGATTCAGGTTCAGTCAAGAAGCTATTCTAGATTTAACCATTACAAAATTGGACAGTCTGACCATCCTATAATGTAAATATCCTCCTTGGATCACGTGATGTTGCTTTTTTGAACTTGAGACATTGTCCCTAAAATTTTTAATCTAATCGACTTACGCATTTATACTTGACTCTGTAAAAGTGCAAATCATTCACAAGATCTAAGAATTAAAAATGTAACTGACTAAATGGCTCTTACAAAAACCAGTATTATAAAACAATATACATACTATAGATATAACTCACTGCTGTGCTAAGCCAAGAGGTGGGGATCAAGGTTACGATAAGATCAAACAGCTCATATCAGTTGAATAGCTAAATAACTGCATCCATACTGATGTCAAGACCTACTTTCATGACCAAAAGTCAAAACTAAAAAATGCTACTCGTACAACTTATTCCTTGACTCACAAACTTTCAGTTGTAAATAAGTCTTCCCCTCAGTAGTGTTTCTTTAAAAAAAACAAACAAACAAACAAAACTATTTCAGTCTCATACAAGTACTTCCGGTTTTCAATCTGACACAAATTTCAAGAATCAAATTCTGATAAAACTGATCAGAAATCATGATCTCTTCCTATGTGCACTTATTGAAAGAAGAAATGGCCTTTTATTTGATTGCAGCATATTGAAAATAAAGCAATATAAAAAATACAGCTATTCCAAAATGCTCTTATTTTTAAGAGGTCATCGTCACGATTATATATTGAAAGAGATACAATTTTGGGTCGAACAAACCCAGTCTAGTTTTATTATGGAGAATTATCAACGAATCAAGTTCAAAGGTTCTGTATCACTTATTGGTGATCCTGCCAAGCCTATCTCTTAAAATATCAATTGACACATAAGCCTCTCGAAGTCATGTATTATTATGTATTTTGTCTTTTTAATCTGAGAAGTATTTTCTAGTAAAATTAATCTTATTTAGGGAGCACGATGCAGTTTGTTAATTTCTTCTCTATTGTCAGTCATCGGACTTAGTATCAGGAACCGTTTTAATCAGAACAATGAGTTCATTCACCCATTGTGGGTATGTGCTCTGCTGGTGCAGTTGATAGGGCTATTGCAAAAGAGCTTTTGAGAATTGTGTTGATTAGGAAATTATTAATTTCGCTGACACATTTTAATAAGCTGGCATATTTTATTAGTAGTGTATTGGGGCACTATTGCCTCATTGGAAATTCCAGTCAAAAAGGTCGTGGGCAACTTTAGCGTCAATCGAAATCCCAGTCAAAAAGATAGTGGGAAGCTTTAGTCTCAGTGAAAATCCCTGGGCAACAATAGCCTCAAGGGGAACTTAACATAGGGAATATTGTGAATAGAACATGTGGGCGACGTCACGGTACTGGACATTGGCAACAATGGCTGACCTCAGCAAACAGTGATAGCAGAGAAAAAAGCTATAACGCTTGGCGGGGCGGGACTAGATAGATGCAGAAATAAATAAAGAAACAAAGACAGAAACAAAACAAATACACACCAATAGGGCAAATTTTGAATAAATCTTTTCGAGGTTATGGATTGGCCCTGAAAATAAATTTATGCTTTCTTTAACTGTCTCTCCTCTCTTCTTCTACATCATTTCATTATCTTTCTCGTCACATCCTTATTTTTCTTCTTTTTTTCTCGTCACCTTTCTCCGTCTCCTCCTCCTTTTTCTTCCTCTTCTCATTTTCTCTTCCTTTACTATCTTGTCATGCTAATATCTCATTTGGATTCTATATTCTTCACCTATTACCAATAGTGTGTTAGCCACCTGTGCAAGGTAATCAGATTTTTAGAGTTTAGAATTTTTCCTATCTCACCTTTAGCAATAACTTAGTACAGTAGCGTGCATGTAATAATTCCCTAATTTAATTCAGTTTTCTTTGTCACAGTGACAAGAAAAATTGTCATTATTTTTGAAGTGTCAATATTAGGTGTATAGTAGTTATAAAATTTATTTGGAGGTGGCCAAACTGCCCAGCCAGCAAGAAGTACCCGCACACTAGTGACATGCCATCCAAGGGGATAGAGAGACCACCGTTGCAAGCGCACTAACATCCGCGACACAGGCGAGATTGAGACTCATATGGCTACAGTGTTCAACGTTGCAGGTTTCCGTCGTCAATGTTTTTGCAGATAGGAGTGTCGTTGTACGGCTACCGCCTTAAGCTGGTCATCGAGGTCGCCGTTTCTTTCGGGCGATTGTTTTAGATTTTTCTCACGCTTACAACCGGAAGAGCTGGATACAGTGCGATCAGAGATTTGTTGTGTATTTTTAATCGTCTAAGTTACCACATCGATAATGAGTCAAATATTGTCAAGTAACAAATCTTCGCGCTCAATTATGTCAAAAGTAACACCGGTCTCTAATGAAAACTCAGTATTTCTGTTATGATCGTCGCTTTCTTCTAATAAACGAAACACCAAAGCTCATTACCAGCAGCTTCTCCTATAGCAATATATATATATATATATATATATATATATATATATATATATATATATATATATATATATATATATATATATATATCAAGCCTGCTCATCCGAAAAACTAAATGCAGACACACCCGTAAAACGAAGGTAGCCAATTTATATATATATATATATATATATATATATATATATATATATATATATATATATATATATATATATATATATATATATATATATATATATATATATATTGCCTACAGGTGTTAAAAATGTGTTTAGCCACTGTACTAGTAGCAACAGTGTACAGTGTGTTGCTGGCTTCCTTTTGCGGGTGTGTTTGCATTGTAGTTTTTCGGATGAGCAGGCTTGTCGTTCGCAAATTTGTGCAGACCCTTTTCCATGTACCAAAATTATTGGAGATACCACGACAATATCTTTAAATGTGATACATCGTTGTCAAAGTTTCATTATTGGAGGCGGAAAAAAAAAAGACAAAACTATTTGGTAAATCACTGATTTAAATCTCGGGGTTTTTTAAAAATTATTTTAAATTTTTAAATTTGACAAGGATATTTTTTTTTCAGACTGCATAATCCTTATATCGAACTTAAAATATCAAATAAATGTATTTTAAACATAGTATTAGATATTTGATGTATATTTGATTACACATCTACACCAATGGACTGTGTCAAGCATTGTTAAGAAGGAATTTGTGTAAAATGCTTAAAGAATAATTCAAAAGAAATTTCAAGATACAGTTTTTACTGTTATACATTCTTGTTTGTCATCATTGAGAAAATAGACTTTATCATTATTTCTTCAACACTGAAGACTTCAAAGTTTCCAAACGTTTTAAAGGCACATTGCCCACTTGGAAGACTTACCAGAAAACGAAGATTATTATTATAACCAATAAGTAGTTCTATTTATATACATTTACTAATGTTTGCCTGCAGCAATACAACTTTAATATTTAAAGAGCATTTTCTAACGATTTATACGAGAATGTTTGTCGAGTTGATACCATATTTTTAATATATCATTATATCCTCACCATCTAACCAAATAGATTTTAAAATATGACCCCAACATGCATAACTACTAACTTATTTGTAAGAACATTCCCGTAACGATATGCTGGTGGAGAAGGTGGTAATTTGAAGGAAATTGACCGAAAGATCATTCATACCGATTTCTGTCTATTAAAGATGATATCATTCTCAAGTGCGTATTGTTCACATGTCTTTAATAATTTCATGAAATCGATCATAGAAGGACTAATCAATGACATCAGCAAAATTAAAATCGTTTTAAACATGACATATTTGGTGTAAAATATAAACCCACTTGACACTGACCCAGTTTGCAGTTTAACTTGTCTATGTATATATTAAATAACAAAGGAAAAAGAATCCCTCCATGCCTTACCCCATCGGTTGAATGGAAGGAGCTGGATACTACACTACCTAACGCATGTAAAAAAAAAAACTGCTTGCCATGCTTGTTACCCAAAACATTAATTTTGTAGACGGGTATTTGAATATCAAGCAACGTTTCAAAGAATATCTGTGTAATATGATTTGGCCTGAATGATTATATATTCTTATGTAATAAAGGTAAGATTCATATATTCTCATGTAATGAAAGTAAGATTCATAAAATCTCATGTAATGAAAGTCAGTCAATTGTATTCATTTGAAACACGCCATATGTTCCATGCATTCAATTGAAGCAACATAATCAGTTGAAACAAACATGATTAATTGTAATCAACATAACAATTTTACCAAACATGTGACTCCTGATTCACAGTCATTTGTACAGCACGTACGATTCATTATGCATAACTCATATAAATACTTCTAAAAACTTGCAAACGAAACACTCTGTACTGGTTCACGTTTTCATTGTCAAACAACGCAGTTTTCATGAATTGTTGGGTTAGCTCACACTTGTACTGGCCACACCCCCCTTTTCATGGATCCACCATGCGCGCGCACGCACTCAGAGAGAGAGAGAGAGAGAGAGAGAGAGAGAGAGAGAGAGAGAGAGAGAGAGAGAGCGCCAAAATAAACCAAACCGGTCATAATAATATCAAGTACTGAATATATATATATATATATATATATATATATATATATATATATATATATATATCTATATATATATATATATATATATATATATATATATATATATATATATATATATATATATATATATATATATATATACTGATATCTTAATAGCGACCTGTAACAGTTCAAAAGTTCACAACGTTTCAAATCTGCGTAGTGGTAAAGGTAATATTTCACGCTACGACATTAAAACTGAATATGCTTCACATATCAAATAAAATAAAAATATGCTTCACATATCAAATAAAATAAAAATATGCTTCACATATCAAATAAAAATTTAACACTTACTCTTAGGCTGTATAACAAAATGTATAACACTTCTTGACAAGATCCTAAAAGGTCGATGAGTCAATTAGAAAAGAAACTTACCTTAAATATACAGGGAATGAGTATTAGGGAGGGTAAAATACCCGTGCATACCGTACTTTAAGAGTCTCTCGCCGAAAGTGATATAGGACGAGATTTTTTGCAAGTTCAGTCGCTTAACCTTAAAAAAAGAATTATCCACCCTGCATACCTTTGTGCGCATGTACGACGAAAATGATCAAATCGTTCGAAGGCGAAACCATGTCATTTCTTGCCTTTTTTTGTGAGTCAGATTATTAAACCTATCAAATGTCTTACAAGCGTTTACAATCATGTAATAGTTGGCAGTTTCCATAAAAACATAGAGGCGTAAGTCTGTTGAATATTGCTTTTTTAAAAACCAAACTGATTATCAGAGATTGTGCCTTCGCATCTTCGTAGTACGATATATTCACATATTTTTAAATAACTGTTGTAAGAAGTATTGGTTATAATTATTTGCGTCCATCAGGTTCCCACTTTTACTTTTCAGTAACGGATTAATGTAAAATAAGCAAATTCATTTGGAAAAGGTATGTACACATATATAATTAAACAAAATCATCCCAAGGACGAGAAGTCTACTATCTGAATATGTTACAAGTATAACTGAACTAATTATACACATTTACTCTTTATTTGTGTAGCTATGGTACGTTTGATCTCAGAAAACGTGATTAGTTCCACACGACTGGAAGGGGCCTTGAATACTGAAAAACACAGTCCGTATTTCGATCCTTTTAAACACTGTTGAGTAGGGTTTCCAAATGATTTATCCACATATTGCATATGATATTTTGCCCATGGCTCATATAAATGCCGATTGGATGTTTCTTAGTATTTTGTTAAACTTGCTTTCAAAATTTAAGTTGGTCTAAATTTTGTAATTTATTTGCCAGCGTGTCTGTTCTTTGCTTTAATTATGCTTTCTTACGTAATCATAGAACATACTTATTGCTTAAAGCCCCAGTGCCGGCTTTACGTCCAAAGGTATCTTAATAATACAGAATCTTGAAATATATTGGTCCTAAAGATTGTTGGATTTCATTAGTAATAAAGATTATTGACCTATCATCATATTATATGTATTTTTCCCTCGAACTGAGAAAATTGGTCATATTTCAAATGCGTACGAATTATTACGCGGTCGAACAATTTCAATCGAGAGCTGAGACACAAAATTTCATGAAGTCACTATTGTAAACATAAGAAGCTAACAACACGGTATGTCAAATATGGTAGGTAATGATTATGTGATACACTGTTCTTATTTAGTGTTTAATATGATACAGTACTTTGCATAGCATTTACGTGTATTTTTTCTTTAAAGGAATAACTGACGTATATTATTTTAACAAGACCGTGTCCTATGCTTTCTGATTTATATGGAAATCCTCAACAGATGGGTTTGTCTTTAGCCAAAGTTCGCCGTTCAAAGTATTCTAGTGTCCCAAATGTTTACCAATATTCACTCATCTTACCTTTATCTAATGACAGTTTTATCTTCTCATATCCATTTTAAAAAGAAGGCCTGCATCTTTTCATTTCCTCTAGAATCAATTTGTCCACAATTTGAGAATGTTTTTGTTATTAGATTAGAAACTAACGGAATTTGTCGATTACATGACATTACTACTTTTCAGCACACTCGAAAAAGAACGGAATTAGATGCGACTCCAGCAACTGAATTAAGATATTGTACCTCTTAATTCTCAACTGAATATTTGAACGTTATTGAAACCTAATATCTTGATTATTTCAAAGAATGGTTAATGTCATTTCTCTCCTTTCAAATATTAATCAGATTGGAAGAATAGTAAAATTTATAAAAAAAACGAAAAAAAAAAAACGGTGGCACTGGGGTTGAACTATAGATTGGCCTATTGGGTTACTGAGAGATCTACGATTAGACTTGCCGTTTTCATGCAACATAAGGCAAGCATTTCTTGCAACGTAATGCAGTTCTTTCAAACAGGTATTCCAACCTAGTATAACTCGGTTACCAGGTTAAGATTTACTAACAAAAATAGTGGCGGGCTATCTGTCACCGACCAAGCCGGTAAAATGTCATCCTGACGCAAAGGGGATTATTAATAAGGAAGGTTGTTTTATCACTGGTTCGTCCACATTAAACAGATAATTCTTTCATATATACAGAACTCTGATAGTATCTAGTAAAAATTCAGGGAAATCGATTCCCCGAAACTTCAACCGTATAAACTTAACCACAAATTTCGAAGACATTGCATTTCAGTTACACACGCCATTCTGGTTACAGATTTGTCTGGGAATCTCAGGATTGCATGACTAATCCAAAGTGGATCTAAAGGCGCTCTTACCGCTACCGCTCGGGCTAGAACCCTTTCTAGTTATATTGTCACGGGAGTACAACCAGCGAAACACGTCACGCCAGCGCGCTCAACTGCTAAGAAAACTCTTTGAAAAAGAAATGGTCGAATCTGCATTAGATATGCAATGCGATAATGAGAAACATATCACTGCATATCTGACTGAGTAACTGAATCACATCATCAATCCTACGTGTGATCGTTACAGCTATGCTGATCATGACAGTTGTGTCTGCGCTACCGACAAGGTATTCATCGACGACTAAAGCCATAATGTTTCACGCGATAGCATGTGTGCTATTTATGTCCCACTTGCGGGCAGGGTTCAATCATTGCGAGACCGCAAGCAACCCTATGCCTATCGGAAATTAAGATTTGATTTAAATTGCATTGAAGCAGTTCGGTTCCGTGGCATCATCGATTACATACAATACAGACTTTTCAGAAATTGCTCTTCTCTGAGACAATTATTTTTATATGATATCGGGTAAACAATAGTTTAACTGCAGATTTAACCTCTTAGTCCGCGATCAAGACTAAGTTGATCAAAATCTCGATTGATAAATCAACGACTGTCCTCGAACATTGCGGAGGAGGCTATCTCGCGTGACACATCGATAACTGGATATGCTCGCTTGTACCAGTGCAACATTCCCGCACGTTTGTCGATTTCCACTCGCACCTTTGCGTCTCTGTCTGTGTCTCTGGAGTTTTTTGTACTGGTACTCCTACATGACGGTCAGAATTAATGTGTTCCTTACTGTTATCACAATCGTTGTACCAAATGAAACCCAGCTAACTTAGTAATTTTCCTGACCAACTCGGCCAACCAAAACCCGGTACGAGGTATAGCCATACCATCCATAGACATGTAAACACAACGTTGTACGTTAAAACGCATTCCTATCCATTTGTTTAGATACACCATAGTTACATTACTGTTGATCATTTGTCCTTCTGCGGATCACATAATTCTCACGCACGTCATAAAAAAATCACTAAGTTTCGCGTTTCGTGGGTAGAATGATCATCAGGAAAATGCCCGTGAAGCACACGAGGTGAATCAGTATAAATACTTAATGCAATTGCTGTTGGGTAGAGCTTTTTATTAACCACTTGATCTCTGCGGATATATTTGATGTGCTTGGAAATTCAACTTTGATGCGCACAGGCACGCGTACGAGGACTATTTGTTGACTATAATCGCTTTACCGCCGATGATGTCGATTGACTTTACGCAGATTTACTTGGCGATGGTTAACTCTCTTGTTGTCTTTCCTATGAACAGTTCCTCGACAACGCCATTGCCGCAAAAAGTTGGCATTCCGGTTAGCTTGAATTCATTGCTTGTACATGTGTTAGTCGCGCTTGTGAACTCACTTTGTAATGCACGAACGTCATGGTTACGCTTGTGTGTACGCGGGCGACAAATTGGTTCATGCTAATATGCGGTCAGCCAGCTTTCATGCAACTTTGATGCTTAGTAGAGCTCTTTCAAACTTATTACTAGTGTCTTACTCTTGATCCATCAGCGAAAACATCATTCTTGACCACATATTAGCCTAGTGTTCATTGATGCCATGAGTGTGTCCAACTGATCGACATCGACGAGGACGCCTACTGCGAGGGATGAGTAAAAGCCTTCATGAACTGAGTTGATTGCATTAGATACACCAGTGACCGATCCACCACAAGTTGTTGATTTCTTTGTCGCAGGTGTCTTTGATATATGCTTGAAAGTTTTATCAAGTTTAGATCCACTTGAGAAAAATTTCAAAATTTGTTGTGGTCAAATTGCCCTGCGGCAAACGTGAATCCGTTATGGAAGATATCGCATCGAATTTATCCGGTAAAATAATTAACACTAGACGAATTGGCGTGCAAACATCTAAGGTTTCTATACGGTCACGATCGGTAACTTTGTTAGCGTCGCTGATGTGTTCCGCTAGCTAGTTGGAAGAATCTTGGCGGACCGACTGACGGTCTTGTTCTTATTATTGGATTGACTTTTACACAGCAAGCAATTTATTTATATCAGTTATGTTCAGCTATATCTTCTTGTATAACATGGATGCAAATACAACGATGATAACCTGCTTAATGCCGTGTGTGTACGGGGATGACATATAGACTAAGACAGTCACGCCAAACCTAAGAAATGCTCGCGTGAAAGGATATGTGAGGTGTGGAGGAAAAACTACACATTTTTCGCGCAAAGAAATGGTGTCGATATCTCATCGCTGTTGTTTAAAATGCGAGGTACTTTCCCGGATACAGTTATTATGGATCAGGGACTCAGCTTGATATCTGATTGGACACTCGTGATTAGCCACACTAATAACGTGGTTTTACTCGGAATTATCGTGATCTCCGATGATGCAATAAAAAAAACTCATTGATACCGGTAAAGCATTGCGCATTAACGAGAAAAATTGATCTCAATGAATCAATACTTGGTCGCAAAGCCATCAAGTTGTACCTGTATGGGCCTGGAGAACTATATGGTGTAATAAAAGGATCTGCTGATATCTTTTTTCAGCTTATCCACGCACACCATTTTGAGTGTAAACCGTCGTAAGGTCATTCGATTTAATAGTTGTCTTTGAGAATCGGGATAAACCTAACGTAGATTTGTTCACTAAGAACTGTAAGTGAAACTCGCAAACACAATTGCCATACGAATGGATTGTTTGAACGGCACGATAATACAACGTTGTAATGTTAAGGATCACGACGCATGACAAATTGGCCATCACCGGCTCCATTATCTCATACCGTTTCGATGTGCATTTGATCCCAGAGATGTTTCTGCTACGCTGTTAATGCGAAAATATTTTCAACGGCAATGTAATGTTCGTATTTTTATTGTCTCAGCTAAATGGGTATAGCGCGAACGAGATTGTCATTCTGACTTTACCCGAGATGTGTGTGAAATGGTGGGAGTATTCGACCTTGGACATAACCAGATACGTGAAGTTTGACAGTTCGATGTTATCGTCAAAATCCATGTTTGTTTTTGATGCGAGATCCTTAATCCTTGTGAATTGTGAACTGTTATCGCGTATTCGATGCACTAGTATGACAGCTTGCCATCAACAGCCGGTTGTATGGCTTGCTGATATCTTTGATAATCAGCGTGTTAGTCTTATTTGAACTAGTATAATCACGAGAATATTTTGTCAGCGACTGTCTTGTGGATTCTACAAATGGAATAGTGTTTCAAAAAAAATTACTTAATTTTTGTTGGAAAGTTCTTGTTAAAGTTCGTCGAGCAATCGTTTATGCGAGACCACGATGAGGTCGTCGAGAGTGCACGTGCGGATTTCAGACTTATTCGGAGAATCAGCTGCTTTAGGTGATCATCTTCGGCATGATAATTATCATGGACTTATTCACAATAATTAACTACTAACCATGAAGCCATGAGGAGATTCACCCGCCATAAGGCGGTGGGAGGAACCACCTTGCTCTATACACACGATCATTCACGTGGAGGATTTTTGCATCAGCCATGTCAAGGATGTCTGGGAACTGTACATATTTCATTCCAGATTATCAAGCGTGCGAAGTATTTTGTGTACATCCTGCTGGATCCCACATGTTCCCGTTGTACCAGAAGCAAATATGATACGTCTGTGATTTACGCCTCCGTGTAACATCTTTGCTCACCTGGCAAGAGTGTAATAATTATGACATTCTTCTCTAGCCATGTAATCGGTCTATTCTTTACGCATTCGCAATTGTTACTGTTTGATTCTCCAGTTACGGAATGGTGCGTCTTCACACGATTGTGAAAATGGATTACTGTTGTTTAAATAATTAATTTTAGAAAACAGCACTGTTTGACAAAATTGAGCACGTGAACGTTTTTCAACAGTTGTAGATATTTTGCTCGATGTAAAATGAAATAGTTTCGACTCGGATGGCTTGTTGAGGAAATGTATTAGATATCGAAACAAATGTATGCTTACGCACGTAAGCATATCATATCTCAGTTAAATGCATTGATGTGGTCGTTGTAACTAGGATTTGTGCATGGCATTGTGGTTCATCCGATAGATTTGCAGGTTTTCTGGACACGAATGAGCCTTTGCATGCCGTGCCTTTGACAAGGAAATATAATTTTATCGAAAGAATAACTAGTCGTTGACACAGACATGTGCAATCGGCTGATACCCTCACGGTAAATCTGCGACTGATCATTGGTACTATGTTTTTGACGTCTGAAATTCAGTAAGGGTCTAGTCGGAAAACAGTTCATGCATCCATACATGTTTTTGTTGACAGTAATCAATGATAGCTTCGGTGACATTTAAAATTAATATGTTTAGGTCGAGTATACAGTCGATCATACAGTGCAATAAATCAATCGTAGTTCATCCATGTAGATTTATAGATACCGCATTGGGACGCGGAGGATCAAAGTGAGTTCAAACCGACGCAGGGAAGACACAATAGACGCTAGGGTGAAACTCACAACTACAGCTGTAGGCAATTCCAGTGTTATCGATGTTAGGTCCATTGATGAACGTTTGTTTTTGCGTGCGATTGCTGAATCGCTCTAAGTATGGCTGATATTCATCTAGACCCAGGAAACTACCAGTGTAATATTCAAGCATGTCGACGCTGACGACGTCGCTGGCATCGTTCTTCGTGTTCAAGAAGCCACAATGCCAGTAATTTAAAACAATGATCTCTGAACATCCTCTATAAAACACGTTGGTCTCCAATTGTTTTTCTTGCTGCGCGACGTGCGACACCAAAAAAACTACCTTAAATGTGTTATTGATAATAACATCAATGTTGGACGTGTATAGAAACTGACGACGTACAAATGGTTCATGTAACTCTTTGGTTGGATAACGCTCACCCGATGGTAACTTAAAATGATCTACGCTGTCTGACATTGAATCGCTGACTAATAACCAGATCGATACTGGATCTTCCTTTTTAATGCCCGCGAAAGTATGAAACGTATCACCATTATAGAATTTGACTGTACGTCTTTCTGAAAACTGCAGGTCGGATGAGCACGCATGTGCGTTACATTTGATTAGTTTATTGATGCTACCCTGCTGGTGTTTACAGAACTGTACACATTATCGCCTGTTATTGTTTTAATGCCGATCGGACTCTTGATTACATTTAATAATAATGCTGATGCATTCTTGAGTTTAGCAACGCTGTCACGATTTCGTATCAGTGCACATTGGCATCAATCTTTCTGCATTGATTCGTTCGTGAACTAAATACCGTACACACCAACGATATGCGTTTTCCTTATAAATTTCATCAATACCGGATAGTAAGTACGACGGTGATGATTTTATTAACACAACAACGTGCTATCCACTACACTACCGCGTACCTGGCGTATTTGCTACATCTTGTTCCGGATAAGCCACGTGTCGTTACGATTTTATATATATATATATATATATATATATATATATATATATATATATATATATATATATATATATATATATATATATATATATATATATATATGGCATAACCGACTTTTATCTTGTGTTACAGACATTTGTCAGTAATTGAGTAGTTTAGCGCCTACAAATGCATTGCAGAAAATGTGGGAATTTTTTCATCCGGTAATCCTATTTCACATAAAAATCGCAACAATGTGACGTTTAGCTTTGAAAGTCACATTTTAGAGTCAACGTGTACTCTACTGTCGGTCTACAGTGTACCGTAACAAACAATATGGCAGCATCACATCGCATTGATCATTCTATTTTGAGAAATGATTTTGTGGTTATAAAATGTTCTGTTTATTAGGATCGAGGCTTTTTCTTTGATTTATAGTTTATAAAACAGTACATTCTACTATTACCAGTTCAGCTTTATTTGGGGCTATATTTTATGCACAACAAATGAAAGCTGCAGTCTGTCAGAATGAACGAAATTATTCGTTCTTCTTTCTATCCAAAAAATTCAACTGAAATAAAAACTGTGATAATAAGGATCTCAAATGAGGTATCGATTTAATATTAAATTATGAAACTCGTTGAATAATGTCTAGCTTTTGCTCCCCAAGGCTCGCAGAAGCTGGACATTATTCAACTTGTTTCATAAATTCAATATTAAATTATTACTCATTTATGATCCTCTATATATCCCACAGAAAACCATGGCTATAAATTGTTGATTTATCCATTTGTTTCTCCTATTTTTTCCGACCCCAGTAATGAAACTTTGTCACATGTAAAGATATAGTTGAAGTACGGCCAATAATTTTTTTTAGGATTGTTTTAGTAAGCCCCCGCAGGCAGAAAAATAGCTAGCCTGTTAGGCAAACCTGCTTGGCCCGGTAAAGGACCCTGCAAAATAAACCTGCGAAACGTTGGCGTCGACAGCTGGTTATTAGATGGAGTCGGATTGGTTGCTGATGATGTTTCTACTACTTTACTCCTAATGATACTGCTGATGTCGCTACTATAACTATTATTATTATTACTACTACTGACGTCACTACTAATGATGATGAAAATTATATTATCACAACAGCTACTACTGCTCTGCTACCATTGTTACAGCAGAGTCTACTAATACTACTGTTGCCGCTACTATTGCTGCTGCTACCACTGCTGCTGCCACTGATTATGCTACTATTACTACTACTGTTGCTGCTATCGTTAAGGACTTATTCTACTACTACTACTACTATTGTTGAAGATACATTTACTACAACCTCACTAATGTTACGGAAAGCTATAAAAAGAAAAGTAACTCAATTTCAGCCCCGAGTGGCTGAGTGGTCTAAAGCGCTGTCCGTTACGGATCACTGCCATCTCACCTCTGTCTGCGTGGGTTTGAGTCTAGGATTCGGCGAATGTGGATATGTGAGAAAGCTTGCCAGTAGCTTCTCGTGGGTCGGTGGTTCTTTCCGGTGATTTCCCGGTTTCTTCCTCCACCATTAATACTGGCCGCCATGAATAGCCTATCGTGTGCTGAAAAATGGCGTTAAGCCCAACAACAACAACAACAACAACAACTCAATTTCAGTTCTAGTAACTTGTGTGCTAGAAGTGGTTTTAACACCGACCGACTATAAATGCAACAGCAGTAACCAGAGTACTAGAATGTGTGTTGTTGCTGACAGGCTGTAAAGGCAACAGCAACAGCCAATTTGCCAGAAGTTGTTAGAATGTAAACAGGCTGTAAAGGCAACAGCAGTGACCAGAGTTCTAGAACTGTTTTTCTTGCTGAGAGGCAGAGTTTGTAGCAAAAGCACTGAATGGCGGCAGTGCTGTTATTAATTGTTGCAGCTGTATAATGTGAAGGGTAAAGAAGGTCCTTATGGGTCAGGAATGATATGGAGGTCAAAAAGGCTGTAGCTCCCTCGTAGGGCCTGTGGTAAATCCCCCCCCCCGGTAGTTTGTCACCGGGGCGAGAAACCTCCTTCCATCTTGCCCCATAAATCCAAAGTATTACAGTTACATCAGAAACCAATTTAATACTTCTCCTGGCTTAACAAGAATATTGAACATATGTGTTGCTGTTGTATTTACAATTTACGGTAAACAAGTTGAAAACACACACACACACACACACACACACACACACACACACACATATATATATATATATATATATATATATATATATATACATACATACATACATACATACATACATACATACATACATACAATAAAAACTAGTTATAACGTTCAATATTTTGTAAACACTTGTGGAAAAGTATATTTTAAGCATGCTCGAGAAAATTAACAATGTACGTGGGAGCGTGATTTCTGTAATGCGTGTTTCACAGATATGAAAGTAGCCAATTACTTTGTACTAACACAGGCATAAGTCTGCAGTTGGCGTATTGTCGTTGACTTTGATATTGTGGATCTATCTAGCTCAGTTGGTAGAGCGAGCAGTCTCGCGTTTAATACTAGTCCAGGTCAGCCCGTAAAAAAAAAAAATATCAAAAATTATTTTTTAAAAAATATTTGTACAGACATTCCTGCTTTAATTTTAAAGCTTTAAATAAGAAATTGAACTGAAGGGATTTTGTTCTGCCAGTGACTTCCAACTTTGTCAATGCATTGTTGAATCCCTTGTCAATTCCAACGTCGTTGTTAAGTGTGATACACTCTTATCGATATTAATGGCATTTCATTTCACTTTCGACTGCGCTATTGATTTGCTTAGTCGACCCGTAGGAGATATTTGTTGGTTCTCTTCAAGCGGAACTACGAAGCTCTCTGTGCCTACATACGTACTATTAATTATGTATAACCCTACAACCGATTATGGGACATGCGCCTTTTAAATAGCGTTTCACCAGCACATATCTGGACTCACCTTGCCTCTATACAAATCAGTGACGGAGTTCCTACCCGGGATAGTCTTGCTAAGGTATACAATAAGCATTTCGATAGCATCTAAGCTGAGTGAAAAAACTTAAGGAATGAATTAAACTGAACTTTGCTGCCAAACACATTTCCACAGATCATACGTGTAATTGTTTGATACTCGAATTTATAAATATCGCAGGCAGTGGATTTGACTTCAAGAAAAATGTCCGCTCGCAATATGGTGCATTCCAGAGAGAATTCGGTGTCGGAGGGTGTAGGAGAGGTGAAGAAAGCCCAATGGAGTACCCAAGCGTACACGGTAGAGAATCTGCTGCAGCAATTCACGTTACCTCAGATCGTCAAGTGTAATCCACAGGCTATCATGGTGCGCAGGGATAACCCTATGCCCATCAACCTAGGCCAGCCCCTACTCCTGTACGAGTCCCGCATGGTAGAGAAGTTGCTGGCTCGAAATGTGGTTATAGACCCTTTAAATGGCCGATTTACAGAAAACGATCAAACGGTCGTAATCCCCCGAGATTATGAAGGTACGTCTCAGTTTATATTGTTAACGTTTGTCTGTTTGTACAATTGTACTTTTCTTTCCAAATGTGTATTGCATCTATGTATCAAGCTAAGTTGAACTCTCTCTCTCTCTCTCTCTCTCTCTCTCTCTCTCTCTCTCTCTCTCTCTCTCTCTCTTGACAGTCGGGGCAGAACCATGTCACATGGGTATACTGGGCAGTTGCCCAGGGCCTTCCGCTTCTAGGGGCATCATACTACCCATTTTATTAATAAATAATAGGGCCGGTAGGGTGCCCCAGTGCATTGCTTTGCTCATACAATTTTGTTTAGAGGGCACGGAATATAGTTGCGACATTTCATAAGCCCAACGTCTCGATATTTCATATCACCATCCAGCATTCTCACTGAATGAAGCTGACAATCTTCTGAACACGCTGCTTACTCAAAATCATTCCAGGAACGTATAATATAAATGTTTGTATATCTTTCATTTGTTTTTTTATTTTTATGGCCTCAATTTGATACAAAACACACACACAAACACACACACACAAACACACACATATATATATATATATATATATATATATATATATATATATATATATATATATATATACAGAGAGAGAGAGAGAGACAGACAGACAGGCCATTACTGGGTTAATGTACACGTAAATATACACCATTAATGGACTACTATATAAGTATGTATGACTTAGCTAAAGTATAACAAAGGCACTCTCTCGCATGCACATACGCCATTACCGGACTGCTGTACACATAAGCATATTCATCAATGGACTACTGTACTCATAAACAGAAATGACTAGAATATAAACATGCACCATTACTGGAATACCGTACACATAAATATACACTATTACTGGAATAATGAATAGACATGCACCATTTCTGGACTACTGCATGCATGTATACCAATACTGAACTACCGTATACATAACTGAACTAAAGTATACATAAACATACATTACTGAACGATTGTATTCTAAATAAATACAAAGTGGTCTTCCATTCCATTGCTTAAAACCAGCTCTGTAAACAATGCCATAAACCATTTTCAACAATACGTTTTGTATTTATTATACCTGGTGTGCAAGCACGTGTACTGCCATTAACTCCAATTGGCATACGTACAAATAGGTGATTGGACTGTGAAACTTGAGACGTATCCATGTTCATACATTGAATTATGGCAGACCTGAAATTTGCAAAGTCAGTTCTATTAAAATATTTTTCCAATCCATCCATTTTCCTCTTTGAGTGAAGTTGACACACCGGATACTCACTACATTTTATAAATGATAAACGTTTTTTTTTTTGTTAAAAAAATAATAAGAATAAAGCAGTTAAATCTGGGTAACACTCGTATGCTGTTTTCATTATTATGCCTAAACAGAGATATGTCATGGCCATGAGTGGTCCGGTTGACATCCATCGTTGAGCTTCACACTGCCACCAAAGATAATCTGGAACTTGTATCTTGAAGAAATAATAAGTTGCAAGGAAAATCTTTGTTTGATTGTTTTTGTTTTTTATATATTTTTTCTCCTTCTTAACCATAATTCTTAGAATATGAGTTAGGTAACATACGACAAGCAATACAATATGAAAACGAAGAAGATGCATTTATAATAATATTCAATTTTTTTCCTACGAGCTTTCTTGCGCTCTTGGCTTTTAAGACCAGTAGAGTATGATTGATTTTCTACGGCAGTCTTTCGTTTAAATTCACGACAAAAACAAAACTGACATTGTACTCTATCAGATTTTAAATACGTCACTCTAAAGACAAATGATAAATGATGATGTCGTTACATCACCTTTACTTTCAAAAATTTAGAACATTTCTTACAAGAACTAAAATGAACAAAATTTTAAATTTATAGGGATATTTATTTTTAGCCGGACGACATGCATACTTAATATAAAGGAAGCTACGAGAAAAACAATCCTCCTTAGTGTCTGAAGTATATTCAATAAAAATGTTATCGTCAGATGCGTCGTCATACGAATGGGTTAAAAAGCTTTAGTTAAAAACGAATTAAACCAAAGCCAGGTTTAAATTTCCAGTTCTGAAGAATAACAATAATAAAGTGATGTAACCACTTTAAATTGTTTTGAATACTGCTACTTGCTTAAAATTATTCAGTCCTTTAGTGGTCTTTATCCCCCTCCCCTTTTCAATGTATTTTTGTCTGTTGCTAGGGATGCTTGATATATGTCGGCTATAAATATCCACAAAATTAAATTTTATGATAAACCTACAGAAGTGAAAACAAAACTGTTAATTTTAAAATTTCATTCATGCACAAGAAAAATTAAACAAACTTGCTGATCAAATAATTTCAGTTGACTATCTGAATTTTTGAAAAAATATATAGTTCATGTTAATTATTTAGTTTCATAATGAAAACAAGACAATAGCTAACACACACAAGACAATAGCTAACACACACTAAGTGTCAGTCAGATTAAATTACTTTTATTACATAATTCTACCAAGTGCCAGTCAGGTGAAATTACTTTTATTACGTGACCCTATCAGGTCCAATATTTAGTTTGAGTTTCCTACTGACCTTTGCCGCCAGATGTGAGGTCACAATTTAATCTGTGGAATATGACCGACTACAAATCATGCAGGTGTGACGAAGCAAGTAATGACTACGTGCTTAAAGCAACGCAAAAGAGCAGCGTCTTGCATATACAAACTTTATTACATTACGCCTAAGTTTGAATACACCGACTTAACTAAGCCGATGTTCCCGGGTCGGAATTATCTTACAGTCTAATACTAAATCGTTCCGTTACACAACTGAAATGGTAATGTTACATTCCTAGGCTCGTACAAAAGTAACAAGAAAAGAGTGCAGACAGCAAGCTTTATAAAATTTAACAAAATAATTCAATTCCCTATAAAAACAAGTTAAAAGTAAGAAAAAGGACTTACGGTTTACGAAATCAATCCAAAATTATATATATATATATATATATATATATATATATATATATATATATATATATATATATATATATATATATATATATATATATATTTGCTAATAGATTTTACTTTTCATGCCAATTAAGATATGTACAATCTATTTAAACTGAAAAATTAATGAATGTGAAGTTTTGAATCGCTTTTACTTTTTCGCTAGGTTTAGAATCAAATCTCGACAGACAACAATTGACGCATAATTTGTAACTTTAATAGGCTGACAAATGAGTATATTATCAAATATTTTACGAAAAGTATACTTTTGCATGCAACATTTCAAGAGGATATCGCTTCATTAATGTACCATGCAACATGTAGTTTAATTTGACGATTGACCATTTCAAGAGATTGACGAGTCATTAATGTACCATGCAACATGTTACTTTTCACGGTGTACCATTTCAAGAGGATATCGCTTCATTAATGTACCATGCAACATGTAGTTACTTTTCACGGTGTGCCATTTCAAGAGGATATCGCTTCATTAATGTACCATGCAACATGTAGTTTAATTTGACGATTGACCATTTCAAGAGATTGACGAGTCATTAATGTACCATGCAACATGTAGTTTAATTTTCACGGTGGACCATTTCGAGAGATTTCACGTGTCATTAACGTATTGCACAGCATCTGATTTTTCTTTGTTATTGTATACATCAAAGAAACATATTGTTGCACAGAATAATTTTTCACGATTAGAGTTAGTGATTAGTATGCAAATCTTGTGGATTTAATTGCATTAAAGATACAAATTACATTTTAAAATTTCCGAAGCAACAAACTGGCATCAAATGGTTTCGGAAATACGCATCTCATTGTGTACACAAATGAACAAAACGCCCACAACAATTTCATTCTGCACCGGACAGCAATGGATACCGTGTTAGCCAGTTAAAACTGTTGAAAACCCCATCATGTTCTGCTCATGCAAATATAACAATCCTTTGGTTCTGCATCAGATATATATATATATATATATATATATATATATATATATATATATATATATATATATATATATATATATACACACACACACTGCGAGAAAAAGAAAAATATGATCCCTTTATATTTGAAATCAAAGGAAGGGAAATTTTTTAAATACGTTGATTCCTTATATTCATCAAAAAGAAAACAATCAGAATAGCAACAAGAAAGAAGAAAAACCCAGACAAATCAAACACATTCTACTTTATTTGTTTCTACTTCAGATGAGTCAAAAAGAAGTATTTGTTGAGATGAGAATGTACGTTTCTCTACGACTAACTATTAGATTTTATATTTTGACTATGAATTGAGTGGAAATGAAAATCTATTGATACTTGCACCCTAAAGTTCGATAAGGGATTCAAGTGATTTGTCATAGTATTCGTCATTGATTTCTGGTCTTTGTATAAAAATGAAGTGTTAGTCATCGCCAGAAACATAAAGAAGGAACTTGATTGGGTTTTTTCAATGATATACTTTTACAAATCCAACAAATCGTTTTCTGTTTTTACAATGTCACTTAGAGCATTCAATATGAATGAAGTAAAGTTATTTTTATAAGACTTAATACAAGATAAGATAGTTGTATCTAAGTGAGTAAAACTTTATTTTGCGTGACTTTGCTAAAGATAAAATGTTGACACTATTTTTAGTTGTGCCCCATCATCCATATTGCATCAAACTTTTACTTAGATATATTCGATATCACCAGGGTTTGATAATATTTTACATAATTCTGATCCTTGATTGATTTTGATATTTACACACACACACAAACACATGCGCGCGCGCGGCCCAGTGGGATATTCAAAGTGAATCATATTAGCTAGATGGTAGCAAGATTCTACTTGATATCAGTTTCAAGAAAGATTCCAATTTTATTTCACGGCGTTATTCCTTTGAAGGACTTAGCATTACGTAATACATCCATTTCCCAGTAGTTTAACCTTTTGGTGGTGAGCTGCGGTGGATAACGTCCATGCTAGTGGCCATAGCCATTTTAAGAAGTTTGAGGGCTCTAGGCACAAACTCTAATCTTAAAAGGTACCAGAATTGCACCGCAATCTCTCAGTCTCACATATAGAGTATCGCGTTGCATTTCCGTGTGCATGTGTGTCATTTTGTTAAATTTATTAATATAGTACTAAACTGCTAACACAACCGACACTGAACTTTTGTTTTTGGGCCGCCGCGGAGCCCCCTGCTGCGCAGGGCCCTAGGCACGTGCTTTGAGTGTCTATGCCTTATACGGCACTGCCAGTTGCTACTTATTATTTCTAAATAATTTGTTTCAAAATGGTGTTAGAGAATTGTCAAAAGTTAAATATTTTGCACTTTTTGCTAGCGCTATTGTTTGATTATGCAGACGAAGTCTATTTAAATTATCCTCGATGCTTCCCTAAAAACCAATTAAATCATTTTAAGGAAAGCAAGATGTCTGATAACGCTCGATTTTTATAAAATTCAACCAAACCTGTTAATGCCTCAGCGGCCTCAGTTCATAAACACAGTGCGTGCGTAATATTGTCAATTTATAGCGATCTTGGCATTCAGTCTGAATGTAATCCGGTAATTTTCATATCTAAGTATTCATGGTGCATTGAAAAGGTGGGGTTTACATTTATTTGGAATCAGATTTCATATTTGAAAATTAAAAACCGCATAATTTCATGTACATCAATTCTTATCAAAACTTCTGTAAGGTTCATGATGTTGTGGACATCGCGATTTGATTGAATTTCTTAACCGTTTCTAAAGATCACACCTGCTGGGGTGCGTTGATGTACCTTGATACATTAACATCAAACCGTACATTAAGTGCAGATGTAGGCTATGCAAATTGCAGCCATAGCTACATCTAGCTGCAGTTGGAATGTCGAATTAATTGTAGTAGTTGATTGTCATCTTATTTGTATTCTCTGATTTATATCATATATACAAATGTACCACGTTTAGGGTCAATTCTATTTCATGTAAATAATAAGCAACAAAACTCATATCATCTTGTATAAAACCGTCCGTCACATGTAAACCGATTAATTCCTCTTCACTATCAAGATTCAGTCTAGGTTTGTTTTGATTGTTAGTTTGCTTATTTACCGTCAGATTTTGACTGCACCGATCCTAATTCTAAATAATGTCAGGCACCGATCATTTTTCTAAATAATGTCAGGCACCGATCTTAATTTTAAATAATGTCAGGCACCGATCTTAATTTTAAATAATGTCAGGCACCGATCTTAATTCTAAATAATGTCAGGCACCGATTGTTTACTGCGTGATACACAGCGATCACGCAGTAAATTTGCAAATATTGGACCATAATTGACCAGACACGCGTACAGTTGTACCAGTCTGAGTCTGCGATACACAAATGAATGTATTAAATACTCGATATGTGTCAGTTTAAAGCAAAGACGTAGAGAGCGATCAAACGCTTGGGGTAAGAAACTCCCAGGCCTCTCCTAGTTCTTGTTCAAACAAATTTGTTCTTTTATAAAATTAAAACGTGTTTTTCGGCAACCCAACCCGACCCCCCCCCCTTGTAGGCCCTAGTTTAGAGTCCCCAAGCGACAGTAAAACTATGTGATTATGAATGACAGTAACGGCTGGCTATTAATTGATCATACAGACGGGTATTGTTGGTTTTGAATGCTTGTTGCGCGACAGTCGTTCTAGGGCAACCAATGAACTAAGTCCCGTATAACATTCTAGGTAACTTTGTTTGCCATTTATTAACAATAGTACATATGAAACACTGGGTACGTTGGGTAAGCAACTGTGGTATGCCTATTTATAAATAAAAACGGATAGAAAATAGATTCTGCTGATTTTACAAATTGGTTAATTGGTTTCGATAAAAATAGGTATTTCCCACGTCGTTTGTACAGTTAGTACTGAACTTTTTTTAATCGCATATAAGACGCGTCTGACTAAACTGCACAAGCCACATTAGCCGTCACATAATGCATTGGCAGATCTGGAACTATGCAGACTGTTGGTATCAATCAATAGAACATACAACATAGACCCTGATATGCATGCGCATTATTTTACAACAGATCATGATCTATGTTGCTTTCAGTTTGACTCATCTTATAGCGAGTATAGACTGTACCTTTTCAAGTACTGTATCACTCATAACATCTGCATCTTGATACAATTTAAAGACGATTATTGGCATATAATAGATAATGATTGTGCCCGTGGCGTGGTCCAAGTTTCTAGTGACCCTTGCCACTCCCATTTTTTAAAATATCGTTTTGGGTCAGAAATCATCGCTAGCCATGGTTTCGATACGTTAACCCAATATAGATACAGTTAACACATCGGAACCTTGGTTTACGTAGATGGGGTAGGGGTTGGGTGGGGTGGTGTGGTGAGTGTCAGAGCCTAGTACCTACTGAAAGATTGGAAAAGGATTGCAGTTTACCGTACATGCAGTTATGAATGTCCTAGTCTAAAGAAATTACGGTATAATATTTGTTTTGTCTTTAATCCGCTGACGGACCAAATTAAACCACCTTGATGAAGTTTGACCTAGTACACGCATTTCTAATGACGTGACTATCTAGGTCTGGCAACCTACAGGTTTGTGATATCAGAATTCGAATAGTTATTTGATATCAGTCAATAAAACCCTTTACAATGTTGTTATGCAAACTGTTAAATGGAAGTCACGCAGTGTTTGTTAGAGAACTAAAGGACACTCAGCCTTAACGACCTCGTGGTTTTCCAGATTTGCTTGGTCATTTTATAAGTAGCTCGCATTCTGAAAAAATGTGTGCACCCCTGGTCTATAGAATTCTGGCATTCAGTTAATGATAAAAAATGGCCAGTCACTTAGCTTCTTTGGAAGTCGGCATGATATAATATAATGTCTTCTAAACGATATTTGACAAAAAGCATTCAACCAGCCAAATTTGTGGGTGGATTTATTCTTTACAATGGCATTGATGTTTTCTTCTTTACAACAGATGCACAGATTGCAACGACAGTAGAAACTGCGCTGAAAACTTTTACTTTATTCAATTATCACATCTTCCAAGGTGTTTTGTGATCGCTTATTGGTAAACTGGTAAATGGCTCAGAGATGAGTGCCATGAAAAACCACGTAATTAGACAATGACTAAGAGAAAACGTTACGGAGTGAAGTGTTAGCGAGTTTCCATGATGCAATGGTTTACTTTTGGAGAATTCGGGTCAGAGCCGCATGTTGTTTCATAGTCCTTATTAAAATTGTATCGTGTGACTTCAGGTGCATTATTTAAGATTAGAGACTGGTATATTACACAACGGAATAAACGAGATGGGACTGTCCCGTCGTCGGCAGGTGCCGTTAAATGGTTACCCTGGAGGTAAATCTGACGCAATTATTATAGTCGAAACAGGGCTTAAAACCGTAATTTCACTAGCCTAAGCAGGCGTAGTAAACATGGTTTCCTTTTCTAATGGGAGTTGTATAGTTTTACGGCGTGAAAAGCTGACAGTACGTTATGGAAAGTTAATGAAGAGAAACCATGCAGATGTGCGTTTGATAGTCAATTGGGAAGTTAGATCTGTGACTTTCTCTTTATTTGAGTACAATTATAATAGAATGGACACGTTGGACCTTCTAGTTTACAGTAGTAGTTGTATGGAAGTCTTTGGAATTAAGTAGAAACGTATGACTTCTAAGGGAATCACGCCAGGGTTTGACACCGTTCGGCCATGAAAAACCCTGGGTTGTTACAATAAAATCTATACATGTACCTTGATCTAATCTATACATATACCTTGATCTAATCTATACATGTACCTTGATCTAATCTATACATATACCTTGATATAATCTATTTCTCTCTGATGATTTTCAAATTCATAACATCCTTCATCGACATAGCATTCAAAATCATGTACAAAATGTCCTCCTTCATAGAAATAGCATCCCATTCACGAGAAGACATATATAAAATACAGGTGTGTTTCAAAGTTGCCAAAACAATTTACCCATGATCTTTTTCTGAATGGAAAATTCAATGGGTATTTAGCACTTTTTAAATTTTTAAATAGCACGAAACAGGCATTTAAGATGCATTTTTATATTGATGTGATTACCCCTAACAACAGTAACTGACCCGTCCCGGGAAGATGTACTGTACCGATAAACCTATGTCATATTGCCCTGGTTTTTCCAAATAACGTCATTGTAAGAAGAAAGACAATTAACATATATAAATAATAGGACATTTCAACACGTTAACTAATTCTATTCTTGAGCCCCGAGGCGTGTCTCAGTATTGTCTATTTTATCTCTGCTCTTGTGTGTAGTTTGCAAATATCAATTGGTTCCATGCCGATATTTTGTTGAAATATGCATGCTGACAGCTATTGTGAAAAGTTCTGTCCACAGCCAAATCAATATGATTGTTAACTCATTTACAGTTTACGTCTTATAATACCTTTTTATTACACCTTTGTTGCATCTTCAAAGTATGAAGGAAAAAAAGAACAGAACGTTTTGAAGCCAATCCAGTGTCTCATGTGTGATACTTTATTTTGAAGCCAATCCAGTGTCTCATGTGTGATACTTTATTTTGAAGCCAATCCAGTGTCTCATGTGTGATACTTTATTTTGAAGCCAATCCAGTGTCTCATGTGTGATACTTTATTTTAAAGCCAATCCAGTGTCTCGTGTGTAATACTTTATTTTGAAGCCAATCCAGTGTCGCATGTGTGATACTTTATTTTGGTTTTTAAGATGTTTGGATAATTAAATGCATATATGTAAAGTATGTCAACAGTAGTTTTTACTTTGAACATATCGGGACAATTAGATTTTGAATAACAAAAAAATAATTTTTTTTTATTATTTTTATTATTATTATTATTATTATTATTATTATTATTATTATTATTATTATTATTATTATTATTATTATTTACTGACGGTAGTTTCATCTGAATATTATCACGATCACCGAGATCAGGTTGTCCGAAAATGTATAAATTTGGGTATTATTACCTTGTTTGATATATAAACATCGCTGCAATCAGTGTTAATCGATTATGCAAATTGCCAACCACTCAGACTATTGAATAGCCGCTAGTAAAATGCTTGTAGTCCTCACACCCAGGCGTTAAACATTGGTTTAGAAATCAAAATGAAGCCCGCAGGGTGATAACGGCGAGTTCTCAACCGCCACATAGACAGACAAACGAGAAGACATTGACCGCTAAGTTTGATTGGGACAAAGCAATGCCATTTTATATGTTAGACATCTCCAGACACAGTCAATATGCATATCCCGTTTCAAATCATTTTTAAATATTGTCACGAACCTATAGTTTACGTGGGTGTGTATGTGTGTGTATTAATAATTCAATTATGTATAAGTCTTTTATTTCATTTTTATTTCATTAAATTCTAATTATTAATAAGACAATATTAGCAACAGTCTAATATGTTGTTAAAAACATCGTGTTTACTTGAGTCGTAAATGTAAATCAGGTGAGCACGTGCTGCGTATGATTGCAAATTCATTACAAGTAAACATTCAGGAATAGCAATGAAAACGATTGGCTGATACTTTGTCAGGCTTTCCTAATGTTCAGAAATATTGCGAAATTGTATGCGTCCTCCGTGCGTGTGTAATTCACATTACGTATTAGCTTCGTTTATATGCTAAGGTTTTAGCAAGAGTCGTTCACAGTCGTAGTCGTAGAGTCAGAGTCGGAGTTTATTGTAACATCTTAGAATTACACAATTTATATTACCTTAAAAAAGGTATTTTGTGCTAGGAGAAGTTGTCTTTTTGTATGTCTACGTAGAGCAACGTGTATTTTATTAGTGGATCTAATTTTACTTTATATTCCTGAATAATTGTTTTTCTGGAGAACAACATTACTAGTTTGGACAAAGACATTTTCGAAAATATTCTAAATTGTAACGGACCAATACAAACTGTGCTTTACTGTGTAAATTCTGGATTTTTCAGTTAGCCATCGTCTGACGTCATCATCTGCCATTTTGGACCGGATTTGAATTTCAGACTGTGTTTATTTAGAACTTTTTACAGGACTTATGTTTATTTTTAGAACAAATAATTTGGATCGTTTCCGTAAATCGTAAGTCTTGTTTTACATATTTTCATTTTTTCATGTTTTCTAGGAAAATAGATTATTTGTTAAACTTAGCAAAACTCGTTGTCATCACACTTTCTTTGTGTTATTTTGAATGATCCGATACGTAACATAAATAAATTGGTGGCTCGTCCGGGATTTGAAGCCAGGACCTCTCGCAGTGGCAGTTGGTCAATAAAATATTAAAATGTGGTTCCGAAACCTTACAGACTGGAAACACTTTGTTTGGCCTTAGTACACAATTAATTTCACTATATTGTCTCTACATTTGTTTCTCAATACTGAACTTTCCACTGTGTGACAATCAATAAAAATCATATGTTAATCTAAAATACCTTCAAAGATGACTTTACGGTTTAGTTCTTGTCAAGGGTTGACCTGCAGTTTTTGGAGAGGCTGAATTGTAAACAAAGCACCAGGCAACGGAACACAAATTTCACTTCCGGATCATCACCATGACCTTATTACTCAATATGCACTGTCGCCGAAATACACACAGACAACCACACCATAAGCTCACATTTTAAATAATAAACAATTGCCTTTAAATCCTCACCAAGAATGCCAAAATCTAACTTTAGTATCACCACCAATTTCAGACAGGAAAAAGTGATCTAAAAATAGAATGGGACTACATTCGTGGGTACTGAACCGGATTTTATTAATTGTGTACTGATTCCTGAAAGGGTCAATATTTTTGTCAAACTTTATATTTGCATTTTATTTTGCATGCCACTTCTGTTTCAATTTCATGCATAAAATCTTTTGAAATTTCCTTGCAAGCAAGACATGTGACAGCTGTCAGAAAGTGTGTAGTGCTGGTGTTCTATAGGGTGAAATTTTGAGGTCCAATTGTTCTTAAGAAACCAAAACTAAATTTGCTATATCTTCCTTAATTATAGGAATTTTTCAATGCAGTAAAAACCTAATTGTAATACTTGATAAGGCCTGTCTGAAAATATTCTTGTAATTAAACAATATTGATATATTAAATTTTAAAAGAAATTTAAAGAAATATTAAAATTTTTAAAACTTTATGTTTTTAAAAAATTAAATTTTCTTACAAGTCAAAACCTTCAGTTTGACAAATTCAAGGCAGCAAAGTTGATTAATGAATGGTGTTTAAAACAAATGGTATTTTGGTTTTGTACAACTGATGAAACTATTCCCAGGGGTACTGAAGCATGACAGCTCACAATGATTTGGACAGCAAATTGCAATATGCCTATCCAGCTGCATATAGGTGTACATACTTAAGAAACTTTGACAGGTGCTATGTTCCACATTTATTGTTTCAGGTACTTGGGCAGTTGTTTGTATAACTAATAGCCCACTCAAATTTAACATTTTGATGGGACCACTAGCATGTTTTATTGCAAATATGCATTCCTTTTTAATGCTGAAAACTACAAACGTCAACAATGCAATATGAAAATACAGTTCCACCTTACTGAAAAATGATGTGAATCTCTCTCATGAAGATCTAAGCCATGTCTTTGAGATGCTGTTTATCAGTGTACTGATATGAACTCATCTTGGTCACTTATAGCAGCAGACTGCACATGTCCTTATGAGACCTTGCTATCACCATTGGACTACTCAAGAGCTTCCAAATTGATCCAACTCTTTCCAGATACCAGACTAGACATGAAAATATATAACATGTTTCACTTAATTCTAAAAAAAGGAAGTTGTAGGCAAATGAAGTTAAAATATGTTAGATATGGTGATTTCAAACTAACATTTAGCTTGCAAATATGGGTAAAAAAGGTAACATGACAGAGTAATTCTCAAAAATGTGAAGCACTGGGCATGTATTAAAGTGACATATGCATCCTAAAAATAGATGAAGTTTCTACAAGCATATTTAGCCATTTAGAGGGTAAATACCTAATCAGACAGAGTATGTATCATAAAGTTTAAGGCAATGTTGGAACAGTGAGGTTTGATCATTGGTGCAAACATTGATACATACCAGTATAGTGGAAAGTCAAATGACAATGTACCAAATTAAAATTTATTACTATATGCAATCCTATTCATGAAGGAAAAACAATTTTAGATATTGTGAGTGAATATAGCAAAATGTGGCCATACAGATCAACTATAGGTACCAATAGATCCTATATCATCAACTAAATGTGAAATTTTCATCCCGAAAACTTGTAAACAAGGATGGATATTTGCATGTATGGGACATATGCAATGTACTTGTTAAAATCACATGTGCAAACATGATTCAGATAATCTGTTTGAACATTTTTAGTCTAAGTTCAATGATTCAATGATTCAATGGAATCAGATATCAGCTGATGCTGCAATACCGCCCTCTGTCAAAGTACTAAATTGACATGTGTTACCATACAGAGGCATATTCATGATGAAAATAACATCTTGGGATATTTTAAGTGCACACAGTCAAAGCTGAGCCTTACAGATTCACTATAGGTATTATGTCAGCCTAACAATGTCAACTTTTGATTCCAAACATTACAAAATATATGCATATTTGTTCATGTCAGCTATGTAACCATGTTAGGATCAGTTGTAGAAAGTTAAATTCAAATAATCTGTTTGAATATTACTTATGTAATCTTTAGAGTGTCAGATAACAAATATTATTAGTCATTAATAATGCATAAAGCAAAATGGATCATGAGAATTCCCATAATATCATCTGGGCCACAATGCCGCACTACATCAATCAACATCTTAAAGAAACTGAACAATAAAATGGAATGCATTCTGTGTTCAACTTACATCATTTTGCTGTTTTCTTACATGCAATGGTAAATATACCTGGGTAAAGTATATTTTACTCCTCTGACCTGTATTTCATTCTCTGACAGCTTAATATGATTTTGTAGAGAACTTGAACAGGTTCTAGTATAAAGTCTTCATCTCTGTCCTCTCACTAAATACCCTATAACTATGTTTATAAACAATTACTGATAGCTATACAAGCAGATATGTGTTACTGGGGAAGTCACCCCATCATAAACACATAAATTAACTGTTTGGACCCCAAATAAATAGTTTCAATGACCTAAAGGTACAAAGCAAAATATAATTTTGTCTTCATGTATTTTAAATGAGGGTCTCATTTTGACTAATAAAGATATTTTCTCTGATCAAATTTGACAAATATCCATCATTTAAGCTTGTATATGGTGTAGGAGTATATATATATATATATATATATATATATATATATATATATATATATATATATATATATATATATATATATATATATATATATATATATATATGCTGATATCATTTAATATCATTCCCAAAAATATTGTATATGTGTATACTTGGTGGAAAATTTTTTTTTTTTATTGTTTTTTAAATTTCATTTAAATTTTTAAAATTAAAATTATTTTTTATTTTTAATTTCATTTTTTATGTTTAAAGTCAATATACATAACATATTAAAATTTCATGTGTATGTCATTAATAATAAAAATTTTATATCAGTTTCAAATTTTTACTGACAGGCCTTAGTACACAATTAATTTCACTATATTGTCTCTACATTTGTTTCTCAGTACTGAACTTTCCACTGTGTGACAATCAATACAAATCATTGGTTAATATAAACTACCTTCGAAGATGACTTTATGGTTTAGTTCTTGTCAAGGGTTGACCTGTATTATTTTGAGAGGCTGAATTGTAAACAAAGCACCAGGCAACGTAACACAGATATCACTTCCGGATCATCACCATGACCTTATTACTCAATATGCACTGTCGCCGAAATACACACAGACAACCACACCATAAGCTCACATTTTAAATAATAAACAATTGCCTTTAAATCCTTACCAAGAATGCCAAAATCTAACTCTAGTATCACTACCAATTTCAGACAGGAAAAGTGATCTAAAAATAGAATGGGACTACATTTGTGGGTACTGAACCGGAGGGTACTGAACCGGATTTTACTAATTGTGTACTGATTCCGTTTGGCCCATGAAAAGTCTTTGGCTGGTCATTTGAGATAAGTAAAATGTATCACAAGATCTGGACTCAATTCTATTAGCCAAAAAATCAAAAGTAATGTTTCCAAGTTTTGTAGATCTTGTCAGAAGTGTCAAATTGTAGGAAAACCAAATCTAAAGATATTTAAAGCTCATTTGCAACTTATTCCTACATTTGACAAACCATTCAGTAGAGTTGTGTAACCAAAATTTGTTAACAATCAAACGTGTGTAAAGTTTTTCAAAAGTAATTCCTTTGAGGATCTTTGCTCAATTTGATCTTCTCAAATTTGATCAATATGGTCAAAGGCCAAATTTCAAGTCTGGAGTGTTGCAGCTTGGTACACTTGAATTTGGCATTCAGCAGTTAAAGTAAAAGGTGAAGCTATGGTTTCATCAATGTGTACTAGAGAGAATTTTTAGTCCTGTAATAAAGTCAATTCTCTCTTGCGTATTCTGCAGAATTTTCTGCAATTAAGATTTTATGGCTTTTACAAAGTAAAGAAGAGAATGAGTTAGATTATAACATTAGTACAAAAGTCTAAGTAAATTAATGGAGTACTACTTTTTTATATAAAGAAATAGCCAAGCCAATCATGTAATTTAGTTACACCTGTCCCAGCAAAAGATTCGAATGAAGGAATTCATTTGGAATCTACTAATATTGGGACAAGTCTTTGGAATTCGGAAGTTATGAAAAAATAGACCAGAAACTTTCTTATTTGCAAGATCAAGAAAAAAGTGAACTTAAACTATTATTGTCTGAATATAAGCACTTGTTTCCAGATGTGCTTACAAGGATAAACAAAATTGTTTCACGACGTTGAAATAGTAAATTCGAAGCCCATGAAACAACACCCATACAGGATGAATCTTTTTAAATAGCAATATATGAAAAAAGAGATTCAGTGTTTACTGGACAATGATTTTATAGAGCCCAGTAAGAGTAATTGGAGTTCACCGTGCATTCTTGTTCCGAAACCGGATAAAACTTTCCGAATGTGTACGGATTATAGGAAGGTAAATAGTATGACACAAACGCTCAATTCCACTGCCAAGAATCGATGACTGTATCGACAAAATTGAAAATGCCAATACGTCACTAAATTCGACCTTCTGAAGAGCTTTTGGCAAATTCCCTTAAAGGAAAGAGAAAAAGAAATTTTGGCCTTCGTGACTCCAGATGGAGAATACCAGTACAAAGAGGTGTCTTTTGGGATAAAGATTTTTCAGAGCACTTTTCAACGCATTATGAATATTTATTCTGGTCTAGACAACTGTGATGCATACATTGATGATGTCATTATTTACAACAACATGGAAAGAACATCTAACTACGATTTGGAATTTCTTCGACAGACTCATTAATGCAATTTTGACTATTAATTTATCTAAAAGTGAATTCTGCCGTGCATGTGTTACTTTTCTAGGACATATTGTGAGACATGGTCAGATTAAAGTTATAGGTGCTAAGGTCAAGGCTATTTATGAATTTCCAGTGCCTGTCAATAGAAAACAGCTGATGAGATTTTTAGGTATGGCTGGGTTCTATCCCAAATTTTGCTCTAATTTTTCTGATGTTGTTGAACCTCTGACAAACTTGTTGAGAAAGAAAAACAAGTTTCTTTGGACTGAAAAATGCAAGAGGCTTTTGATAGAGTAAAAGTCATACTTGAAAGTGCATCAGTTTTAACAGCTTCAGATTTCAGTCAGCCGTTCAAACTATCTGTAGGTGCGAGTGATGTTGGGGTTGGAGCAATTTTGCTGCAAGATGACAAAAATGGTGTTGAACATGCAGTGTGTTATTTCTCTAAGAAATTAAACACCAGAGAAACTACTTAACAATCGAGGAGTGCTTGGATTTAAAGCTAGCATTACTGCATTTCGAAGTTTATATTAGCTCGGCTCCTTCTCCGGTTGTTGTTTAGTGACCACAACCCCCTCACCTCCATCGGCAGAATGAAAAATAAAACTCAGAGGATGTTGAGATGGAGTTTATTTTTACAAGAATACAATCTTGATATCAGGCAAATAAAGGAAAGGATAATTTGATTGCAGATGTACTTTCCTGTGTGTGGAAATGTCATTTTCATAAATTTATAAGCGTTCTTCTTATATGATTTTTATCGTATGTAGAATTTACATCTGGTAAGAAAAAGAAAGTTTTATTACATAAATCTTTCTTTTTTTCTTTTTGGGTTAAGGTGAAACGACCCTGTAGTTTAAGTATGTGTGTCAAGGAATCAATTCTGTATAAATCTTTTATTTCATTTTTATTTCATTAAATTCTAGTTATTAATAAGAAATTATTAGCATCAGTCTATGTTGTTAAAAATGCCGTGTTTGCTTGAGTCGTAAATGGTACTCATGTGAGCACGTACTGTGTATGATGGCAAAATTCATGACAAGTAAACATTCAGGAATAGCAATGAAAACGATTGGCTGATGCTTTGTCAGGCTTTCCTAATTTCCAACAATATTATTACATTGAATGAGCTGATACGTAGCAATATCTCTTCTGCAAGTTATCTTCCTTACCTTTGGCCAAAGGTTAACCGTTTGTTGCCAAATTTACAAGTTTCTCATAAGCAAACATTTTGTTTTGTTTCATATATCCTTTTATATAGTTCTGTCACTATTCTAAACTTCCCGATCTCAGTGAATAAAGCTTTCATTAATTGAAATATTGTAGTGGTTAACAGTGAATGAAGCATTCATTAATTGAAATATTGTAGTGGATAACAGTGAATGAAGTCTTCATTAATTGAAAATATTGTAGTGGATAACAGTTAATGAAGCATTCATTAATTGAAAATATTGTAATGTATATTGGTGGATTCGTTATTCACCCTATCACACATTCAAATATATTCGTATGATGAGAGAGAGAGAGAGAGAGAGAGAGAGAGAGAGAGAGAGAGAGAGAGAGAGAGAGAGAGAGAGAGAGAGAGAGAGAGAGAGCGCAAGGGATTGCGTGGTAATATTAACAAAATTGTATAAATACGAATACAAAACAAAACACCCGTTGAATAATTAATTCCCACTCTACCGTGGGTAAACGGCACCAATAGTCTTATCTGTCCTATACCATCTTGACCATACATACATCACAAAAATTGATGGGACAAAGTCGGTGGTATAGGCATTCGTGTATTACAGACATACTGCGACTAAGCAATTAATTCTCATTTAGTCATTCATTCTAGATTCCTAACACAGAAATCAAGGTATATTGAATTAGAGAATTTCAAATATGCACCAAAACGAACGGATAGCGATATCCCTGCTACAAGAGAATGCTTGTTAATATTAACATAATTTTATAAATATGACAAAATAACATTATCATCAAGGATATGACTCATGAATGACTATATATAAATTGACAAAAAAGTGGTAGTGGTGCAAGATTTGTAGATTAGGAATTTTTAGCTTTATTGATAAAACGTCAGACTCCCGTGCTTTACGTTTCCCATATCCGTCTATGCTGGCCATTGTACATGCTCAGAAAACATAGCTGTAGCATGCCAGCATCTGATAAGTTATGTCCTGGTCCTGTATATTGCTTTTGGTTTTATATTTGTTTATTTGTTTCCTTTTTTATTTTCTTATTTATGTTTGGTAGCAGCAGAGAGGCTGAACAGACAATTTTGCCTGAGACCTTATTTTGGAAAATTAAGGGTTCCTACGAAGGCTGAGAAAAAACGTTTTTGCCTTAATATTAAAACTTTCTTTAATTGACCAGATTTTTTGCTTGATTTATTCACGATGTGGTCACTACAAGTATGTCCTTCAGCCTCTCTGCTGTTATGAATTAACCAAAGATTTTATCTAAACCTACACGATACCTTGATCTAGGATCATGTAAATTTATCGTTATAAATCCAAAAGGAACAGCTTGTGCTTTAGAAAAGAAATTTTTAAATTTAATCATATTCATGTCCCCTGAACACCAGGTATAATAAATATTTTGCAAAGTATAATTATCTACGCCATTAAACACAACCAAAATATTACAGTTATCTCTGATCACCTTAGGTATCTGAGTATATATCTCTGAGTAACATAAATCACGTCAGTATTTTTATGTCTTCCTCGAGAAAATATTCTAGCTGGATTGGATTATTTGTCCAGCATTACATCATCATACACTACGAGGTTATTGATGAAAACATCCAAGTCATCTACGGATGGAGCTTCATCAATATCGGTAATAAAATCAATGATATCATTTTTGTCCAGTAATTTCGCATTTTGATTAAAATCTTTAAGTACATCGTAGCATCCTTGATCATCTACAGATGGCGCTACTAAATACAACTTATTCCACTTGAGCCATCGCATTATCAGATTAAGCAATAATTGCATATTACCAGATCCAGAAGGACCTATTATAATCATTCTGATAGAATTTGGTAACGCTGGATGGTGCCTTACTGGCTCTTGTTTTCATTAGGAACGTTGACATCGAAATGTGCGTATTGAATTTTTTAGGTGGATTTAGAAAGATTTGCCATATTGCCTGTCGTGCTAACCACGTTTCAGCAGCATCACGTGAAACTTTTGCTGAAGCGGCAAGTCTGTTAATCGCTGCCTTACCTCGCCAATATCCTTTCGGGAATAATAAATAGATTCCATTATAATAATCAGTTGATTAATTACCAGCTCCTATCATTATTTTACTTTCATAGCAGATTTTATCAGAAAGCTAGCGAGAGATTCTCTGAGAGATTTATTAGGTATAGAATTTAACGCGTGAATCAACTTTATATCTGCGAGATGCCGTTGTTTCAAATCAGGATTTTTATACGATACATCATGAGTATGACACGCTTGATCTATCTTATTTACTGGATACTCACCAGGTTTTGGTCGATCTTGGTTATCGCGTCTGATATCGAGACGAGTTCCAGGACCACAAAAATTGTATTCGATGCCATAGGTGATATTAGCATACGTGACCCCGTTTCTGTGTGGTTGTTTCAGAGTTCTGAATGTGATCATTATGATCAGTTTGTACGGTCTAACGGTGATATTTATCGTACAGAATCTCTTTATAAAGAAATGGAAAACCTTGCTCTGAAATATACTTCTGACGATGTCAAAGTTAGACAATTACTAAGTAATTGTTTTACCGTACCATCGGTTGCTGCTCATTTCGCTCAGAAGAAAAACTCGTGGAAACCGACACGATTAGAATTTCTTGAAGATGTCGTGAACAGTTGTATAGAATACGGACACGGTGGATTGTGGAATACTACATATAATTACAAAGACGTTATCTCAGTTGATATGGTAGCGTGTTATCCTGGAAGTTTTCTTGGATATGAAGAGTGTTCTAAATACTTTAATAGATTTGGACATCCTACACATGACATGACCAGAGTTGCGATAAATGGCCCCTTACCAGATTTTGATTTAACAGGATTTGCTCATGTAGAATCAATCGAGCTTAGAGAAGGTCTCCATATGATTGTTTATGCGTGGTTCGGAAAACACTTTTCAGAAAAATATTGGGCTCCAATAGTTCTGCTAAAATACTATTAAGGCAAAAACGTTTTTCCTCAGCTTTCTTAGGAACCCTTAATAAGGTCTCAGGCAAATGTGTCTGTTCAGCCTCTATGCTGCTTTGGTTGTGTGGGGTACCACATGAAAACTGCTTACACAATTTTTTATTATAACATAATTTTGTCTTGTATCAAGGCGCCAATGACGGCCCAGTATTGTGGAGTACAACATACATCGTATACACCATGTTGCTATAAAGAGAGGCAGTACAGTAAGGATGTACTCTTTTACCTAAAGAAAAGAAAGCGGCTTAAAATACCCGTTTGTAGAATATAAGTCTTATAAGGGTCCTTGTTTATTTGTCCAGATAGAATACATATAATGAATGGAATTATTTTAATGGTTATCTCAAACAATATTTGTTGTTCTTTTTAGATCTACTGGCTTATGAGATGGCTTATTGGCTTTCTGTCGTCTTGCAAACTAGCTTTCGGCCGTCGTTCCTATCACAATTTTTTTTTATTGCAAACCGGCTTTCGACCGTCATTCCAAGCACAATTTTTTTTTATTGTAAACTGGCGTTCGGCCGTCGATCCTAGCACAAATTTTTTAATGCTACTTCTAAATTACATGCAGAATTACCGTGAAACTTCGCACACGCACATTATGGCGGCCGAAACAGGCATCTTGAAAATCATTTTATCCTTACTCCTGGTGAGGTAGTCATTTCAACATAGGGTTTCCACTACAATGCTTCTAATGATGCCATGTTGTAGAAAACGAAAGTCTGATGTCCAATGTGGCTGTCGTGTCAGCCATCTTGAAATATTTTTATGGCTTTTCCTCTTAATCAGAAAGTCATATTGACATGGTTTTTTCCCCACTGGAATTCTTCTTTAGATATCCTAAAAAAATTGTGTTTCCTCAAATAATTAATATGCTTGTCACAGCGGTCATCTTGAAAATTGTGATTTTATGCTTGGATGCATGGTTACATCAGCATGGCGTTTTCTTCGAAGATTTTTTATGGGATATAGTTGGTCTTTAAAAGGCTGTGCCGACGTAAATCCAAACGCTACTTCTTCTAAACGAAAAGTCATATCCACATTGGGTTTTCACCAGACGTCTTCTTATGATGTCTACTTGATACTAATTGAAAATGGTGCCGACCCAGTATGGTCTTCATTGCAGCTATTCTGAAAAATCGTCTTGTTAAAGAACGTCATTTTTTCATTGGGGTTTCACCAGGAGACAGTATAAATATAATTACTCCTTGAATGAAAGTGGTGCCAATATGACCTCGTATGTTACATATATGACCTCATATATTACATACCGAGTCTTGTCACTAATTCTCCCGAATGGATGGTCATAGTCATATCAACGTTGGAGTTTTACCAAATGTCTTCCGCGGTGGCTCTTAAATGAAATTAGTGCCAATCTTATATCTAGTATGGCTGCCACAGTAAGTAATTTTAAAATCATATCACCCAAGAACATCGGAGATAGTTTAAACACCCAGCAATTAAAAAGAAGCGGTCTTTTTGTTGCTGTTGATGTTTTGTTGTTGTTGTTGTTGTTGTTCTGGGGCTTGACGCCATTTTTCAGCACACGATAGGCTATACATGGCGGCCAGTATTAATGGTGGAGGAAGAAACCGGGAAATCCGCGGAAAGAACCACCGACCCACGAGACGCTACTGGCAAGCTTCTCACATATCCACATTCGCCGAATCTTATACTCGAACCCACGCAGACAGAGGTGAGATGGAAGTGATCCGTAACGGAGAGCGCTTTAGACCACTAGGCTATTCGGGGCCCCGAAGCGGTTTTATATTTAATTTCTGGAAAAAATATTTCGGATAGAAAAGCGTCAGTTGGACTCTTGTTTATTGTTTGTTGTTTACGTTGCACAATTATTATGACAAATTTCGGGGATTATATTTTTTGATATAGGGTTAGTTCTCCTTGTTAAAACTAATGTTGTTGATTACAAGGTATGCACCTAAGATAAAAGACACTGCAACACCTTTTGCTCACTCTGTAACAAAATGATCAATGGGCAGAGTGCAGCACATACGGTGATCATTCACATTAGAGAAGATAACAAATGGATTACTTACTTACCACATCTTGTTTACCATGTAGGTAGAAAAATGTCTTATATGCTTTGTATTGTAGATAACTCAGTTCACTACTTTTATTATTTACTTTTCTATCTATTGCTGTACTGTGTGTGAATAACTCGGTCATTCTTTTAACTGCAGAAACTACGCAGCTTGCACAAATAGTGAGTTTTAAATGTTAAAGATATTTTAACTTCAATATCGTCTCTTTGTAACTCTTTTCAATGGATGCCACTCAAAAATTATATAAGTTTTAGAACAGCCATATGAATAGATCTCCCACTGGGTAATTTATTTCGGTTGCTATGGGCAGGATTTATATATCGGCAAGAGGACAATTGTAAACAACTTTATAGCTAGCTAAATATGAAAAAGGCTGTTGTGGAACGAAGGGTATGGACGACACTTGGCTTGTGAAGATGTTAATATGAATGCAAATCTCCATTTGTGTCATTAGTTCCAACTGCGATATCGTTTGCAATGTAAAATTCAAACTGTCAGGGACTAATACTGTATTATATTTTATCCAGGTTTAAAATATCATCTTTGCCCAGGTAAAATAAATGGAGAAACTGATACCATAAGCTGAGAAAATATATGAAAGAAAAATGTGTAATTATGAGATAGATGCTCACTTGTAGAATCCATATTATGATAAAAAAAAACTAACTATGCCCAATTCTCCTACAACAACGAAATCGTTCAACACAAAATAATTTCACGTTCCGGATGACGTATAATATATCTAAAGCTACAAAATCTGTCAAATACACACCAGCAAAGCATGTTTTCTAAAATCATCTCTTATTTCTCTGTAACGTGAAACGTCTTGATCAGTAGAATATTTCTCTTCATATACTAGTATTTAATTGCCATTTTGTACTGTTTGTTGATGGTATGCTGGGACGTTTTCAAGTTCTTTTGGAGGCGAACATATTCCAGTATCACTACAGGTTGTTGACACAAAAGCGAAGACAAAAGTAAATGATCATCTCCAATATATGTACAGTTATTTTTAATTTCCAATCTGATTAAAATCGAAGTCTACTTATAAAACATTCATGTGGCTTCTGGAATTATCTGTCAATTTTTTTTCAGTATCCTATCAGACAAAGTCTTACAATTCTTATTAGGAAGAGTTATCCTATCAGATAAAGCCTTACAATTCTTATTAGAAAGATTTATCTTATCAGATAAAGCATTGCAGTTCTTACTAAGGACAGTTATCCTTACAGACCTTATATTCTAAACGATGTTTTTCACTTTCATAGAAGTGGTGGAAGTTGTAATTTAATTCGTGGATCGTAACATCTGCAGAGCCTGACCTCTCATCGGTGTTCGTTAGATCTCTGTTGTGCAATAGATCTCGAGTTTAATCCTATTCTTTGTATTTGTGTTTTGTTGTCTTAAAGGTCCTCTATATCAATTCAGAGAAGATGGAGACTGAATTGTCACTTTTTAGGAGAAGGCTGGTGATATATGAAGGTTTAGGTACCAGTCTCTAAGGCGGTACATGTGTGAAGAAATTAGTGTACATGGGTTGGATGAGGGAGAGTGAGGTGGGCGCAGGAAGACCTATTTGGGCTTATATTTGAAACTGGAACACATGGGTTTATGATTTATACATGGCTAACGCTTGATAATATATTATGTCGCCGTGTCCTTGTTTGTGTTTGATATCACGTTTAAAAGAATGTTGACAAATTTTAATGTTATCACGCTGACTCCAAAGACGAATCTGTTAGATTTAACGAATGGTTTATATGTCAGATGTAACCAGGGGAACTGGTTTATGTAAAGTTATCATAGTAGGAAAGAAGCATACATTGTTCTTACATCCTACGTTTAAAACCTCAGCAAGTGAAATTTAAATTAAAAATTAAAAATAATGATTGACATATGATAGATGAATTAAATAATTACACGGCAAATGCCAGTGTCCTTTTTCTTCAATTTTATCCATGAAAGTGAACGAATTGTATATTGTGACAACTTTTAAGTATTTTCATATCTAAGACAAACCATATTTCAGAACAATACATAATGACGTTTATATTCTGGATTTTCAGGTTCCTTTTTACGGATGAGGTGTCGAACGTCCAAGGACAACAGTACCCATAAGGTGATTGCGACGTTACCCCAATCAAACGTCAAGGCCTTCCTGAACCTTGCGCGATTGATGGCATTTTGCGTCCCTGAAGGCAAGAGCGGAAGCGAGTACTCACAAGTGGATTATGCGCCAGGAAATGTTTTCTTAGTTGAATCCGTTTACACGGGCACCGCCAGGGTCAAAACTGATTCAAAATACTTAAATCGAAAAAAGAGTTTCATACAGGACCAGAAGTACTTGAAATGCCGCGACGAGAAAAATAATGAGATCATCGTTCCTATGAATCATCAGGGAGAGTTCATTGAAGTCATGCCCAATATGAGCGGGAACGGTCGACTGTCTGTTAATAGTGAGAATCTGATCGATGCAAAGCAATTCCCAACCATGGTGAGATATGTATACGGCAAACGACGTCCACGGATCAAGCCTTTTTCAGGTATGTTCACGTTACTGGACTCTTTTGAAGAGTCAACTATCGTGGGATGCGTTCTGGATCCGAAAGGACACGCCTTGTTTGAAATTCCGCTTGGGTCACCGTTAACATTCCATCTGGCTCTAAACTTAAATGAACTGTCTCCAAATGCTATTATAAAGAAGACCATACGAACGTGCGAGGCTTTGGCCCAGCCATTCGCTAGAGACTTGAAATACAAATTCAAATTTGCTCAACGTATCTTACATGCTAGCGGCAACTCTCATGGTCCCGAGGATCCTGATGAAATTGGGGATCCACCCAGTGCACGAAATACAGCAGAATTCGGCGTGACAACAACATACATCTACGTGTAGGAAAGTCTTGGAAAATATTTTATAAATCTCACGTGCTCAGATTTTGACCAGCAATAAGATAATGCATACAGCTTATGATATATCACACAATATATATTCGCATACGCTTGCATATAGTGTCGACTGTGTACCAAGCTTTCAAGACCGGTACATGGTATATCACACAATATATATTCGCATACGCTTGCATATAGTGTCGACTATTTACGAAGCTTTCGAGACCGGTATATGGTGAAGCTCGTGGAAGAGAGGAAGAGTTAGTGTAATTTGTTCAAAAACAATGTTTGATTTTGAGCATTTTTAGACTTGTTCTCTATATAATGCGTGTCTTAAATGATGACGTAATTTGATTTAGTTTCTGGTATTTAAAAAAAGTTTATTCCATGAAAAGAATTACACTGAAACGTTTTAAAATTTATTTTTATAAATGATTTAGATGTGTAGTAATACATAGGATTGTTCCTTCTGTAAAAATATTGTTTGACAGATACCATTCCAAAATTAGATCGGATGGATGAGATTTTACAAAGATAATTCCACAATTTGATCGTATGGATGAGATTTTACAAAGACCATTCCACCCAATTAGATCGGATGGATGAAATTTTATAGAAATCATTCCATAATCAGATCGGATGGATGAGGTTAATGCATTGAATATCGTTGGTCGAAACGTGTAACAACTGTGGTAACTTGAATCCACCGATGAATATGCCATCATTTTTTGGCTTTGATACATTTATAAGTGAATGAATATCAGATGGAAAGATCTACTGGTTGTTTCGTAACAGCAATATGGAAGAGGTGAAAGGAAGAGCATACAAACACAAAATGGGCAGTGCAGGAAAGGAATGAAGATGCCTCTCAAGATTATGTTTATTAGTTTGAAAAATTATATACACTTGGATCTCTGAACTCTCCAAAAAGTGTGTGTGGATCTACTATAAAATTAGAATCTAGAGGAAGTTTTCAAATGACTCTCTGAATGATAACTGAAAAAACTTTACTGCAGTCATTATTTATAGTATCTGGCAAAGGAATTTTTCCTCTCATTATCGTCTGCTACAATTCGTACTTTTAGCGAAACTTAATTTCCTTTACTTGCTTAAAATAATTGCACTATCATGTTGAAAAGGCTTGTAGTTTATATTTTGAAATGTGATGAAATAATTTTCTTGAATTGGATGTACGTGCCCATACTCGATCCTTTTGAGACGAACGTTGTGTTCCTCGTTTGATTCAAAGCCCAATAAACATCTTTGATAGAATCGGACCTTGAATACATGTCCTCATCATCCGACCTTGAATACATGTCCTCATCATCCGACCTTGAATACATGTCCTCATCATCTGACCTTGAATACATGTCCTCATCATCCGACCCTGAATATGTCTTGGTTATCTGACCTTTAATTTTATGTCATTATCTGACCTTGAATATATGCCCTCTTCTGACTCTGAATATGTGTCCTCTTCTTCTGACCCTGAATGTATGCCCTCATCATTTGACATTGAATATATGCCCTCTCCTAACATTAAATATATGCCCTCGTCATATTGATGTACACTCTCTTGAATTATGAATACAGCGTTAGTAATTACGTATTGTAAGGTATGTAATATGTCATTCATCAAACGAATATATCCAGCTATGTTCTTGAATGAACCCAAGATTACAAGTAGATTTTTTAATATAAAATTATATAGAAGTTTTAAGATTATTTGTCATTAATTGTCATTTGTCAGCCTATATTTTATTGTAGATGGACAGAAAAAGCATACAAATTCTATCTACATTAATTTGTTTTTTAATATTTTTACGTTTTATATTTTTATATTTTTACGTTTGAATGGCTTTATGTTTATCTGATTTGTTCGTAATAATATAATGGTTACGAAAGACTGACTGTTAGGATATATTCCCGCTGATTTCGAGAGTGTTAATGTTAGTTTCACAAACAATGCCAACCCATAATCGATACTGCAACAAGGTACATTAAATAAGGAAAATATTTCCCTGGAAAATCACTAATTGTTATCGATACGCTTTATTGCGAGTAGATACTCCTTAGATATAGACAAGAGTTTTAACTGTTTTGCTAATTAATATAACATACAATTTAAAATTCAACAATTAGGAAGAGTAAATTGCTCAACAGTCTGGAGCAATTTCGACATTATTCAAAAGTGTAGGCATTTCCTTCCAATGGAAACGTTTTAGAGAGAGTGAGAGGGAGAGAGAGAGAGAGAGAGAGAGAGAGAGAGAGAGAGAGAGAGAGAGAGAGAGAGAGAGAGAGAGAGAGAGAGAGAGAGAGAGAGAGAGAGAGAGAGAGAGATCTTTAATGAATGTATCTCCAGTTTCCAAATGTCTTGAGCAATAGAATCAAAAGTGACGTGAAAATCATAAATACTGATACATTTCAAGTTGTACTATTTGACCATTGACATATATTGCGCCTGGACACTTTTAGGTCAGACAAAGGGAAACGACTACCAATTACGGCATCTTAAATAAAAACGTATTTGTGCTTTGTTCGTTTTAATAGCAATTTTAATACAGTATTATAATGATTTGGGTGTCCGCTCATAGTGGCAAGGAGTTAAGGGGCACTTACCGCACTCCATTTTACCTCAAAACTGTTTTGACCTTCATTCGTATAACTTAATAACTGACCACTACATGTTTGCCCCTTCTTGCCGATTCCAGCTGTGTGCTAGCTTTTGTTCGATCCGCTAGGGTGTAAATATGGTTAACATTTCGGAACCTGGTCTACGGAAGATGGGAGTGATAGGGATAAATTACAAGTAAATCTCCTCTACAAATGAGATAATACCGCCTACTGATTGGTTATAAGTTGAGTCTGACTACAATCAAAAGAGATGTATATCAGATTATACGACTCTTCTACTGATAAATCCTTGCAATCTGCATAGACCCAGATCTGACCCACATTATGCAACGGCATAGTAAATATATGCCCATGATATGTTGATTTTATTTGGTGTTTAACGGCACACCAACACACTAAATCGTACCGAAGTAATTGGAATAAAGTTTATTGGCAAAGGACATACTACACATGACAACAGGGTGAAATTATTGAATTTAGAAATCTGCTTTTTTGTCCTTTTGTATTGAAAGCAAATCAAATGGTAAAACATTTTTTCAAGACTGGTATAGGAATAAATCTTTCACAAAGGATGAATATTGCCATGAAATCCTTGATTTCTGTCTATAGCATGCATCAATATAACAACCGTACCTTTTTAGCAGATATCTTTCTTTTATTGCGTTTTTCGTTCAGAGGTGTTGTGCTCGAATTGTTACCCATTTGGAAAATTTAATATACGTAAAGGTATCCAGACAATAATTACAGCGGAACAGTTTCGAAATGAGGATTGCTTGAAGAACAAAAAACAAAACATTGTTTTAGAGAGTGTTTTTTGTTATGTTTTCGTTTCGTTTGCCTGTACGTTTGATGTTTTATAGCTGCTAATTCTTCGGATTTGCCATTTCATTTTTTCATACTATGCGTTAATATTGAAATAATTTTTAGGATGAGTTTATTCTGATTTCATAGTGTATAAATATACTTGTAATTATGTAAGGTTTTTCCTTAGTTACAGTAATCTATTTCCTCAGTGTGATATAATTTTTTTTATGCTGCTGTAAATTTCAAATATATTTTTGTTTCTGAAAGTGGGCTGAACGTTCTTGGTAATTATCTGAAGCGTACACCCTTTTTATAATCGACATGTTCAATGTTTGCATGTGCAATGGATTCATCATTTGTGTTTCCGTTTTGCATTTTTATGTCCGTTGATAATTGGCCGCCGTCTTACGCACTGAGCACTGAGCATATAGACAGCGATCAGCTAAGGGAGATAATATTTCATTACTGATTACTGTTACAAATTAGCCTCATACCTTTGAGGTGAGACGAACGATTTTGTTTTAAATTCTCTGACTCGTACAGTAAAGTTTCTATAGTGGAAATGCACTGCATATGCGATTGTAATAATGGATTATTTGTACCAATAAACTTGTAATTCACCATGTTTTAATTTTTTTTGTTTGTTTGATTTGCTTCGATGCTAAAAACATATTCATTTTTATGAGAAAAACGCCTTCGTTAACCTTCATTGTTTACAGCGTATTACGGTTACATCCCTATAAACTGATTAACATATTTTTGTTCTTGAATTTCGTATTGATATTACAAGGATAAAATATTATGACACCATTAATCTTTGTCTTCATTTGCACAGAAACTTACAAAATAAAATGCATTTGACGCAAAGGTGCATTACTGGGTCTTTCATTGCGACAGATCAAGTTCCACTAGAAGGAGCAGAGAAAGCCTAAAGACCGATGTTTGACTCCATATATTATGCAGAGGTTGGTAGTTCTTACCCGTCTATATATTTATCTAGCACACATGTGTTACCTTTGAATAAATTATAAAATTTCCTTTATTTTCAAACTTCTATATCTCTCAAATGTAGATTTTCGTTTGAGATAAGAGATCAAAAGGCGGATAATGCCTGCATTTTTATATACGTCTGGTGCACGTGGATTTAAAAAATGACAGTATATATATATATATATATATATATATATATATATATATATATGTATATATATATATATATATATATATATATATATATATAATGACCAATCGGATTTTAATTAAAAAGGTCTGTCCTTCTCTCTGCAATTGAGAAAGAAAATTTGCTTTAAAATAAATATTCAAAGAACTAGCTAAAATAGCATAAGAAGGAAACATGTATTGATTACTTCCTTTTTTCCCAGCAGTTTGCATCATTGTCAAATTCCAGCGGCATTAGGAAAAGAAATAAGCACTAGGTGAAAGAATTGGAAAGAAATGGTTAGATATAACAATGTGTATTTCTTGTATGGTAGATACAGATAGATAACTGAGTTACATCGTAACAAAAGGGAGAGAAGTAGCACACTCCCTGCTTTCGAACTATCACACTCGAATACAGGGATATCAAAAATCATTGTCCAAGTTATTGAAATATTGAATAACTCGAACATATTATTTAGCAAAATTGTATGTATGAGTAACTTCACGAATTGAATCTATCGTATGTTTTTAATCTTAACAGATTATGGAACAAGGGTATTATTTGTCTAAAAGATTTAAAAAAATGAGCTACAACACTTGTGATATTAAACAGTACAATATTTAACTGCACATTAAAGGTCACCGGTCATACTCCAACATTTTCTTTTTATGTCAGATTTGCATTACATGATTAAAAGTAGTTATACTCGCACGAAAGAACAAAAACAATTATCAAGTGTAAAGAAGAAATAATTTAATTACTCGAAACAGAAGTATACACCTTAGCTACGATTTCCCACCTATAGAAGACGCCAACCAAAAATTACTTACATTTATACACAAAAGAAAAGTACATGCTTCTTGTTGTCGAAAAATCAAACACTATTAACTACGAATAGGGAACATTTAGATGAAACTACTGAAAACTAATTTGCTGTTCAGCCTAGTATTTATACGAGTGCACGACGCACTAAATTGTGTCGCTTTCAAAACTGTTCCATTCCATTGTTTCAATTTAATACAGGTATAAAGAAATCGATGCTGGCTTTCCGATGTCGGCCGACTTTATAAAAAAAAATAGATATGCTTAAAAAAAATCCAAGGAACCAGACTTGACTTCCGTATGTCAGCCGACTTCAAAAATAAAAATCGTCACATAATTGATGTTTGCATGGCAAATAGTATATACAATAAATTGCTTTAATAATACTTTTGTAACCCATGCTAGCGAAAAGATTATCATTTGCACTCACAGTGAATGTATTTTAAAATAATGATTTTTATTTGCGAGATACCGTCGTCTAGTAAAACCTGGATGCAATTTTGATATTCTTGAATAAATTTCGCAATATGAAAAAGCAATAAATTATAAAAATGTAATGCTAGTTTCTTTCATTTCATTTTCAAATAAGTGTGTATGTTTATCATTTCTTGTAACGTGCAGCGGGTGGGGCACAAATTCAACACAACTATTTGCTTTCTTGTTTGTATGGAATAGTGGAGCAAATATGTTTGATGATATTGAATGGTTGTGACAAGCTATCTATTTACGCATGCACAACCTAAGAAAACTAGAAAAATAAAAAGAAACAATAAAATTAAATGGGAAGAACTACGTAATGCAGTATTACAGCAACTAAACACTGACAAAATGCTCAACATTTTTCTCTGTCTGTCTGTCTGTCTCTCTCTGTCTCTGTTTCTTGTGTGTGTGTGTGTGTGTGTGTGAGAGAGAGAGAGAGAGAGAGAGAGAGAGAGAGAGAGAGAGAGAGAGAGAGAGAGAGAGAGAGAGAGAGAGAGAGAGAGAGATTTGCTAACGAAAGCTCAATTCGCTAACGAAAACTCACTGCAGCGAAGACAAAATATCACCTCGTATTTCTAAGCCAGTCATTTACGGATAAAATTTTGGTTGTAAGAATATTTTCCATGTAAACTGGGAGCTGTCTGAGTCTCTAAAAGAAGTAGACCACTAAAAATGATCAAAACACAAAGAAAGGTCCAGCGATTGTAACAAAGTTTAAAATTTTGGTAAAAGATGCAAAATAAGAAAGTCAGAAAGACCCTACGAAGAGGCTGGTCTGGTGTAGGGTTCATGCATTAGCAGTAATATGTCACTTGGCGATTCATTTTTTCAGACAAAACCACAGCACAAAGTGTCTTGGAGGCATCCCCGATCCAAACACTGGCATCAGCTGGACTTGATTATTACAAGACGTTCAGCCATGAAGGGTGTGCAGCTTACTCGTACATTCCACAGCGCTGACTGCGACACCGATCACTCTCTAGTCTGCTGTAAATTTAAGCTTCAACCAAAGAAGATCCACCACTCTAGGCAAGAGCGTAAACCACACATCGATGTGAGCAAGACGTCATATCCATACAAGGCTGAAGAATTCACTAACGCCCTCTCCAAGGCGTTCAGTTCGGAACCTCCCTACGGCAGTGCTAAAGAGAGATGGGACAACATCAGAGATACTGTGTACAGTGCAGCCACAAGAATCTTTGGTAAGAAGCAGACAAAGAACAATGACTGGTTTGACGTCAATTCCGCCACACTCATGCCAGCAATAGAAGAGCGTCGCAGTGCCCACCTGGAATTTAAGTGTTTTCCCTGCGTGAGGACACTACATGCATATAGGTCTACCAGAAGCAAAGTGCAGAGGTTAGCACGGCAATGCGCTAATGAATACTGGCTTCTACTCTGTCAGAGCATCCAGTCAGCAGTAGACAAGGGAAACATCAGAGACATGTATAATGGCATAAAGAAAGCAATGGGTCCAACGAAGAAAGTGATAGCTCCATTGAAGTCTTCTGCAGAAGATATCATTCATGACAAGAACAAACAGATGGAGCGCTGGGTGGAGTACTACTCCAAACTGTATTCCAGAGAGAATAACGTGACCAACAATGCCCTCAACGCCATTGAAAACCTCCCTTGTTTGACCAAACTAGATGAGAAACCTACTGAGACAGAACTAAAGCTAGCATTAGAGAAACTGACCACAGGTAAAGCCCCAGGAAAGGATGGCATCCCAGCAGAAGTCATCAAATGTGGCGGCGGTGTGCTGTTCACACACCTTTATCATCTTCTCTGCCAGTGCTGGGATGAAGGTGCAGTGCCTCAGGACATGAGAGACGCCAACATCATAACCCTGTATAAGAACAAGGGCGACAGAAGTGACTGCAACAACTACAGGGGCATATCACTTCTCAGCATCGTGGGTAAAGTCTTTGCTAGAGTCATCCTGAACAGACTGCAGACGCTTGTCGACAGAGTGTATTCAGAGTCTCAGTGTGGGTTCCGCGCAGAGAGGTCCACAATCGACATGATCTTCTTCATCAGGCAACTGCAGGAGAAATGCAGGGAACAACACAGACCCCTCTTCCTGGCTTTTATAGACCTCACCAAAGCATTCGATCTGGTCAGCAGAGACGGACTCTTCAATATCCTGACGAAGATTGGATGCCCTCCAAACCTGTTAAGCATGGTCCAGTCCTTCCATGACGACATGAGAAGCACAGTGTAGTATGCCGGCTCATCGTCCGAACCATTCAATATCCACAGCGGAGTGAAAGAAGGCTGTGTCCTTGCCCCCACGCTCTTTGGCATCTTCTTCGCTGTCCTGCTTAAGTACGCCTTTGGGGCGTCCACAGAAGGGATCTACCTGCACACGCGTTCAGACGGCAGAATGTTCAACCTGGCACGACTGAAGGCAATGAGCAAAGTAAGGAAAGCAACCATTAGGGACATGCTCTTTGCAGATGATGCTGCTATAGTCACTCACACAGAAGCTGTACTACAACGCCTGATGAACCGCTTTGCATGTGATGAGTTCGGGCTGACCATCAGTTTAAAGAAAACCAACGTGATGACTCAGGACGCAGACCCTCCCAGCATAACCATTAACAACTACAAACTAGAAGTAGTCAGTGAGTTCACTTACCTTGGCTCTACCATCACCAACAACCTCTCACTCGATGCCGAGCTCAACAAGCGGATTAGAAAGGCGTCAATAACTCTCTCTATATTGTCGAAGAGAGTGTGGAACAAAAACAAGCTGACATTAAACACTAAGGTCACCGTGTACCGTGCCTGCGTGCTTAGCACTCTTCTGTATGCCAGCGAAACTTGGACCCTGTACGCCTCTCAGGAGAAACGATTAAGCGCCTTTCACATGCGTTGTCTCCGTCGCATACTTGGGATCATCTGGAGCGATCGTGTGACAAACAACGAGGTGCTTCAACAGGCCAAAATTTCCAGCATGGTCACACTCCTCCGCCAACGTCGCATCAGATGGCTGGGCCATGTGCATCGAATGGATGATGGACGGATCCCCAAAGACCTTCTCTACTCTAAGCTTGCCTCAGGCAGAAGATCAATAGGACGGCCACATCTTCGCTTCAAGGATGTCTGCAAGCAGGATATGAAAGCTCTTGGAATAGGGGTCAACACCTGGGAAGAACTTGCTCTCGACAAGTCCAGCTGGCGACGTGCTCTGTACACAGGTCTGAAAGCCAGCGAGGAAAAGCTACGACAGCTCGCTGATGAGAAAAGATATCAGAGGATGCAGTTCCAACCAAGACCTGAGTCATATTTCAAGAGTAGCAACTGCAGCAAGGATTGCCACTCCCGTGTGGGACTTTATAGTCACAGAAGACGCTGCACAGCTACAAACTAGGACACCTTTCATGGGCGCATTTCCATCGTCTCTCGAGACTAACGGAAGCCAACCAAAAATATGTCACTTGGCGACAGGGTCAGAGGGCTGCCCTTGTTAAACAGATGTAAAGATTATAGCAAGTAACGGGAATTTGAAGTGGGTAAATTTAGGTTGAAAGTTTATAACATTACCCTGAAAGTATACGTTAGTACTGTTATCTATAAAACTCTATCGCCTCAGACGAATATGTTAATGTTAAAGTTTACAGATGCTGTCCAAACCGCACGCTTTGATTGTTATCCACCTCACCACTTTATAACAACTATCGAATACACGCTGTTTGATTACTATCCAACACATACTTTTGATTACAATCACACTACGTTTATTTAATTATCAACTGAACTATATTTCCTGCTGGTGTTCTCTAAATCGTGCAAGTTCTTGTTTGTACAAATCCAATAAACTTTATAATATTCTTGTGCTGTCTTGTACGCTTGTCGTAGTCGGTTTCACCGATTCGGATGAAGCAGCAACAACAGCAACTATCGCAATCGAATAAGACGTCATAGCCCAATAAGCAGAAGTTCCTTTGGGTTTTCATTGCTTCGTTAATTAGACAGCACTGGTCCTTCATAAGGTTTATCAGACATTATCATGAACAAAGACGAAGTACAGGTGGCTGGAGAAACCATCACCGAGTTCAAGGTTTTCTTGAACAGATGCGGATTCCAGCAGCAGTACCTATCTTTCTTGCAGATAATTTATTTTTTCTTGGCCCTTTCTCCCATTTTCAATAGTATGAACTTGCTGGATCACCTGCACGAGACAGGTTTTAATAACTGGGAACGCACTTATGCATGTTTGTTGATACTGATGGCATACGGTACACAAATCAATATGGCAGGAGATGTGATTGAAAGAAAATCATGTTTAATACTATCAGAAAGAAAAAAGTGAATGGTGTTTCAGTTTGTTCTTTTACAGACAGACGCTAGTGGTGACGTGTAAATGACAAAACCTTCTTCTTGAAACCAAATATTGAAGTTGTCGGTACGAAATCGCAAATAATCGGGAATGCTAGGATTTTAATCGATCAGTAAATGTGTAAGTGGTGTTTGCATGGCATCGTCTTACACGTCATTCAGCAATGGTGTCTCTATCTGTTTGGCTAACATTATCCTTTGAACATTTGAACAATACCAGACAATTGGCATTGAGACTAGTGGGTACAATGTACTTCACTTTTTGACATAAAATTTGAGTAACGTTGATAATACCAGCATTTCGATGTTGTCATTTTGTGCACACCAAAGCTTAATGTTTTCTTCCTCTACTTTTAACATGACATGGAAAATTACAAGATCTTTTTGACTAAAGGCAGACACAATAACATCGTCTTCACGATTAATGCTTTTCCACGTACGGAATGGATTTTCCTGAACTTTCTTGCAGTGATGTGTGTACAGGCTGGTTGACATTCTTTGTAACACCACGTAATATGGATTCTCCTGAACTTTCTTGTAGTGATGTATGTACAGGCTGGTTGATATTCTTTGTAACACCACGCAATATGTTATAGAGGTTAATCGTACAATTGTGATTTATATTCAATCAGTCGTCTGAGAAATTCAGTTTTGCCTGAATCACATGGTCCAGCAATCAGGGTGTTAAAAGTGTAACAAACAAAGACACAATACCCTCAATGACATTTTGCAACTTTATGCACGTCGAATTCTTTCTAATCATGATATTTTAATACAACAAAAACATGTGTACATTTAACACAAAGTTAATTTTCCCTTTCTTTTCTATTCTTTTTCTGAGATTAGTGCCACTTAAACATGTTAACACAGAAGGTACAACTCATAACGTGCACAAAACAATGAAAATCACTACGTACATAAAGCTATACAAATCACTACGTTTATAAAGCGATATAAATTAAAGTCACAAAAGTTTGATATAAATCTGACATAATATCTCCATGAATTTAATGTCATTATTCTTTTCTATCTGTTCAATACTACAACTACTCTAGTGGAATTTAATGTCCTTATTCTTTTATATCTGTTCAATACTACAACTCTAGTGGACTTTAATGTCCTTATTCTTTTATATCTGTTCAATACTACAACTCTAGTGGACTTTAATGTCCTTATTCTTTTATATCTGTTCAATACTACAATTCCAGTGGACTTTAATGTCCTTATTCTTTTATATCTGTTCAATACTACAACTCTAGTGGAATTTAATGTCCTTATTCTTTTCTATCTGTTCAATACTACAATTCCAGTGGACTTTAATGTCCTTATTCTTTTCTATCTGTTCAATACTACAATTCCAGTGGAATTTAATGTCCTTATTCTTTTATATCTGTTCAATACTACAACTACTCTAGTGGAATTTAATGTCCTTATTCTTTTATATCTGTTCAATACTACAATTTTAGTGGACTTTAATTTCCTTATTCTTTTCTATCTGTTCAATACTACTACTCTATTTGACTTTAATGTCCTTGTTCTTTTATATCTGTTCAATACTATAACTCTAATGGAATTGAATATCCTTATTCTTTTATATCTGTTAAATACTATTACTCTAGTGGACTTCAATGTCCTTATTCTTTTCTATCTGTTCAATACTATTACTCTAGTGGACTTCAATGTCCTTTTTCTTTTATATCTGTTCAATACTATAACTCTAGTGGAATTGAATATCCTTATTCTTTTATATCTGTTAAATACTATTACTCTAGTGGACTTCAATGTCCTTATTCTTTTCTATCTGTTCAATACTATTACTCTAGTGGACTTCAATGTCCTTATTCTTTTATATCTGTTCAATACGATAACTCTAGTGGAATTTAATGTCCTTATTCTTTTATATCTGTTCAATACTATAACTCTAGTGGAATTGAATATCCTTATTCTTTTAGATCTGTTCAATACGATAACTCTAGTGGAATTTAATGTCCTTATTCTTTTATATCTGTTCAATACTACAACTCTAGTGGATTTTAATGTCCTTATTCTTTTATATCTGTTCAATACTACAACTCTAGTGGACTTTAATGTCCTTATTCTTTTCTATCTGTTCAATACTGCTATCTAGTAGAGCTTATTTCCTGTTTCTTGTTCTTCTACATTAGTTTCTAAGCCAAGTTACTTTATAGACTTGAACGAAAACTATGTAAGGTCTTCAACTCATTTCACTTTCGTTCCTGTTTGTTTCCGTTGCTGAAAGTTAAATTCGTGTCTTTGATCAGTTATACACAATGCCTTTGGCATAATCTGTCACACACAATGCCTTTGGCATAATCTGTCACACACAATGTCTCTGGCATAATCAGTCATATGCAGTATCTCTGGCATAATCAATGAAGCACAATGTTTTTGGCATAATTCGTCACACACAATATCTCTCACATAATCAATAACACAATGTCTCTTGCTTACTCAATCACATACAATATCTCTGACAAGACTAATCTCTCTGGCATAATCAATGAAGCACAATGTTTTTGGCATAATTCGTCACACACAATATCTCTCACATAATCAATAACACAATGTCTCTTGCTTACTCAATCACATACAATATCTCTGACAAGACTAATCTCTCTGGCATAATCAATCACACACAAAGTCTCTAACAGAATCAATCACACACAAAGTTTCTGACAGAATCAATCACACAGTCTCTGACAGAATCAATCACACACAAAGTCTCTGACAAAATCAATCACAAAGTTTCTGACAGAATCAATCACAAAGTCTCTGACAGAATCAATCACACACAAAGTCTCTAGCATAATCAGTTACACATCTCTTGTATACAAGCATTGTAGCCAAGATATGTCAGGTCATATACGTCATTCCAGTCGTAGATCTGCCGGTGTAACCAACTGACTATACATACTGCTTGTTAAGTTTGAAGCGTTGACAAATTAGGTTCCCCATTCGCAACACTTTTAACACGATGAGTATTTATATGCGCAGATACAATTTTGGTGTTCATGTATTTGCTGCATGCAGGTTTATAAACTGTCTGTCACGAGTCTGCTGCTAAACGCAATCCAGAAAAATACTAACAAATACCAAACTTCGTCCACAATTATATGGAATTATGTTCCCTTGTGGACTCAGTTCTTTTAACAGTATTTGGTAATCCATGAAATGTTGAACACTGTTACGGGCTTCCTTCCATGGGAATTTGGAGTAACACTGATGACAGAAGTCATGGCATCCTAAACTGTATATCCGTCTAGAGTTTTACGTCTGCCATTGTCAATTTTCTTACGTTGTGGAAATAGCAGTAGAGAAACAAGGGGGCAATGATTTTGAGCTTGCGTTTCCCTTGAATTTTGATAACTCTCTACAAATGCGTTATTGATGTTCCACTGGTAGATTTTGAATGTGCTCTTATAAATTAGTCATCCACATGGATGTTGTCCTTCTTTTGGAGGAAATAGTCATATATTTCCAAACGGAATTCAGCAATCAACAATTCATCACACATAAACGTTGGGAAGAAGTTTCGTCTTGAGTTGATACTCCTTTTAACATATTTTTGTAATACTGTAATACTTTGTCCTTTGAAATTCCATGTAGTATTCCAACCTTGTAGGTAGAAGTCAGGGTATGAAACACTTAGTAATTGTAAGTCGTTAATTTCGGACCATTTGAATACATAAAAAGTAATCAAGTCTTTACCAATTATTTCAATGTAAATGTTGCATAGGATGCAGTTGTTCGATTCTGTTCGCTTGAATATTGACAAATTTTCTCTAAATGCATTCTTGCAGCTCAGCTCAGGCGGTAAGATACGAATCCTATCGGACACCAGAATCATGGTATGACCGGTCAAACGAAGGAAGCGACAGCACAGAGGCCATCTGGAATTACGTAAGATGTGTCATTCGAATTCCATTCATTAAGTTTCAAACCACGACTGAAAAACTGTACTCCATCTTCTTGTTCCAGGTAAACAAATTTAGCTCTGGCAAAGGATGTATGACTTGGTCCTTCCATATATTTAGACTATTTCCATTAGAATGTATGGAATCCACTTGTGAAAGTCACATTTGGAAGAGCAAAGCAACTAAGAATGTATATTCCTTTTTGCTTTGCAGATTTTTGTTGAAGTTGCTGTGGTGGTGGTATCCAACTTGGTTTGTGGGTGGTGTGTGGATGAGAACATTAGATGGGTACACAAACGTCAATACGAACGTCAATACGTTAGAAAGTTCAGTGGCAAGATAGTGCTGCATAATTGATGTTGCAGGGTACGGCATCACTCCTTTCGCAAAACACAACATTAATTTACTTTGAGTCTGCAGTAGGCCATTCAGACGGTTTCTCTGTAGAATTCATCATTATCGGTAACTCTTTGAACACGGAGTTCATAGTGGGTATATCATTTTGTTCCTTTGTTGCATTTATCTTTTTGGTTGGCATTTATACTCGCAATGATCTTTTTTGTCTTAGAACTCTCTCCGTTTAATAATGGTGAAAAGTTCCATCTACATGGTACCGTATTGTGACCGGTGTAAATATAAAATAATGGTACCAACAGCACGGAGACCATTTTGCATGATACATTTCTTTATGATCTTTAACTCCTCCAGAATGTTTTGTCTTGCAACATGCTAACATACTAATGTTTTGTTTCTCAATCTATTCCTTCTGTTCCCTGTTCGATGTTTTCCTAATCTCTTTTTCTTCCCTTTTCTTTTTCTCTTATTATAGCTCTTCTCCTTCCTAACGTTGCAAATAGACTCTCCAACTCATCCGTCTCTTTCTTTCTGTAATCATTATACGCAAGTAATGATCGAGAACGGGGTAAAAGTGATAATTTCAACGCAGGCAGGAAATTCTTGCGGAGACAACAATAAATAACAAAAGATAAATTGATGTAATCCTCCTCTGGAAGACAACTTGCGACAGCTGCAGCATCAGCAGTAGTAGTAACAGTCGTACTATCACTTCAACAATACAATGAGTCTGCACATCCCAGTACATCATCTTAGAACTCGGTTTTGCACTCAAATTATTCCGTAATGGCACATCATAGGAAAAGCTAGTAATGTCTTGTGATTGGAAGGGAGACAAGACTCCCTTACTGGATTTAGTTACAGGCGTTCTGATTGGTGGAAAAGTTTAATCGTTTCCATTGTGTCCAAGGCCGGGGGCTCTACAGCTAATATGAAATACTGAAAGAGTAATATTTGTAAGGTGTAGTTGTTTTGGCATTTGAAACATGTACAATGAAGATATAATTTTGGCATACCTGTATTATTTTCCTGTACTGTGTCTAAAAATGTTTGGTGTTTGTGTAAATTGTACATGATCTAAGCACAACTAAAGGAAATAACTACTCACATGTGCTCGAAAGAGCAGCCTCAATTAGTCTAAAGTCTTTACCAGTCATTATAATATTAAAAACCAATTTGCCAGACTTGACAAGTCCGGTTTTTAATAGTGCAAAGAACGAATAACAAAAATATATAAAAGGTATAAATAATATCAGCTCTTTTTACAATTTGGATCTGAAGTCCTGGAAGTGAAAATGACCAAGCAGAGCTAGCAGTTGTTTGAACTAAGGCCATGCTTTATACACAAAAAACCATATTACACCCACAATTATACATCAAAATAAAGGGAATTAAATGTATCTGAGATATGCAAGGTCTTTTTATAAAACAGTTATTAAGAATAGTGAAGAAAACCTGAGAAATTCTTTTAGAATCTAACCTAAAATGTTAAACTTAGAGTACTATCATATACAGGTATGTTTATTGTGTCATCTGTTTCAAAGACATCCAGTCATGTTGTGGGTAAAATTAGAGCCATCAACCATAATTTCAAGTATGCAGTTTAATCCAGACTTCCTGCTATATGTCTTGGATCATGGTCTAATACTTGGATTACAGATGCTGCTATGTAAGTAGTAATATGAGTCACTTCAGTCTCTAAGGAGGCTGTTAGCCTCGAAGGGTATTCAATATTGGAGTGGCCATCGACCCTCAAAGGCGATTAAACACCGGAATGGTACTTGAACGTCAAGGGAAATTTAACGTGAGAATAGGTTAATAGAACAAATGAATTGATTGTGCCAAAAAAGAGTTGAGGAGGTCAAAAGAAAGCGGGTAATGGTTTTAAGGTGAAGTTTAATAAAGACCATAAACAAACAAAACACATGTGCAATTGTTAATGCATTAAATAACGGTATAAACATTATACAATAATAACCACAAGCTGATGTTCCTATCGGCTGTAATTGACTAGACGAATAATTTAATTTATCAAATGTTTTAAAAATATATTTTTTTTTGATAAGATCGCTCGGAGGAAGTCCGAACGAATCAAAATAATTATTATCATAGACAGTGCGTAACTGAGCCATCTAACCACCTGCTGTTACGTCATCTAGTTAGTCCTTGGAAAATTCTTCGCGAAATCTGGCAATGTTAATCGATTTTTCAATTATATCAAAATTACTTAACGGCGCCGGGTACCTGATAAAGTCATTCCACGTCCGATTCCTGGTATATTAGGAATAAGACTTCCTGCTATTTCCGCTATTAGTGGAGCTATTGGAATATATTCCTCCTTGTTTTATTCGATTGCGTTTTGTTGTTTTCCTTTCATATCGACGGCTCTGTCGTTGGCGCTGACATTTATTTTGTATTGTACATAAAACTGTGTGAATGTCACTGCCGATAGATTTGTTTGGTTCCTAATCTTGAACTGCTTTCTTCGGTGAGCCAGATACTGTCTTTGACGCAGCCGCTAACCCTAATGTACTAAATACTAGCAAAATATTTGGTAATATTATGCTAGCCAGAATGTGCTGGTCAATAAAATTCCACCTTGTTTTGACATTGCTGTTACTTGTGAAACAGATAGTTTAAGAACAAATGATTTTCTTTCCATTGCTTTCCGCTTAAGTTTATCGATTTGTTGTTGTGTTAACATTAATTTAACAGCTGTTTCATTCAAAGTCTCTAAAGATTTTGTCCCTATATAAATCATTATAAGAAATAAAACAGCGTTTAGCAACATCTGCTGATAATTTTTCAACTTGAATAAATGTTAGGTATATTTCTTTAGCTGTCTACTTGGTTTTCATTAATTTATATTATGATTGTTAGATTAAACTTGTACCGTCATTTTTCCTTTGATCGCGTCAATTGTCAAGAATATGTCACTGACAACTAGCGCACATACGTTATATTGTTCTGCTGGCAGTACATCAAGTGTCCAGGTGACCTCAGTATCAGCAGTTGATCCGATATCTCGTTCAGAATGTTTTGATATGTTAAAAAAAAGGATGAGATTGAGTGATCGAAATTCTTCTATTGATATTTGAGATCCACTATCCACGTCTTGATATTTTTACATAGCCTCAATAAGGTACATACACGGCTAAAGTATGTTTCTGGTGGCGTCTACAGCAATATTTCCTTCGACTGCACGTTCGGGGTATTGTTCAGAACTTACTAATACAAATATTCGTCTGACATCAGGGTTATCAAATAAAAGATGTTCATATTTTGATCATTACGATGTGCCTGTCGTTGGAATACAGCAAAAAATTTTAAAAGTAGTTGTTCGCTAGCTGTAGTTTTAACACGTCATGTGTAATCAGTTGCGTTAGGAATTGCTGTTTGATAAATCCTGTTTTGCTGGAAGTATTTCATTTTTGTATAGGCGGTGAATAATGATTTGAACTCCATGATCTTGACTACAGATAGGACAATTCGTGGCATCCGTAATCTTGTAATACCAAACTGTTCTTCAGCTACCCAATCCGGCGTGAATTATACAATTGTTTTGATCACTTCGATCTAAAATAAGTGTATGCTTCATTCCTCGAAAAACATTGTTGTATTCAAGGCAAAGTCCAAAGATTGTACTTAATGAAAGCATCATGGTTTTTATGAAGAGATTCTACAGCAAATGCTCTTCGTTTGGCAAATCCCTCATTATATTGCTGTCGACGTATTCTTGTTACCGCCAATCTTATTGAATCACTTATCGCAGCGGCATCATCATCAGCGGGATTGGCGGATTATGTTATTATTTTTCTGCAGCATGGTTACTAACACCAGTACGAAACTCGCTCGAAACACCTGTCCCGAATGAGGTATCTCTAAACCACATCATGTATATGGTCACTGATCTAGAATAATCATCGCTAAACAAGACGATATTCTCTCGCTATAGGCAAATGCATTGAAAAATCGTCTACGGTTTGACTAGCCAGTTGGTATTGTGCACTTTTAAACAATCTCTAACCATTCTTGACAAGTGAAATTTCTGTACCAGCTGAAATATCACCACCTATCGCAGTTAATATTTGGACAAGCATTTCTAACACTGATTTATGCGGCAGTAGAAACACGTCCTCATCTCTTGTGTTAAGAGTTATAACACTAGTTTCATGTGGTTCGTTTGAGTTTTTATCCAGATACTAGACGTTTCTGAATTCTGTTACAACGTCGTCAGTATCCTATTCTACAGCAAGATTGATGTAAATTTTAGCTGACATTATTTATAATCGCTTCACAAAATTAAAAAGAGGCTTGAGTCATCGGCATTGTTTACAAGTTCACGTACTATTTATTCACCACGTGGTAATAATAACTCTTGTTGTAGCTATCATTTTGTTTTATTTCCGATGTTGGCACAATATCTCATGGTGCTTGTTTTATTCCCAATGCGGAAACCGGTGGTTTCTGGCCTTTAATCATATCGGCGATCTTCGGCTCTTTGCAGTGCCTGAATAAGAAGCTGCACCCGTCGCAAAAGCTTTACCCTAGTCAAATGCAATTATTTATACTTTCCGCGTAATTCCTGAGACATTTTCTATAATTTTGACAAATATGTTTCCAAAATATCTACCTACTATCTTTCTTTTAAAATATTTTGTCTTATCTTTGTCTACAAAATATACGCTCACAAAATTGCTCATAATGTTGCGTATCGGTATAAATATTACGTGACAATTTTGTTGTTAAGATCTATTTGTCTACCAGACTGATATGTCAATTGCATTGCTATACTTGTTATTTGATTTTCAAAATTATTCGGATAATAAATAACTTATCTAGGAGCAATTGCATCATAGATCCTGGAGGATCGTCGGACGAAAAAGTAAATTTCGTTTGTCCCCTGGACTGAATAAAATCCAGATGCAATAGAGCAATTTAATAATATTGTGTTTACGTCAGTTATATTTATAACTTATATATAACTTATTTATAATTTATATATTTATAGTTCATCCTCGAATTTAACAGTCTCTTTGTGACTACCTTAAATTATGGTCAAATCTGATCAGGGACGCAATAGTTTTTGGTGATGAAAAATTCTAATTACCTACTATTTTTTGTTTTCCTAATTTGTAGCATGTTATAATTCGGTGCCAGTTCGAAATTGTTTCAACTCGCACACTTTTTTGTTATTAATTTGCGTATCGTCCTATTTAAGTCAGTTATGTTGTAAGCTTCTTTTGGAATTTTAATTGTTCTCAATTGAGCTTATGGAGCTGATTTAAATAAAAAGTTGTCATTACTCCAGTTTTCACGCTAGGCACAAAATTCCATGTTGTACAGAAAATTAGTCCAATATCATACTGTATTTCATGATCAAATTATATTTGCGGATTGTAATAAATATAAACGTTTGAGATGTTTCCAAGTGTTTGCGATGAATCAAGTAACAATTTTGATGTTAGTGACATTATCTTAATATTGTTAGATAAGATTGCTATGTAAAATTTCGTACTCGTCTGATATCAGTAATCCACTCGATCTATGATCTAGAATATCGATGATTTCGTTATCGATCTCTGTGCTTTCATTACCAGCTTACTTGGATGATATCAACAACGTAAGTCGGTCAACAATTTCAGCGTTTGATGTAAACACTTTAACTCTTGATCCAATGATTTTCTCTGGCAACATTTTATATCGATCTCGTTCCTACTTATGAAGCAGTTTTAAAATTTCAACTTTACCATAATCTCCTGATTTATTTCTGCATTGATTTACTGTTTTATCTAAAACCCTAGCAATAATTCCATCACTCATTCTATGAAACGCATCACGCAATTTTTCGTTTGTGTTAGCTTATTTTAGCGCTTCCTCGGGTATTGGAACATCCTCAATTTTGCTTATGAAAATTTTCTTCGTTTCATTGTAATCGTAACCACTCCATCCTCGATTTTTAAAAAAATCATTAAGTTCGTTTTTCATCAAATGTTTTTTAACAAAATTATTAAATTCCTTTTCAGTTATTTTTTATCTAGCTTATTTCTGTAACGTGTTATCTGTTCTTCAATTGGAATCATTTCTATCGTAACCTTAGTTATTCTTTCTTGTCCCTCACCTAGTTCTTTAGTTTGCTATGACACATCTATTAACCTCCTTAACCCGGATGGATTAACATCAGTCTTATTATAGCATGCTTAAGTGCACGAGGGTTGTTTATTAATCTATCAAATTCGGCCTGTCGTACGGCAGAATTAGCAATGAGTCTTACAAGTTCTTCTGCAATTTTGTTATTTTTTTAATTCAATCTGTCTCCGAGTAAACCTAACAAACCTTTTTCTTGTAATTTTTTTTAACTCGTCTGCAGATAATGTTGATATTTCTGGTTGCTTGCCAAGTACTAGGTTGGTAATAGGTTTAAACAAATTTAGCAGCATCTTCCTCTGCTTGAACCTGTCCACGTCAAGCTTCTACCTTTTCTTAAAAGCTGCCTGAGTTTCAAGTCATTTTTTGGTGACTCAATTCTTTGTTGGTGCTTGTCCATTATTTTTTTTTATACGTTTTAAAATAATTGTCTACAGAAACGTGTCAATACAACAATGAAACATCTTAGCAGGATGATGCGATAGTTTATCCAAAAAACCCAACAGAAATTGTATTTGTCTTTGGTTGCCTGATGATATAATTATCTTGCGTTTCATCACCACAATATTCGTTTACAATATTTCTCACATCAATATTGTCCAGTCTCGGAAAACCAGTATTATTTCTGATAAATCTATCGACGTTGTAAAAACCTTGGGCAGGATAGATCGAATTTCATTTTTTATTACGCGAAAATAAAAAATAAGATCTGATCTTGTTTGTGATGTGCCGAGTTTTGAAGGCTTATTGAATCTTAAGGTTAAATAAATTTTGCTTATAATTTAGCATAGTCAAGCATGAAGAGTTTAGTTGAAGTTCATTATTTCTTTATTTCATCTCTGAACACATAACAAGGAAGACCCACCAGAATGCATAACTTGAAATGAATCATTCACAGTTAAGCACTTTATGCTGGAGTGTTTCGATCTCCAGTCTACACGTAATCAATATTACAATATGCTATAAGTGAGGCTACAGTTGATACAAATAGTATTTCTTATGTTATAGACTTCCTTAAGGAAGTAAACATATATCATAAGTTATAACTTTTATGTTATCATCTTAAACATTTGTATGTGCTATATATGTACGGTCGCTAGATTTTAATTACCTTTCATATGTTTTCGTTGCCATGCATTATTTGCAATCCCCGTTGATCGAGAAACTTTATTTTTATCACCGTAACCATTTTTATCGTTTTACCTTTAACTATTTGGTTTCGTATAGCTGGCCGATACAAAACCTTTTTACCAGTTGTATATAAAGAAGGATTTAACCTTTTCTATGGCGCTAAATGACCTCTTTGTGCTGGTGCGCCGTTAAAATTCAATCAACCAACCATAAAAGGGTTACGTCAAGCTTCAGTAGCATTGATCGGTTCATTTTACCGGTACAGGGGCATGCGTGCGATATAACTCTGTTCAAAAAGGGCGTACGTCATATAAGGGATTTTTAAAGAAAAAAAAAAGATAATTGCTGCATATTTTAGGCAAGTGAAATCTGATGAAAGACAGGATAGTTTGGAGAGAATTTTATGAACAGTTATTTCCGATTGGTCTAAGAAAATTGAGGACGTACACTTTGGGAAACTGACAAATTAGAGTACCAACTTGCGCAAAATTCTTTGGTCCAATTTTTCTTGCGAGAAGTTGAATTTGAGGCTCCGCGGGAAACCTGAGGATAGAGTTATCCCTCGTTAACAAAGTAGAAAAGGCAAAACAGCTGTCTTAAAAAGAAAGGCACAGTTGTGTGAAAAGAAACGGCATTAAGGTAAGCAATTTTAGTTTCCATTTTATTATATTTTATTTGTTTAGCTTGTCACGCATATATCAAATATTCATTTCTCATGACTATTAAAATATTAGTTTATGCCATTTAATTCTTTGATATTATAATTATTAGTTCATTGAGTGAATTGATGGATTACATGTAATTAAATATTCAATGTGTAGAATTCCATATGGAGTTATGATATACCTCAAGGAATGCAAATATGCAATATTTCATAGGGATTTATATATTAATCCTAATGTGCCATATTTGTTATGATATATGAATTGATTCTCTGAGTAGAATAATATATGCTATCGTGAGTAATGAAAAGTGTATATTGATATATGTATTTTTAGCAGTATATAAATGGTCATATAGGTTATTTTTAGTAGATATTATGTCATAAATAACTGAGCATTTATTTCATTGAACTGCAGTGACAAGCCAAATGTAAATAAGACGTGTTAGTGATGTATGATGGTATATACGGCCGTATTTGTCTGAGAACGCACGTGGTATTTTATTATCAATTACCGCGCAGAGTGAAATGACTAAAGTAACAGTATGTACTGAAACACAGAAGTTGTATAAACAGGTATTTGTTAAGATCGCATTATGTCAGAATTTGTGCAGTGTGAGTCAATTATAGTTGAATTTGTCTAGCGTGAGGTATATTATCTATTTCCGGAACAGCTTCATACTCCGAAAGGAGGTAAGCTAAGGAACTCGATGAGTTAAGTGAAACCCACATGGAATCAGTGCGCAATTAATAAAATCCGGTTCAGTACCCACGAATGTAGTCCCAGTCTATTTTTAGATCACTTTTTCCTGTCAAAGTTTGCTGGTGATACTAGAGTCAGATTTTGGCATTCTTGGTAAGGATTTAAAGGAATTTGTTTATTCTTTAAAATGTGAGCTTATGGTGTGTTTGTCTGTGTGTATTTCGGCGACAGTGCACATTGAGTAATAAGGTCATGGTGATGATCCGGAAGTGAAATTTGTGTTCCGTTGCCTGGTGTTTTGTTTACAATTCAGCCTCTCAAAAAAAAAATGCAGGTCAACCCTTGACAAGAACTAAATTGTAAAGTCATCTTTGAAGGTATTTTAGATTAACATATGATTTGTATTGATTGTCACACAGTGGAAAGTTCAGTACTGAGAAACAAATGTAGAGACAATATAGTGAAATTAATTGTGTACTATGGCCACATCTACGAGAGATCGGAATAGTCAAGGGTTGAAAGGGGACCCAAACACACGCACTAGACGCGGGACAAGTCGGGATTAGACAGGCGTCAGATGACGCTGTCAAAGAATGGGAAATGAGCTCAAAATTGAACACTCGAAATATGATGTAAATGGAACACTGCAACTAAATTCTGTCACTGTAAATCAGTTGGATTGGAAAGTGAATTTTAGTTATGCATTAATTGATTACATTTAATTTTATAAATCTGTTGGATATAAAGTAATTTTCTTTTGATTGTATAATAATTGATTAAATTTTATTATTATTTATTGAAAAGGAGTCTCGTTGTTTGTCTTATCTTTCAATATTTTGCTGAACTATCTGTAACGTTCCATCTATCCGTCCGCACTGGGCAATAACATCGTGGGAGATCATTCCATAGCTAACGAATTTAAACAAATAAAATGGCCGTTAAAGAAAGAACATTACATCCATATTAACTATTATATATATATATATATATATATATATATATATATATATATATATATATATATATATATATATATATATATATATATATATATATATATATATATATATATATATATATCGTGTACGAACGGTTGACCGAACATAATGGTCCGGGTACATAATAGGCCGAGCTCATGATGTGGACCAAGTACGTTATGGATTGATTCGGGTAGGCTGAGTTTGTTATGGGTCGAGTTTGTTAATGGGCCGACTCTATTATGGACCGAATAATCCCTATATCGTTCAAATACCTGATTTTAATCAACATGAGGTGGGTAATTTCCTTTCTACTTTCCCGGTATGCAACTGCAAAAAATTAAACCTAGTAACAAAAATTTTGAATTTAACAAAATAAATACTTAACTAGTCTTATGCGGTTTAATTTACTTACTTCCGCATTGGTCAATTTTACTAAATGCCCACACGATTAAAGAATTTTGCGAACAAGTTTAGGAATTAAATCGTCAGTTATATCACTCGAATCGTTTGGGTCAATAGTTGCAGTGTGTAAAAGAGGAACGACCCCTTACAGGAAACGGTAAGTATCACTCAGCAACAACATGGTTATTTCCCTTATATATTACTGACTTTTTTTAATCCTGTTCTGCACAAGCAATTTTAAAAAATTATTTTTGTTTTATTTGAAAAAATAGTACTATATAGTACTTAATATATCAACTCACATGTACTGCGTACATCTTATGTTGCACTCAAGAACTCAAGAGATTGAATGTTGCTTACAATTTGAATGTAATCGATAAATAAAATTATACTGGCACAAATTATTGAAAAAAAGCCAGCTATGATACAAGCCCCGATTACAGCGGCACATTTTTTTTCTTGTCTTTCTGTATTGGTAGTTAAATAAATATTGAAGGTATGTGGAAAAAATATTTCCTGCATTTTAAAAGAAACCATCAGTTGAGCGTGGAATAATTTCTGCACGATTTACACACCTAGTTTTGCATCCGATTTACAGCATAGCAAAATAATTAGTGCACTTCCGGTTCAAGACGAAGCGGCAACAATCATCTAACTTTGACAAAATACAACATAGTTTCACACCGTATGTATTGCTTCAATTCTTATATTTATGGCACTGTTGAGCATTTTTATGTTCATTTCTTCTGCATCGTACAGTGCATTTTAACTCGAAGGATTTGAACAAGTAATTATGTTGACAAGTTTGCAGTTCCAGTTTCTGTACTTAATTTCTTAAACTAGTCCTACAATGTAAGACATCACGTTTTTGTTTAAGTGCTATGGGTCTTACGTGGTAGGACTATACTTAAATTTGATTCGACTGCACGGAGCACCAGGTGCATGTGATGTCTTGGAATTTAACTTTAAAAGGACATACATATTCGCTTATTATGTCATTGTGAAAATTTAGGGTTTTTATTTTTGTTTTAAGCAAAAGCAAATGAGATGCACAGACTGTTCACAGATTTAAGGTCTCGCTGGATAGTTTATCTGGTGTATTTTCAACCGACAATGACCTATTGCAGAAAAATTAGAATAATTTTATACTGAAGATACAAAAATAAACAAACTAATGATTTTTGTAGAAAGCAAGGCATATTAGATTTTTTACTGTTGCCATCAGGTTCATTCCTTATACAACTGGTGGCTTTTATACTGAACCAACACTGCCACCAACTCCTCTTTACCTTCATTTTTGACAGCAAAGAGCTATTTTGAATATTTCCTGTGACAAGGCAGCTGAAAGAATTGGCATGTGCCTTATGCATAAATAAAGTTCACTAGTACTATAACAAAGTAGCATACTTTTCATCACCCCTCAACCATCTCGATTTTCAAATATTTACCTCTGTAGCAGACATACATAGATACATAGCCAAGTCGGCTATTCTTTTGCAGCCTAAGTTATGCATTTGAGCTCCAATGCTAATCAAACTGACAGGCAGTCACCAAACAAGCCAACCCATTTTCAAACCTAACTCAAAGTAAATCTAAACCACATTACAGATTTAGCTTCTGTGCGAATTTATAAATGCTAGGCTTATAATCATTAGGGTCATGCCTTCTACCTTAAAAATTAGGGAGGTGTCAAAACTGTCCAATGAGACCTAAGCTCTGGAAGAGTCCTTTTATTCAGTAAGGGTTATTCCCCTTTAATCCCACCCAAATAGGCAGATTTCTGTTTGCATGTACATAATAAGAATAATTAGTTAATTGGTGATATGTTACTGTCTATAAACAATAAATTTACAATTAACTTTAACATACATGCTAACTTAATTACTATACTAGTTACATAATACAGAATCTTGTTTTTAAGCTTGGAATAATAATTGTCCACTGTTTTATACCCCATAACCCACTAATCATAATTTCCATAAATGGATTCATGGAAATAAATCAATTTAAAACTGAATAGATTATACATGTACTGAAAAAATTACAAGCCGTGTTAAAGTATACATGTAAAATAGTTTACAAATACACACTTTTGTTTCCTTTTACATACTTATATATTTTCAATATATGTAGTTCAATAAGAATGTGCTGTATTTATTGAGGGCACACATATACAGTTAATACACTGGAAGAATATACATATTACACAACACATTAGTTAAAAGCAGCTAACAGCCTTGTCAGGGAAACATACAAGAACAGTGCATAGGAACTAAAGGTAACTTTTAGCAATGCTACCTGTGTTCATTCAAAAATTGGAAAAAGTATGACCCGGTACCAGGTTGAAAAGTCAGGTCATTTAAAGGAAGAAGAAATCAGGTGATCCAAATATCCTTACAGGGTTCTTCTAGAAACAAGCATATGTGAAACTACTTGCATTTTTAGATATGGATGCATAATAATTCCAAAGTCCTTTGTACATCAAATGTCTTTTGCCAGAATACTCTTTTGTGCTTTATATTCATCATTTTCTACAGATGACTTGCATAGTCTCTGGGTAATCAAACAGTCCAAGTGATTATAAATGGATTAAGTATCTGCCAGATCTTAGTAGATAAGGTCAACAAAAAAGTAAATTCACTGCCAATGCCTTATCATCACTTTGATCAAAAGTGTGTGCTTGCCTCCCTGCTTCAATAAACATCATTCAGCACACTTTCATCTTCCTTAATTTTAAATCCTTAGAATCTGTTTGAAACACATGCATTTTATCATGTACCATAATGCCTTGATTTTTCTGACTTCATTGTATTATTCTCTAACATGTTAATGACTTATTGTCAATGTTGGAGAAATGTCATTAACAAGACGTAAGTTAATCATTTTGTTATGTGCAGTTTTGCATATTTTTGAGCAATTTGTAATTGTTCTTTTAAGACTTTCATACATAATGTTATTTGGTGCCAAGCATAAGACTGCCAGTGCTGCTGATTCTCAAAAATCTGTGTACAATTTATCTTAGTTTTTGTTACAAGTGAATTAATAGAGGATGATTTTTTCCAGTTCAGGGTGGTAGTAAACTCAGATACATGGATGACTGGAGATTGAATGCTTGGCAGTGTGTGTTATTCAGACTTGTTTCCATACTTTGCTCTTTTAGAAGATTTGCTAGTTTCACCACTAATGCCAGTAGCTTGTGAGTGAGATTTATTGTCACATATGAAGTCAAATGACCATTGATGTTTAATATAAGAAACTATAACAAAGATTAAAAAAAGTGATGAGGAAGGCTTAAAGATATCGATCCTGAGAAGTTTCCTTAAAAAAAATATCTGGAATTGTCAAAAATGACTTATTCAAAGTACATGTATATACTGCTGGAAGTATGAGTGTTTTGTTGCAGGAATTAATAAATCCATGACTCAAGTACCAATGATTATTATGAGCCTGTCTCCTATCAATGGTTTTCCATAATGCGATTTGAATTCAGTATGGTTGAGTAATCATTACTGTTTAGAATTTATTTTGAACATTTGAGTCTACGTTTTCTTTCTTCATGTACACTTCTATGGAAATAACTTTCATTATAGGTTTTATCTTTACATTTTTAATCAGTGAGCGTTTAGTATCCAAGCTAGTAAAAAATCAGTGTGGCATTTAAGTTTTTTTTTATGTATCCATTGCTCAAACACATTTGTTTAGACACAGGCCCAGGGCTGGCGACTTAAATCATGAGCCCAGACACAAATTCCACAAGCCCTGACTCCTGTTTCTATAAGCCTAAAAGTACCCTATTTTTAATAGTATTTGTCATGGAGTGTAGCAATTACTGTACTTCAAATACGAAAAAGATAAAAACAAAATTATATTAAATTGACTTGTGTCTTTATTCAGAATTCAAAATATTCCACATAAAGCAATATTTTCAGCCAGGCCCTGAGGCCTGCCATTGTCTAGTTGCTGTATATTTGTCTGTCAAATTGCTGTATCAGTGTCTGTCAAATTGATGTATCAGTCAAATTGCTGTATCAGTGTCTGTCAAATTGCTATATCAGTCTCTCAAATTGCTGTATCAGTGTTTGTCAAATTGATGTATCAGTCAAATTGCTGTATCAGTGTCTGTCAAATTGCTGTATCATTGTCTATCAAATTGCTGTATCAGTCTCTCAAATTGCTGTATCAGTGTTTGTCATATTGATGTATCTGTCAAATTGCTGTATCAGTGTCTGTCAAATTGCTTTATCAGTGTCTGTCAAATTGATGTATTTGTCTCTCAAATTGCAGTATCAGTGTCTGTCAAATTGATGTATCTGTCAAATTGCTGTATCAGTGTCTGTCAAATTGCTGTATCAGTGTCTTCCTTATTATTGTCTCAGCAGAGTTTATGTTCATAAGAATCTGAAGTTTTTGCTTTATACAGTTTTTCTTTACAATTTTGATGGTGCTTACTGTTGCAGTACATTAGTGTAAGGTGAGTAGTGGGACAGTTCAATTATTATTTTTTTAAACTTGAGCTTGAATCATCTTAAAATTTTTATTATATATGCTTTAAAATATTTTTTGAATAGAGTATTACCTAATAATATATATTGCCTGTGATTTTTAGATGTAAATATTACACATATAAAATCCAAAACCTATAGTTTTAATTTTATATTTTATTTAATTTTATCTTTGTCTTCTTTATTTGATTTAAATAATGGTATCAAAATCTGCAGCATTCAGTCTCTCTCTCTCAACATTGACCTTGAACTCTAAGTTGTACACCAGAAAAATCACCAATAACTGTTACATTTGTCTGATACTTGGTATTTATATGCATGTGTTAATAGATAAGTGAATTTTGGTCAAGCAAATGATAGAGTCAGAATTAAAATTTAATTTATGATTCCAATCTGTATTTATGAAAACACAAAACTGGTAATTGTTCTGTGTATCCAGAAGTGTATGGTATTAATTCAGTAAAATGGAAAGACAAATCCTGCATGTCAAGTTTATGAACAAAGTTTGGCTGTAAAATGTGTGACCTTGATTCAAAGGTCAAGAAGTTGAACAAGCATATTGCAGACTGAATTGTCTTCACTTCATAATGATTCATCCAAAGAATTAGGAAAATTAATTTAGTGGTTCAGCAAATGAAAGAATGTTAACTAAAACCTTTACACAAATTTTCTGTGACTGTGACCTCAACTCAAAGTTCTCAGGGAAACCTGACAAAATGTTGAAGTTACCAGAACCAGTGTTGCACAAGTTAATGTTGTTTCTTGCTTCCCACTAACATGGGCATGGCTGTGATAACAACTGTTGAATAGAAACTATCTAAATTGTGCCCAGAAAGCCAACAAAGTAAACTTTTTTTAAAACAAACATTTTCTTCTAATTATTATTGTGTTGCATATGCATACCAGTTGGAGTTCCTTGTATGTTTTAGCCAGTTTTAATGACAAGATTTGTGCAAACTTCACAGGACCCTTGGCCAAGGTATGACTTTCACAGCTTGAACTAACTAATCCGACCTGAGCAAGCAGAAGGCATGAGAAGCTGAAGTTCCCATAGTAAACTTATGCAAACACCATGATATATGATATTAAAAATTAAATAACTTCAAATTTCTGAGTGCTCATGATTAGTCTTATATTTATCAGTATGGATGAAACCTGGATGTCAGCTTCTGTGTAGAGAAAAGGATATGAGTTGCTGAATTTTCTGGACCTGCATGTGCTTGAAACCTGTTTTCAATTCCGCACCAAAGAGTCAGGTGCTAATTTTAGTAATGAGTGTTCCAACCTCAATACTGTTAAATACTGATATTACATCAATAAAACAATGTCTGTATTTTATTTTTCACTTAGAACTAAGATAAGCTCACAAAAGATTCTTTCTCCTAAAACATAACTTACATTATCAACAAAAGTTCTCAGATGAATTGAAAACAGATCACTACTGATGATATCTTTCCATCCAAACAAAGGTCTTTTTTACTAGTCATAAAGTTATTGAACAAAAAACAATTTTACATAAACAGTTATTTTCACTGGGTTGATACATGCACATTTATGTTGATACTTTAATCAGATGTTTAAGACAATTTATCATTGTACACATATATTGTCCAAAGACTTAATTTATCATTGTTCAAGAATGTCCAAAGACTTAATTTATAATTATACATGTATGTCCAAAGACTTAATTTATCATTGTACATGTATGTCCAATGTCATTGACATGGACAAAAAAGTCATAAACATTTTGAAAACTAAACAAATGTGGATAGAGTGTTTCCCAGTTATAACATTCTAAAATCTGTCTCCTATGAAACAGCCTTTACCATATATTGCACTGGTTTATTGAAGATGTGTCTTTGCAGTTACATTACTGTACTTTATGAGAGAGATACATGTATATTCTTCCTTTGTGTCTTGCTGCTTGTTCTCATATTTTTTCTTAGTTACCTAAATGGTATTTCAAAACCCTTTCCAAAATTCAGAATGATTTAGGATGATTTGATCATTTGAATTATACTTGTAAAAATTTTAATGAGCATTAGTGTCTGAGACATCTGTACATAATACTTATTGATTTGGATCAGTATAATTGGAGTGGTATAATAGGTAGATTCCTGTTTTCATTGAGAAATCTAAAGATGGAAAGCAAAATCTTTTCTGTTTTGGATAATAATTTGTGACTATATTTTCATGTAATATATAATTTTACTTACTATGACATCACACATTACTACATTTCAGCATTTAGTCAAGAGAGTTAATGCATTTAGTAATTTTAGTCAACAGAGGTTATAAATACATTTAGTAATTTTAGTCAAAAGAGGTAATACATTTAGTAATTTTAGTTAAGGGAGGTAACACATTTAGTAACTTTAGTCAAGAAAGGTAATACATTTAGTAATTTTAGTCAAGAGAGGTTATACATTTAGTAATTTTAGTCAAAAGAGGTAATACATTTAATAATTTTAGTCAAAAGAGGTAATACATTTAGTAATTTAAGTCAAAAGAGGTAATACATTTAGTAATTTTAGTCAAAAGAGGTAATACATTTAGTAATTTTAGTCAAAAGAGGTAATACATTTAGTAATTTTAGTTAAGGGAGGTAACACATTTAGTAACTTTAGTCAAGAAAGGTAATACATTTAATTTTAAACAAGAGAAGTTATACATTTAGTAATTTTAGTCAAAAGAGGTAATATATTTAGTAATTTTAGTCAAAAGAGTTAATACATTTATTAATTTGAGTCAAAAGAGGTAATACATTTAGTAATTTTAATCAAGAGAGGTAATACATTTAATTTTAAACAAGAGAAGTTATACATTTAGTAATTTTAGTCAAAAGAGGTAATACATTTAGTAATTTTAGTCAAGAGTTAATACATTTAGTAATTTGAGTCAAAAGAGTTAATACATTTAGTAATTTGAGTCAAAAGAGGTAGTATATTTAGTAATTTTAGTTAAGGGAGGTAATACATTTAATAATTTTAGTCACGAGAGGTAATACATTAGTAATTTTAATCAAAAGAGGTAATACATTTAGTAATTTAAGTCAAAAGAGGTAATACATTTAGTAATTTAAGTCAAAAGAGGTAATACATTTAGTAATTTTAGTCCAGAGAGGTAATACATTTAGTAATTTTAGTCAAAAGAGGTAATACATTTAGTAATTTTAGTCAAGAGAGGTTATACATTTAGTAATTTTAGTCCAGAGAGGTAATACATTTTGTAATTTTAGTCAAAAGAGGTAATACATTTAGTAATTTTAGTCAAGAGAGGTTATACATTTAGTAATTTTAGTCCAGAGAGGTAATACATTTAGTAATTTTAGTTAAGGGAGGTAATCAATTTAGTAATTTTAGACAAGAGAAGTAATACATTTAGTAATTTTAGTCAAAAGAAGTAATACATTTAGTAATTTTAGGCAGTCAGACTCTTCACCAATTTTAATGGTAGATTGTGGGAAACGCCTGGAGCAAATGTTCAAAGAAATTTTTTTTAACCAACAAATATTTTAGAAAACGTAAAAAATTTACAATGTGAACCAAAATTTATTATTAAAGAAAGTTATAGTTCCTTGCAGGATACTAATAAGAAATTTTCGTCTGATAAAATATTAATGACAAACAAGCTCAACTGGTTCTTTTAATCAGGTTCCATCAGTGAGGATTACACTAACACCCTAGTTTCCATTTTGGTTGATCCAAAAATATATTGAAAAACAGAAACATGGTGAAGACTTAGTTAAAAAAAATATTTAATAAAGTATACCGGATGAAGGAACTCAAGAAATATTGTTTTGCCTCCTACATGTTGCCTTATTTTCCAGACCCATTAGTCTTTAAAATTTGCCCCATCAGACTGGAAATGTGCCAGTGTTACTCCTTTTTTAAGTTTTAAAAAGGAAACAAATTTTTTATAGCCCATTCCATGTATATAAAATATTTGAATAGATTATTAAAAAAATCATTGTACAGCATTGAGAGAACAACATTAATACCCAATATGTCTTTACAAAAAGGGAAATTATGCATTTGTCAAATTTGCTACTTTTTTGGAGGATTGTATTATGTTCATGGATCTTAATGATAGTGTTGTACTGCCATTATTATTAGCTTTATATAGAATTTAGTATGGGTAATGGTTGTTTGTATTTATTTCATTACTCTACCTTTCCCCCCCACACAAAAGGGCAACATTGACCAACTTTTCTTAAGAAGAATAAATTCATGTTAATAAGATCTTAATAATATAGTAAATAAAAACAAAAAAATTTAGAAAATATATGTAGTATGCTAATTAGTAGGCATGGTATCTCTGGTTTGGAGTTTCATCACTTGTTTAATTGCTTTGATCTCCCATGGCCTGAGATAGCCAACTTTATTTTTAGCTGCAATAAAAATGGTTTCGTTAGAACAGTGTATAGTAATAGTATGTATGTATAGTGTATAGTCATGTATGTATGTATGTATGTATGTATGTATGTATGTATGTATGTATGTATGTATGTATGTATGTATGTATGTATGTATGTATGTATGTATGTATGTATGTATGTATGTATGTATTTTCTCATTAGTATGTATGTGTGTATGTATGTATGTGTGTATGTATGTATGTTTGTATGTATGTATAAATATATATTAAACTAAATTAAATAGATTGTTGTTTCAAAATTTAATACTAATTTTGTTTAACCAAATAAACTATCTTCAAGATACTTCCAAACAAAAATTATTGATCACTATGGACTTTTACAATGGTGGCAAGGTATTTAACTGGTTCATGAATAGAGCTCATCAAGAATAATAGTCTCAGTAAAGGGTATTAGGAATTTGTTTATCAACATGTGTGCAGTGCATGACATTTGATCTGGATTATTCTTTATCACACCATTAGGTTGATCTTGTCCAAAAATGTCAGCATACTTTAACATTGATTTTTCGATTTATGATTGTTTTGGCCATTTTATGACATTCAAAAGAAATATGGCTGTATGAGGATCCGAATAAAGTGAATAATGTCCATTAAAGGTATTGGGAATTTAAATTTACAAAAATGATGCCCAATAATGAAATAATTTGCGTTGAACGAATACATTACCTGTATGACATTTACTACAAAATTGTTCAGACTTACAGATCATTGTAGATAAACAACTGAAGCAAGCAATAAATTTACAAGTTCAAATGCTTCCAGTGTTTTTATTTTATAAAAGAGTGGTTGAAAAATCATTTTTGTCAAATACTTTACCTGATCAAAATCGATTATGTGAATAGCCATTATCTTGCAAATCCAACACTGCCAAGATTTTTTGGCTTGCTTAAGATCAAAACTGGTAAAAAGTCGTCTGTTTACTGATTCAGAAGTCATCTAGAGTTTTCTTTTGGAAAGACATATTGGTGCAAAATACCAGTTCTTCCACTCATCAGTATGCCCTTACAAGAGGCCACACACAGATACTAACCAATACACAGCATGCCCTTACCATAGGTCACACAGATATCAACCAATACACCACATACCCTTACCATAGGTCACACAGATACCAACCAATACACCACATGCCCTTACCATAGGTCACACAGATACCAACCAATATACCACATGCCCTTACCATAGGTCACACAAATACCAACCAATACACAGCATGCCCTTACCATAGGTCACACAGATACCAACCAATACACCACATGGCCTTACCATAGGTCACACAGATATCAACCAATACACCACATGCCCTTACCATAGGTCACACAGATACCAACCAATACACCACATGCCCTTACCATAGGTCACACAGATACCAACCAATACATAGCATGCCCTTACCATAGGTCACAAAGATACCAACCAATACACCACATGGCCTTACCATAGGTCACACAGATACCAACCAATACACCACATGCCCTTACCATAGGTCACACAGATACCTACCAATACACCACATGCCCTTACCATAGGTCACACAGATATCAACCAATACACCACATGGCCTTACCATAGGTCACACAGATACCAACCAATACACCACATGCCCTTACCATAGGTCACACAGATACCAACCAATACATAGCATGCCCTTACCATAGGTCACAAAGATACCAACCAATACACCACATGGCCTTACCATAGGTCACACAGATACCAACCAATACACCACATGCCCTTAACATTGGTCACACAGATACCAACCAATATACCACATGCCCTTACCATAGGTCACACAGATACTAACCAATGCACAGCATGCCCTTACCATAGGTCACAAAGATACCAACCAATACACCACATGGCCTTACCATAGGTCACAAAGATACCAACCAATACACCACATGGCCTTACCATAGGTCACACAGATATCAACCAATACACCACATGCCCTTACAAGAGGCCACACACAGATACCAACCAATACACAATACCCCCTTAAAAGAGGCCACACACAAATATAAACCAATACACAGCATACAAGAGGTCACACAGATACCATCCACATTGTGCCTTTTCATCAGTCTGAGTTCCCATATAGCATTTTCTGACCTTGGGGGAAGTTTACTGTACTCCTTGTGTTTTCTATATAAATTTTGCTTTATCTTCATTGTAAATGAATAATTAATTATTTGCACCACAGTTGTTTAGCCTGTATGATAAGCCAACAAGCTGATGAAAGTAATGTCATGCTTTTGCAACATACTCTTTGTGTGTGTGTGTGTGTATGTGTGTGTGTGTGTGTGTGTGTGTGTGTGTGTGTGTGTGAACTTAAGAACTTGAGAACTTGAAATGGAATTTAAGAGACTTGTCTTTAGGTACTTGTGAGTCTTACAGATTGTCTCTAAAGATAAAGATCTCCTTATCAGCAACCTTGGTCAACTATCAAAGACTCCATTTGCTTAAGATCCATACAAAACTGATGTTTTCAGCAAGAAATAACACCAGCTTTATAAAAGGGCAACGGAAAATGTTCACAATCTAAATCACTGTGATTTTCCTGATTTTGTATGCTGTAAACCAGTTATGAATATAAACTCTTAGTTTGAGCTGAAGCAAATAGCCAATCATTTGAATGAATACTTTTTGTAAATATTGTGAATTAGTATTTAAATATTGTTCATCTTGTAATTACATCAGACCATGCTGTCTACAGGCATTCCTTTCAGTCCTAACCAGTGGGGAAAAATTGTCCTGTACTCTTTTTTCCAATCAGCAGAAAATAACACATGCTGTTCATAATATGACTGCTTTTGAGTTTTGAGTTTGGTGCTGATTTTCTTATACTGAGAGAGAGACCTTGCCAGTTAAATGCTGAATTTTTGTACAGAGAGGGGGGGATTGCAGAGTGAAAAGTTTTATTGAAAATGCTCATGCATGGACCATGTGCAAACCCTAGCTTTTTCATACAGTGTTTAAATCTTTACTGTTTGAAATTAAAAGTGTATTTTAAAAATGCTTTATGTAGTTATGTACTTTTTACTGATGTTAGAACTCAAGTTGTTTGTTTGTTTGTTCAGTTTGCCAAGCAAGTGGCAAACACTTTCTCTTTATATTCAAAACACTGGGCCTCTGTGTTGAGATAGCTGGCAACTGTATGCTTTTGTTTCTGAATACAATTTGCTATCTTTATTTTGATTCAGAGAACCAGAGCTCATTAAGCTCAGGTTCTTGCCAGTTTGATGCTTGTGTGAAATTATTATTTTTGTTTCTTACAAGATTGTTGCATGAAATGGAGTTATCTCTATAAAACAAAAACATGATATACCTTTAAAAATGTATGTAACTACATCTATTCTGAATCGCATGGCCATTAGGTAGTAAAAGCATAGCGTCAAAAATATTTAGGTAAAATCTCATTGGAATCTCATAGAGAATAGCTGCTGTGTATTGAACAAATCCTGTATTGTTTCATGTTTTTCTTAGTTTATATTAGTGATACAATTATATCAGTGGAACTAGAAAAATAGATACCTGGAATAATAAGCCTTGAAAACAGGTTGACACATAAGTGATGCCAGTAAAACAATTATGTGGAATGATAAAACCTTAAAAACAGGTAGACACATAAGTGATGCCAGTAAAACCTTTATGTGGAATGATAAAACCTTAAAAACAGGTAGACACACAAGTGATGCCAGTAAAACAATTATGTGGAATGATAAAACCTTAAAAACAGGTTGACACATAAGTGGAGCCAATTATATGCAGTTATAAAACTTTGAAGGCCCCCCCCCAGTGTCTAAGTGGGCTAAAGCCCACACATTATGGATCACAGTGATCCATAATTGTGAGTGCTTTAAGACCATTCACCTTTGTCTTCGTGGGTGGGTTTGAGTTTCGGGCTTAGGTCAATGTAGGTACATTAGAAAGTTTCCCAGTAGCTTTTTGTTGGATGGTAGTCTTTCGGGGGTTTTCCTTGGTTCTTCCTTCACCATTTATACTGGCCACCATGTATAGCCTATCTTGTGCTGAAAAATGGTGTTAAACCATACAACAACAACAACAACAACAAAAAACCTTGAAATCAGGATGGTTACAATATATACTTACTAAGGGACTTGCCATTTAATATTTAGTGGTGGGCAAATCTTGTTTTCTTTTATCTCAAGATAATTTATTTTGTTTAGCTGATGTAATATATAAAGGAAATAATTAATTTATTTACTTTTTTTGTACATTGTTCTTTTCTACAGTTTCTGTCTTTATGTATGATTTGAGTTTTAAAGAAAAAGAAAAAGAATTTCCCAGGTTTTCTTCACTGTCTCATGCTTATTTAAAAAATGAAGATATTTCTTAGGTATTGTTAAAATAACTTTTAATTCTGTTTATTTTGATGAATGATTGATGGGAATAGTGTAGTGGGGTGATAATGAACAATGGGAATTGACATTACAGACATGGACAAAAAAATCAGCCTGGGCCTGTATACAGGACAATGGGAATTTTGTATAGGAACAAAAAAAATGGTACAAGTGTTATGACGTCACTGGACACTGACCAGACTGTAACAATGTATAAGTACTGTGATGTCAATTGTTCATGTTAAGGAATATAGTAATTGTGATGTCAAGTGTTTGTGTTGGAGAATATAGTAATGTATGTATTATAACTTACATATACTATATAATTCATTTGTTTAAAAAAAAAGTTTTTGTTTAGGCAATTTAAAAAGGGTTATCTTTTTGAGACATTGGAAGTGGCCCTGAAAAGGGCCTTTGTATGTTATGTTAACACCAGTTCGTTAACATACAGGACATCTCACTGATCTTCTTCTATTTCTTAAAATTTGTCTCACTTCTGGTCTGTAAGTGAGGACTTTCTTTAGGCACCCTTGTAGCTCCACATAGATTCTTAATCATTTCCAAGGGCTGTATCAGTTGAACAGCATTGATGACATGAGGGTAGACGTTTGTCCACATTTTGTGATTAGAACAGGTGAAGTGAACCACATTTATTTATAGAGGAAGACCGGATCGAAACAGATTGAAATTGTTCACCAAGCGAAATACAAGTTGTAAAATAGTCACTTCACAGACAAAGATAGAAAGAAGAATTAGAAATTTTTTTACAGCAGCAGAAAAAGGCAGAACAAGCATTTCTCCTTGAACAGCAACATCAAGAAGAAGAGGCGAGAAGGAAACGGCAGGAAGAAGAAGCAGAAGAAAAGAAACAAAGTCTAGAAAAGAAGGAGGACAGTGAAAGTCAAACAGTCACGGTACTATTAGACATTTTAACAGAGTTAAGAAGTCTCAAACGAATGTATCAAATTTCTTTATTACGACCCAAGAGAAAAAAACCTTTTCAAGCCAAACAGTCTAACCCCATGACTACACCATAGATACCACCACTAGTGATTTATACTCAATCATTGACAGTAGCAAGTCCACAAGTAGGCCTTAGCGATGGCAAAGGCTTAAGGCAGTTAAAGTGAATTGCTTTTCGTTCCTTAGTTTGTTCTCAGTATAAAAAAAAAAAAATACCCAAGAGTCCTTTTCAGGGCCACACATTTCATTTGAAAAGAGCAAATATTCATTTTGTCAAAATCAATGATAACTCAAAATCCCTTTTTTAACCCTAGTATATATGTGTGTGAGTGCATGAGTGTTGACTCTTACTAAAAAATCAAAACCAGGAAACATGTTTTTTTTTTTAGTCTGGTCTATTCTGTTACAAATATTTACAACCCAATTTCACAACACAATACAACAATTTTTTAAAAAGTTCATAGACTTCTGTGTCTGTTTTTCTTTTATTCATTCTCTCTGTTTTTTTATAATTTCTTCACTTTCACAGTGCTTTTTTCCTCTTCTTCCCTTTTTTCTCTCCTTTTCTTCTCTTTCGGAACATCTTGGGGTTCTTCCTTTTCCTCTTCTTCCTCCTCTTGCTCCTGTTGTTTCTTGGGGCACTCTGAAAACTAATGTCCTCTCTCTTGACAATGATAACAATTATCTCGACTTTTGTCCAATTTGACACTGGTTTTTTGATGGTCTGGACAATCTATATAAAGTATATCCCAATGCCCTTTATTCTTACAGATATAGCAAGTATCTTGACATTTATCTTGAAAGAAGGAAGAATAGTCCGTCAGATCATCTGAAGAAAACTTTCGTATGACACCTCACAAAGCTCTAATCAGAAGTTCCATCTGTGTGGTTTCTTCCATCTTGCTGATCGGTTTGAGAGCAAAATGAATACTGAGAGGGAAGGCACTAGTCCTATATATATATATATATATATATATATATATATATATATATATATATATATATATATATATATATATATACAGGTTTCAGATGAATATAAAGACTACCATCGCATTTCGCATGTAGTTATTTGACATTTTGCAATCAAGATGAAATGATCACATCATTTTGTAATGAAAGGAGAAGAAAGTAAGAGGCAGAAACATGATTAATTGCCTTGCACAGTAGCTGAAGTCTTGACTCAAATTCATGCCAGCGATTTTGTAGATGAATGAACCAGAATCTAAGCTCAGGGAGTCTACAGACAAACCAAAGTTCATTTGAGAGAAGGATAAACGCTCCTACATACTCAGATTTCAAGTCTGATGTTCCACTGGAGAAAGCAGAAGGGTTCATCACTGATGTGTGGATCAAGTTTAGCAGCTCAGCAGAATTGACACCTTCCAGAGTCATGGACAAAATTCAACACATGCAACAATCCAATGACAAGTTTCACATCATCGAAGCAAAAGCCACAATGTTCATGACCCATTTGTCTCTTCCACATGAGACATGATAATGCAAAAAGGTGTTTTTGGGTGACGAACTTTCGCAGTATCAAGCGTAGCCTCGTCCGAATTAACAATCTTCAAGACCAGATGTGTTTAGCCCATGCCATCATGGTGGGATGAATGTATACTGACAAGAACAACACTGCAGAATGGAAAAGAGCCTGGCAAGCTATTCAAAAATCTAATGGAGCCAAACAATGAAAAGAAGCAGAAATCCTGTTACAACAGGCTGACCCGTCCAAAGACACCTTGTGGCATTCCTGAAATGCAAAAATTGCAAGATATCTTGGCTGCATACTGCACCTTGAAAGTACACCCTCAAGAAGTGCTGGACGTCTGTTGTTTCGAGGCAAAGTTTCTAAAGACAGAAAAAAACATTCGTGTCTATTATCACTATGAACATTTTGATACCATTAGCAGTATCACTGCATTCGTGTCATAGTTATTACTGTGAGAAATGTGACTATGGCTATAACAATCGAGAGCAACATAAGCATAGCAGATCGAAATGCTCATGATGTTTGGCCTCTAAATCCTCTCTGGATGAAGGACAAGAACAAGTACATTGCTCAGCTTGTCAGCGCATGTTTGTCAGCCCTGCCTGTTACCAATAACATTTGAAAATGCAAGGATGACAGCAGAACTATGCTGCCAACTCCTGAGATTGTGCCTTACTTGTGGACAAGGTATACTTACCAACAATGCTAAAGCGCACGTCTGTTCAGGAAAGAAACGATGTCACATTTGTCGTCTAATCGTAGAATTGGAACACCAATGCTACATTCAAAAATACCATTCTAAACATGAAGAAGAGGACTGCATACTGAACGAGAAGCTTTCTACACATGGTACCAGATTCATGCCTCAGACTATTTCAATTTTCAGGAAGAAAGTTAAAATATTGTCATTCCAATGTGGACATTTTATGATGTTGCTGTGGAAAATTTTGATAACTGTTCATGGAACAAGGAGGGATCAATCCTTTGAAAAAAGCCTTCACCATTGCCAAAGTGTGTTTCTTAGTTTACCGCCAACGATTCATTCCCGAAAACACCCTAGCTTTTATAAGCCCAAAAACAACAAATTGTGTCAAACATCAATACTTTGTCAAAGCCTTGAGTTGGTTACATTATTTGTGTTAACAAACAAGACAAATGGATCCAACATTCCCGCAACAGAGGAGGCGAGAAAGCCATTGGAAGGTGTTCAGTGGATAGCTGGGACTTATAAAACCCCCAAATTGTGTACGAGTTAAACAGCTGCTTATTTCACGTATGTCCCATCTGTTACCCTCAACAAATATGATCAGCGATTGAAAACCGATCCAGAGTTTTAGCGCATCATGGAAAGTTACAAGCTGGTGGACTCTGAACCTAAGGGACAGTTTGTATGGAAGACGGATGAATGCCACCTGTTTGCTGTACCAAGCTGACAAGGAGAAAGGACAAGAAATCAAATATTTGGACGAGTGTTCTCTGTATCCATACGTTTGCAAATATTGTCAATTTCCCACAGGGTACCCGCAATTGTTGACTGAACACATTGACGTGAACAACATTCAACAATATAAAGGCTTGATAAAGTGTAAAGTCTTGCCTCCCACGAACTTGTACCATCCCGTGTTACCCCATCATTGCCAAGGAAAACTGATGTTCCCTTGTGTCATACTTGTGGTGAAACATGCAACCAAGACTGCCCTTGTCAGCACACTCGGGAAGAATGTGCCTTGACGGGAACGTGGCTCAGTGTAGAATTTTTTAGAGCTCTGGACTTTGGATACCAACTGTTAGAAGTGAATGAAATTTAACACTTTCCCAAGACACAAAAATACCATGAAGGCGACAAGACTCAACAAGGCATTTTCTCAGACTACCTGAATGTCTATTTGAAACTGAAACAAGAAGCCAGCAGCTATCCTTCTTGCTGTCACAGTCCTGTAGATCAAAAAAATTCAAAGTTTGTAAAGAGAAAGGATTGACTCTCAATTTTAGCACCAGTCAATACAGAATACTGTGATTATGAAAGTCGGATCTTTACCTTTCGAGGAAAATGGCTAAAGTATATGGGAGGACCTACCCCCGAAGAATAAGCCAGAGCCGGATATTTCTACTTGGTATGCTCAATGGTCTCCAAATTGTCACTACCTACCTTTAGTGGGACTTCATCATTGAAATGGGACCAACCATGTCATGTAAGAAAGTAGCAACGTGGTTATTAGTTAGGAGTCAAATGTTGGACAACTCCTAGACAAGTATTTAACCCCAATATCAAAAATAATCTTCAAACATTAGCACTCAAATTGCAAGAGAAGATCTACAAGGAAATTGGCAGGGACTTACCAGAGCCAAATCTCAATTCGTGACTGAAGAACTTTTGTGTTGAGAAATTCATAGGAGAAAAGTGAAAAAAAGTCAACTAACAAGTTTGATGTCTCTGGATCAGGGGTGTGTTCATTCTATTTTTCACTTTAGACCATTTACATTTGAAGATTTTATTGACATTCTTAACCATTACCCTTAATGGCAGTGGACAGAAATGACTCACTACATTCATTACTAGGAGAGGTGTTTGTCTGATTCATGGTCATGGATCCTTTACAAGAGAACATTCGTAGCTTACCTGTGGAGTTGAGAGAAAGCATTTATTGACAGTTGGTCAAAATACAAATCAAACACAAAGAAGAATTGCATCCATTAGACATCACTGATGTTTAAACCACTGGTAACTCAATGCTATAATAGGATCAATTCTAAAGAAAGTTTTCAAGTGGTCGGACATTCATCAACTACAAGTGGGTGAAAAGTTTTGTATTGTTGATAGTGATTTTATTTGCAACCTGGTACACTTACTGAATCTAATTCCAAAAGAAGAGTTAGAGAGTTTCCAAAATCTTGTACAGAATGTAAACTTATTGGAAGAGAAAACTTCTCATCAACATGTCATGTGTTGTTGTTGTTGTTGTTGTGCTTAACGCCATTTTTCAGCACATGGTAGGCTATTCATGGCGGCCAGTATTAATGGTGGAGGAAGAAACTGGGAAATCACCGGAAAGAACCACCGACCCACGAGAAGCTACTGGCAAGCTTTCTCACATATCCACATTCGCCGAATCCTAGACTCGAACCCACGCAGACAGAGGTGAGAGTAGGGGCCCCGAGTGGCCGAGTGGTCTAAAGCGCTGTCCGTTACAGATCACTGCCATCTCACCTCTGTCTGCGTGGGTTCGAGTCTAGGATTCGGCGAATGTGGATAAGTGAGAAAGCTTGCCAGTAGCTTCTCGTGGGTTGGTGGTTCTTTCCGGTGATTTTCTGGTTTCTTCCTCCACCATTAATACTGGCCGCCATGAATAGCCTATCGTGTGCTGAAAAATGGCGTTAAGCCCAACAACAACAACAACAGAGGTGAGATGGCAGTGATCCGTAATGGACAGCGCTTTAGACCACTAGGCCACTCGGGGCCCCTCATGTCATGTGTCAGTTAGTGACTAAAAAATTTGGATTCAACGATGGAATAACACTGCTGCTGAAAAGAAAGGCTAAAAATGTTCTACCATGCCACACAATTTATCATTGGTAATACAACAGATTCCATGGCAGGAGATCCATGACCATATTCAAACAGTGGAGGATTACCATTGTCTTTTATGAGAATTGTCTCCATTGAATTGGGAATTGGGGTCAACGAGTCATGTGTGTCTTAGTAACTTGCTTTCTGTGATTTTGTTTACCGTCCAATGAATTGTGGACTCTTTATGAACAGTACCTACCACTCAAACAGCATGAAAGTGATCCCTTTAAATGTCCATGAGAGACTCATTCTCCTGAAAGCTTTGCACTTGCATCTGGATACTTCTCGAACTTTACAGGAAAACAAGATTCATCAACTTTTAGGTACTGAAGATGTGTATGATGATGTGGGTCTAGCTTGTGACTTACACCCCACTAGACAGATGTATGTGACTGGAAAAGATGAGGTTTTGAGACTTTTGGACTAAAGAAGTGGCTGACTATGTCTGAGTTTTGTAATCCTAAAACACTAAAATGTTTGGTGAAAAAGTCACTCTTAATCCTGTGTTAGGTTCAGTACCAGAAAAAGAAAAAAAACAGCCTGTCACCGAGGAAAACCACTCTCTTCAGGACATGACTGTCATTGACATCCCCAAAAGACCATTCCATGACTGAGGACCCTAATGTATGACAGTGCCAAAGAATGTTCAGACTCTCAGAACATTGAACACTGTCCCTAGGACACAACATTTGGATGACAAAAAATGTTGTAAGGTAGAGACTTATTTGTATTCCACTATGATGTGTCTTTTATCCACATACTTAGCCATTTAGCTATTATGTAATATGTCTTGCATATTATTCCATTTTGAAGTTTGCAATAAATGTATCCTGAAAAAAGTATAAAAACTCTTGTCTTTTTTGTCTTCATGTCATTAAAATGTGACATTCCTGACACTACTATGGCTACCTCTACTGTCTCTGCTCCCTCTTCCTCCACTTTCAAAAGTCATTGACGAACATTTAGACCGTGCTAGTTGGGAGGCCTTGTATCTTCAACATTCCTTTAACATGCTCATTGCTGAAGCCAGCGTTTTAGGCAAAACCGAATTTGTCAAATGTTTGATCTTGTCAAATGTTTGATCAACAAAAACATCATTTGATCATTCACCTCAACCATATATTATGAAGAGTGGCAATCAGCATACAGCCTGCTATGAGTAAGTCAAGGTGAATTCATTGTCTCTGTGGAAGGCATTCCTGTTGAAGATGACAGAATCATGTCTGACCCTAGTCAAACCCATTTGGCCATCTTTGATGACATGTTAGAAGATGAAGAAGAAATTTAACTTTGGTTTACATGCAAAGGACATCATCGTAATGCAAGTGTCATTTACATTACCCAAAATTTGTTTCAACAAAGTATAGCACATCATACCATCAGTCTCAATGCTCATTACGTGGTCTTGTTTAAAAGTCTTAGAGATAAATAACAAGTGCATGTCTTATACAGGAACACCTTGGCTAACTTGTGGGTGCGAAGATGGGTGCAAAGATGGCACTCAAACTCCACTCCCCTATTTGCACCTAGATTTAAAATCCACTATCCCTGATTATTTATGATTTCATACCCATGTGTTTCACCACAGGTGCCAAGACAGAGGACAGTCGTGTACATGTCCCCTTCATTGCCTTGACCACAGAAAATAAAAAAAAATCTATAAAATAAACTTGGTCTTGGTGCTTGAACTCTGTCTCACACAGTGTCAACATGATGTCTCTTCAGTCTCATCTTCCCATCAATTTGATTCTGCCTTGTATGTTATCTGTCTGACAAAAATCCACAAATACATGCTTGTGTCTTAAAGCCTGTCTCAAAGAAGACTTGCAATGGTTTATTGTGACAGCAGTCAGTTACTGCAAGGCATCACTCCCCATCAAACACTTTGCTTGACAGAAATGTGACTAAAGTACATTTTATGTTCCAGATTCATGAATGTATGATTTGCTTACTATGTTGATCAATTGATTGAGTGGTGATTTACAGGTCCTGATAAACTTCAAAGGTACACCTGTGTATTCAGGTAGGATGGTTCATAATAAATGATTCCTTTTATTTGCATAATATACAAGTGTCACATGATAATATGCAATGGGTAGTGCAAACAGTTGCTGCTTCACATTCATTATTAAAGTAATTTATTCATTTTCTTTTTTTCAAGGCTGTCTTTGTTCAGTTTAGATTCATCAACCAGAAAGAAACATAACTGTTTTTAAATAGGTATACAGAGCTGTATTGAGTACACCTATAATCTACCTCAATATGCTAGACTCATTCATTGCCTGTTTAATAGTTGTGTTTATTTAAAATTGAATATGGATGAAAAAGTTGTTCTTGACATAAAAGAACATTTAGAATTTTAGAATTTCTAATAGAAAGAAGAGGAACACTGATGTTTTAAATGTCTTTCTTTCACTTGCAAAGACAAAGAATAATAGAAAATCTAGGAATGTGTAGAGACAAATGGAAATAATCATTCATTTCACTTCATGCAAGTTACTTGTTATTTGTTGAAATTCTCCAGTTTTAGTATTGTTAAAAAATACAAACTAGTGTACTTGATATAGATCATTATACTCTATTATATACTCATATTTCTCAGAACCAATTATACTGGTCTACAATTTTGTAGAAGATATCTGCTTCTGAGATAAGATGTGCTATTTATTATGGATTTAGATGATCTCAATTTAAATATGGCAATTAAAACAATTGATTAGCTACTGTTCCTAAGTTATTTTAGTTTTTACATTGTATTTATATATATATATATATATATATATATATATATATATATATATATATATATATATATATATATATATATATATATATATATATATTGTGTAGTTTGAATCATATATTGTAAACTTAGGTCTTTTCATATGTTTATGGTTGCTTTACAAGATAATATTTCAGCTGTCCTGCTAAATGTAACACTTCAAAAAACAGCTGAAGGATTATATAAATAAAATTTATTATGAAACAAAAGGTAAAAAACTATTATGTATATATAAGTACATTATAGTTTAGTCCTTTTTCAGTTTCTACTCAACACTTCTTGGCTTGGCTCTTGTATTGATTAAATGGAACATCTCTTGTCACTGTCCAGTGATAGTTTGCAAGCATTGATGGGCTCCATTTGTCCTGATAGCATTTCTCCATTGTTGCAATGTCCTAGTGAAATCACTTTCACTCTACAGTTTGGTGAAAACAATTTAAATGAGAGTGCAAAAAAATGTATCCCAGTAACATGTTACAACCAAAGCATTTGTATGCCTTGAGTAGGTTTACCACCAACTCCCTGTAGTTGTCTGCCATGTTATTTCTGAGAAAAGTTGTTGCTAGTTAGCTGGAAGGCTTTCAATGCTGTCTTTTCCTTGCCATGTAGTGCACAGTCAAATGCCTCAACTCTAACCATTTTACAAATCTGAAAACCAACAAGGGCATATTACTTTATCTTAGCTTCGCTTAACCTTGGAAATTGTGTTTTGTCCATGGCCTTGATAAAGTTCTTCATCAGACCTAGCTTGATGTTCAAAGGGTTGTAACAATATCTTCCTTGATTCAACAAGTGGTGTATGCTGAACACTTTTCCTCCCAGGCTCCAACGACTGTCGGAGTGGCCAATCTCTCTTGATGTAGTGGTGGGAATCTCTTGCACGATGTCCCATTCACAGAGAAGACAGCAGTACTTTGTGTATCCAGTCTGTGGACCAAACAAGAGAGCAAAATCTTCAATTTGCCACTAAGCTGCCACTAATGTTGCTCATAGTTTATACACATCAAAAGTTTTTTTGATATTTTCATAGGTTACCTTCATATTAACTGCATGACCAACTGGAATTTATGGCAAAACATTGCCATTATGCATCAAAACAGATTTAAGACTTGTATTTGATGAATCAATAACAGTCTCCACTTGTCTGGATCATGAATGATGTTGCCATCACAGCATGGACGTAGTTAAAATGTTCCATGAAGAAGAATGGGACAAGATCCATTTGATGGTCACAAAACATGGAAACACTAACATCACCTGGCTAGATATGCCACTGTTGTAGTCTGGAACCTAATAGCTCTGCCTTACTCTTGGATAGTTCCAAATTCCTAACAAGGTCATTCAGTTCACCTTGATTTATGAGGTGTGGTTCAGAGGAGGAGGATGAGAGAAAATATGGGTTATGTGACATTGATGGTTCAAGAATAGAAGTTTCTTCCTCTTCTGACTCTGGAACTGTCACTCCTCTATGAAGCATGAAGTTTGTGGAAAATATCAACACTATCTCATGTTGTATAAGACATGGTGTTCCATAAGTTTGTGTACTGGGTCCTCTTTTCTATAACTTCTCTGTGACTTTCCACTTTGTACTCAACATAAAAATACTGACATGTTTGCAGATGATGCAAAAATTTCCTGATTAAGTAGAATGTCTTAGATACCCTAGAATGCAAACTGAGTTCAGACCTTAAAAAAATTAAGAAATAATTAAAACAAAATAAGATTTTAATAAGTGAATCTGCTCAAAATGCATGCCTAATGAAATATCTAAACAACTTGTGAAGTTAAAGTAGAACGCCACATTACTGTACATTAATAATAAGGTACATGTAGTTGAAAATGTAAACTATGAGAAGCTGTTAGGAGTAGTCATTGATAGAAATCTTAAGTGGGGAAAAACAAGTAGACAATGCCTGTTGGTCCCTCACATAAAAAATTTCATTGCTTATTAGAATAAAAAAAAGTATCTGACAAGGGACTTCATAGTTCTTATTATTCTTATATACTTCTAGTTTTTTACTATTTTTAAACAGGAAATTGAACTAGTTCTTAGAAATCACAAGCTTCAAAAACAAGCAGTCTTGCTGATTCTTGATGTCACCATTGATACATGATTATCAGACATATTCACAAAATTTGAATGGTTAAAAATAGATTAAAGGATAAATTTTCTGAAAGCAGTTCTGGTTTTTAAATGTATCAGATATGTTCCAGATTTCTTGACTAAGTTATTCAACAAAATATCTTCTCTCTGGAATCTAATATCATATTATAACAATATAGAATTGACAGAACCTTGCATAGAACAACTCGTAGGAAGCCTAGATTATACAGGGGCTAAATATGAAACTTAATTCCCACTTATATCACATCTGCTGGTTCAATTAAATCCTTTATAAAAATGTTCATACACTATTTCAAACCTACCTACAAACAAACAACAAAAACAAACCAGAAAAAATACAAGTTTGTGTTCTATGATTATTGCAGTGTTACTCTTTAAAATTATCACTTGCATCTTGTGAATCATTTACAGTATATTTGTATGTGTCAAAGCATATACTGTAAATAATGTCTTGTATATATATAAATTCAGTTTATAAACATCTCTCTACATTTATAATACTTGTGTGTAATCTTCTAGTCATGTCCTATTTTTACAGAATAGCCTAGAGGTATTTATCTAAGCAGAAGTAATCATTAACTGCTATGTATACAGGAAGACCTAGCTGCAAGTCAGATTCAAAACATGGTTTATTAGAAAGATGAAATAAAGTTTATATGAGCAGTTTAATCTTCCTACTTTCTTTCCTTCCATGTCTTTGAGTTCTTTGTCTTTGAGTTCTATGTCTTTGAGTTTTATGTCTTTGAGTTCTATCTCTTTGAGTTCTATGTCTTTGAGTTCATTGTCTTTGAGTCCCTGTTTGCAGATGTGCTTATTTGTAATAGATATTTTCATGAGAGAGAAAAAATTGCATATAGATATTATTACTTTATGATCACTAAGTAATGAAAGTTTTTTTAATACTTTAACAGATAAGTTAATTATCAAAGTTATAAATGAAAATGTTTGAGGCACTTGCAGTATTATGAAGTGAATCCAAAGTAATTCTGATAAAGTAATATGAAAGACCTTGAAATAAATACATAATATTATTATTATACAGCAGTACAATAATAAGGCATTATTATTATTATTATTATTATTATTATTATTATTATTATTATTATTATTATTATTATTATTATTATTATTATTATTATTATTATTATTAATTTTTGTACTGTATTATTCATTCTGATTACACCATATTGATAATGAAATCAACCATGCATTAAGTGTGTGTTTTAGATTTTCAATGTAGCTGAAACAGTAGTAATTTTACTGTGTTGTCTGCATTGGCAGTTTACAGTGGTGTCCAGCACTGGGGCATCAGACTCAGACAGTTAGCCTATTTGCTAGTAGGTTTAAAAGGTCATGGTTATGGTCACTGTGATCCATTATTCAGTACAGAGTTGGCCCTATATAAAAATGATGGTTGGAAGATATATTTTGTCGAAAAATTATACCTCATATGTACTTTTTTAAAAAAAAATTCCTTTATGGCTTTTCAATTAGTTTTTGATTTATAAATTATACTTTTACCCCTGTCTTTGGCATGGCTTGGGGTGGAAGGCAGGTGGCTGAGTGGCCTAAGGTACTTGCTTTTATTCACACATCTCACCTCTGTCTATACCAGTTCCAGTCTCAGGCCTCTTGGGTGTACCATTGTGGGTATGTGAGAAAGTTTGCTAGACCTTCCCTTGAGTTGGTGGTTTTATCAGTGTCCTGAAATTGCTGTTAAACCCAACATAATTAAACCTACTGTCTTTGCTTTTGATCTTTCCTATTTCAGAGTTAGGTAGGGCTCTAATGATTGCTGTTTGAGTTTTAGGTACATCTTGTTACAAAGCACGGTGCCTGGTTAACTTATCCCCACCCACTTGCCTCATAACACCAAACATATGTAGTATGTTGAGTATATGCATATTGAAAATGGGAATGTCAAACTCCAGCATTTTCTTTAAAAGCAAGTGTTAAACATGAACTGAAACATTGTAATACATTTAGCTGAGATGCAGCCAAATGCTATATATGTTTATGTGTAAAATAATTGTATAATACATAGTAATATTAATGCCATCATATTTTATTCACAAACATACATGTTTTCTTTCCTTGTCCTAGGGCAGCACACAAGTTTTCTCTTTGCAGTTGACAAGTCCTAATAATTGGCCTGATTAGTACTAATTACTGTAGGGAATATAATTAACAATGGAATGGATACCTAGAGCTCATGGGAAAATTGCTGTGTAACCAAGTATAAAATGAAAATTTCACTAGATTTTAAAAACTGGAAACACAGATTATGCTGTAATTCTTGCCAGTTCCCACTTTGCACAAGAGGTGTTTACAACTGAAATTAACTGGTTATGCTTTGGTAATGTATTAATTAACAAATAACTGGTTGATAAATTTCAGCCCTAAAGGGAAGCAAAATCAAATACATTATTTCATTTCTATGCAATTTCTTGTTTTTATTGTTCTAATTATTGTCACTTATTTACATTCAGTGGAATCAGATATAAATATTTCCAGTAAATATGATGGCACAGTCCTGTATACTTTTGTTTTCTTGTACAGGTACCTTGTTAGTTCCATCTCAGTGGATTTTCTGCTCAACTGAGTTATTACAGCTGAGTGAGTACAAGGGACATTCCTGAGAGCACAGTTTATGGCCGGCTGCCCCTGTATGGTACTGTTTGTCAGATCATTCATACGAAGGTCAACCTTTGATCTTTTTTCTGACATAAACTGTATCTGAAGGTAGGTAAACCATTACTGTGTAATATATTTGTAGTTTGCTTTTCAGTTTTGCATATACATGTAATATACGGTTTTCAGAACTGTGTATCATTTGTTATTAGTGTTCTGTCTTGAGCAATATCTTTATAAACCAAGGTGATAAATAATATTCCACAGTGAATAGCAGGTACTGGCTAAGCAGGTACCAATACATGGATGGCACATTGAAGGCATTCTCTTCTGTAAAGGCTTTTTATGTTAGAAATCATAGTCGTATGACTCTCTCTCTCTCTCTCTCTCTCTCTCTCTCTCTCTCTCTCTCTCTCTCTCTCTCTCTCTCTCTCTCACACTCTCTCACACACACACACACACACACACACACACAAGTTGAGTCATGCTGCAAAAAACAAAGATATTGATCTGTCACAGCAAAATGACCCAACAATCTCAGTGGCAGATCTGTGTAGTTTGCAGTTAGACTTCTCAGTTAATATGTACACTACTTTGCTTAGACTTTGCTGCATTCTACAATGTATTTTGCACATGTTAGAGATGAAGTACAAAGTGGATATATATGCAACATTAATTTTGACAGATTTTATAAAATTTGTCAAGAAAATTTAAATAGTTTTTATAAAATTGAATTAAGTTTGAAAGGTTAATGCTTGTTTTTTTCAGGTAAAAAAGAAATGTTATACACACTGTACAAGTTAGTTATAGAAAGCATTTTGAATAAATATCACACATTATTGATAACAGGCAAAACTTTTGCACACTTACAAATTTGGCCTGCAGGTAAAAACAACTCTAGCTTGTCAGGCAAGTTGGCATCACACTTGACAGCACCTGCCACAGAAAGGATCCTTTGCAGTTATGTCACCCATGTGCCCTAGGTGTTCCTGTAGGAATTTTTCCAAGGATTGGGTTGGTGGTGGTAGGGTAAAGCTAAAATTATATATATATATATATATATATATATATATATATATATATATATATATATATATATATATATATATATATATATATATATACAACTCAACTAAATTTTTTTTAAATTCTGGAATTCCATGAGATGCTTAGGCTGTGTTATAAGGTTGTTTTTTTTCTCCATAAAACAGAGTTGCAATGAATACATTTTTTAAAATAGCATGACACCATCTGTTCTTTCCAAGTTGTGTTCATGTCACCCATGTGAATAGTAAATTTTGTAGTCATTCAGTCAACAATATTGCATAAAGACCTTTCTATGGGCTTTCATCTGTTGTAAATCATAAATCTTTAACTGCTATTTTTTTCCTATCAGTAAACTGTGAGGTCAAGTTCTTTAAGATGTATGCAATCCACTGTTCATTGTGACTGCACTCTTTGAGATGATCTGGCAGAAAGCCAAGTCAGTTTATAGCATGGCTCTACATCCATTACACACTGTGTATCTCTCAGCTACTGTATTTTAAACTTTTTCTCAAAATCCAATTTGACTAAATATGGTACAAAGCAGCTTGGCAAGAAGGTTTTGAAATTCTACAAATGCTGCTGATCTATCAAATATAGTCACCATTTTTTAAAAATAGCAAAACTCGTCAAATAACATTTAAAAAACAAAATAACAGATTTTAGTAAGATTTTAAGAAATCATCCTGGAATGAAGACCTTTCAGTTTATTTTTTTTACAAAAGATGTAAATCGTTCATCAAATATGTGCAGTGTTATTAAAATTAGAAAAAAGTCACTTACTGAAAAATCAAAAAGCTTTTAAACTTTTTCTACAACATTGCTAAACATTTGACAAAAGGTTTTTTGGCATGAAGGCATTTTAAATTTTTATAAATGATGCAGATTGGTTATCAACTGTCACTGCTGTTACTAAAAATAAAAACTATAAACTTGAAATAATTTCTCTAAAACTATAAGAATAGAATTTTATATAACTTGGTTGACCTGGAGACCTTTCAAATGTATACAAAAGATGCTGATCCATCATCTAGAAAATCTCGGAAAGACTTATCTAAATAACTCACCAGAATTGTTACAATTTGATTGGCTAAAATGAATCCCGGAAGAGAGGGCTTAAAGACTTGTAATGCTGATTGTGAGCTACCTTCAGATATAGCTATCATTACTAAAATTCTAAAGCATTTAAACAATTTCTTCTCCAAAACTACTGTATAGAATTTGAAAAATATTGATAGAAAGGATCTTGCATCAAGATCTTTCAAATGTATGCAATGCTTGTCTGTCATCAGATATGATCTAAAAATAGAGAATCATTAAAATTATTTCTTTTCAAAACTGATGCTGATTTGCATCACAAGAAACATAGAAAAACTATGCAAATCTTGAAACCATTGTTTTTGTAACATGTAATTACCAGCTATGGAAGAAATTTCAATAGAAAGCATAATACAGGTGCACATTTCTCGGCCAGCCGCTCTTACATTTGGCTTTTTGGCCAATGTCAGCCAGATGAGTAATCTCAGGCCCACTTCAGCCTCTTTAAAGTTTGTAAAAAACCTCTTCTCAAAAGCAAAAAGATACTTATGTCTCTAATTTGACAGATTCAATGAAAGAGAAAAGTGTCAATATTGTAATTGTACCTTATGTATTTTAAGAAAATTGTGAAAATTGTAGAATTACAAATGTGTACTTTCATATATGCACATAATGAAAGAGTTTAGATATTTGATTATTAGGGGCAAAATTCATATAAGACTGGAAATATGTTGTTGGAATATGTGCCAAACAAACTGACCTAAACATTGATGACCACTACAGTTCCTGACCACTGACCTAACATAGGTGTCAGTACCTGACAGACTAACCAAAATATAAATGTCCTACTTCAGTGCCAGACAAACTGACCTAAATGTTGATGTCTGACTAAAGTGCCTGACAAATTTACCTTAATATGGATGCCTGACTAAGGTGCCTGATAAACTGACCTAAACGTAAAACTTAGCCAGTTATAGACAGATGGATGGAATGGTAGATGGACAAGAGTCATGGTTGGGTTAAACAATAGATGTTACACAACAGTTGCAGAATATTTTGATTCTCTCTGTAGAGGCTAAGAATGAGGAAATTGGAGGTGTCCTTGACTGAAAAATGTCATTGTATACAGTATATGGGATTGCAGCAGTTTTGAATGTGAAATAATTTGTCAGTCACAGAAAATTGTAAAACAGCAAATATCAAAACTTTTCTTTTTCATTGTGCTTATTGTTTCACTAATGCTGTCAAATTTTGAAACTCAACCATAAACATGGATAGTAATTGAATACTCTGTTTAGTATGATTCAGGGCTATACATCATGTTTGTCACTCAACTTATGTTACATGTATCATTTTAAATGTCATATTCATGTTAGCATATGTGTTAAAAAAAAATTAAAATCAGCCTGGGATATACTGTCCTTAAGGTTAGTACACAAAGTGTTCACCAGTAGTTTTCATTCCTTTAATATGGAATCCACTTTGTGGCAGTGTTATGTAACTTATTTCCCATAAGTTATACACCAGTGTCCACTGGGATTTTATCCACATTAGTGTTGCAAGGTCATGTAACTTCTTTCTGCTAAAGTTTATACAACAGGGACTTTGTGGTGAGTGTACCCCTCAGGTAAAGTATAAGCAGTACAAATATTAATGCTGTATTCACTTGCATACAGGTTTAGTCTTACGGCAAACAACATAGACCCTTGTCTACCATTACATTATGTACTAGTGGGTCAGGCTCCAGATTTTATCTTATATTGATTACTTCTAAGAAACCATATAGACCCTGACCTGCCAGCACATTATTTAATAGTACATCAAGGTTTGTGCAATTAGAAGTTGAACTCAATTTATAAGCAAGTATGTACTGTAAGTCATTATACCAGGTAAATTCAAAGTTAACACTCAGAATCATCCAACAGAACTAAAACACTGTGGGCAATGCCAACACTATTGGCAATGCAGTATGTGACATCAGGATACATGTTGTTTTTATGTTAGAATGCTCTACAACTGCAGCTTTTGCACACATTTCTGGTACAGTCAATAATAAAATCATAATAAGAGATTTTCTCACCTGGTTTTCACTTTATGTGGCACACCAGGTACTAAATCTTGTGTTTGTGGAATTAAAATACTGTATACAATGACCAAGTTACAGGATGCCTTTGAAGTTTTTTTGTTAATAAGTGTTTCACATTTTCTGTACCAGTGAATTCTTCAGTAATTATAAAGGTTGGTATTTGTTGCTGTATTGTTTTCAAAAGCTGCCAATGAGATCCATTGTGATCAGAGATCTGCTCACCTTGTCACTCTATTACATCCTTGGGTTTATGTAGTTGATCCATTTATTTTTTATATCATAAATGATTTTAAGTTCTGGTTTCATCTAAATTTACTCAATTATGTTGTCCTAACTAACTTGACAATTTTAGGATAGGATCAGTGTTATCTTAGTTAACTTTGCATTTAATGTGACTGCTCTGATAGTCTAGTGATTAAAGCATCTGCCTTGGATGTGGGAGGTCATGTTTTCAAACCCTGGCTGGGTCGAAGACTTATAAAAATGGTACAATCAGCTGGCTGGAGCATGATACCCCAGTGCTAGCTATCACCACTATAAACTGCCACACTCAGACATTGTAGCAAAATGACTGAAAAATTGTTAAAGCTACATTAAACATTCAGAACACACACAAACACACACACATACACTAAATGATTGCATATTAATTTAAAAAAAAAATGCAAATGATTGCAATTCATGTATATTTACTATTGTATTTTCTTTTTATGTGATAGATTTTAACACAGCTATTAATACAGAATCAACAAATATATGTACAGTATTAGTTTAAAACATTTATTTTAGAAACTTTGTCAAATGCAGTTACAAGTATATGATTCAACTGGGGGGGGGGGTAGCAAAATGCATAGCTTATTAGCATAGTCTCCCCAACAGTAAAAAAAAATTATAACATCAGTGATCTCAATACCAGTACAACTGGTTACACAGAAAATATGCATAAATTTACATACAAAATATAACAATGAATAGAACTATTAATTGCATTTCAAAAGGTGAGTTCAGTCATTTATTTAAGTCTCCTGGTCTTCCAAAGAAAACTTTGCACAGTTAAAAATATTTGCTTGTTATTTTCTACAGTTAACATCAGTCAATCAGAAGAGCAAAATAATTTGATTTGATCTCTAAAATTTGAGTAGTTGAAACAGTCTAAAAGGAAGTGTTTAGCATTCTCAATTTCACTGCAGGATTTTAATTTATTATTAGATGCATGATTTGTAAATAAATCATAATTTGTTACAGTTTCTTCTTAGCCTAGATATTGAGATATTGTTACCAGCATAGTAGTAACAAGGAGCATTTTTTTTTGCATTCAAAATAAAATTATGTATTGTAAGTTTTTTTTTAACTAATTGGGTAACAAGTACCATATTCAAATTGTAGATGGTAGAAATAAAGTATAGAACAAGGTTATTCTTCACATTGGAGGTCAAAGATCATTTGAAGATGGAATGGAGTAGGTGTCATGTTCTATAAATAAAGGTTAAATCAAATCTTGAAGATATGTGGGAGCTAGTCCATTTTATATTATGAATAATTATGCAGTTTATGCTTATTATAGTGAGAATTTAGACTTTCCAAGCTGGTTTCATGTTGTGAATAATATACACTTTTGGTTGCACCTGTTATTATTCTGATTGCCTCAGCATTTATTTTTTTCTAGTAATTCTTTCCCCTGCGAAATGATCATGAATAATTCATGAACTGGCATGAACAGTTCTTGAACGATTCATGAACAAAGTTCATGAACCATCCCTGAAAGTTCATCAAAAGGTTCATGAACCATTTATGAATGTGCATGAATTGAAAATGGTCAATTCAAATTAAATGAATTCATGAACGTTCATGAACCATAGCTTTACAAACTGTTCTTCACCGTTGCTGAACTATTCATGAACAGAATTCATGAACAGTTCATAAAAGTTCACTAACTGGTTCATTATCATTCATCACAGTTAATGAACATATTCATGAACTATGATGAACAATGTTCCTCATTTTTCATGACTTCATGAACAGTTTCTAAAAAATTTGATTATGTGACAAACTTACAAATACCTATTTCATCCTGAATCATAAAATAACCTTAGATGTGGGGGGTTTAAAAGAGTATAAAATGCAATATAATATCTTAAAAAACTATTTAATTTCAGATAAATTTCTAATATGCATCAAAGAACACGTAAACTGACATTAAGCAATATTCCTTTTTATACTTAGCAACACTTTCTGTATGTTTTGTAATTTTTCTTTGAAAATTGTTCAATTTAAGAGATAATGGGACAGTAGTGTTCAATCAACTGCTGAAGCATATTTATCTGTGATTGTCATGGAGCTAATTCCACTGATGTTTCTCCTGAAGACCTGGATCCCCACCACCAAACTGACCTGTCAGATAACTCTTTTTTGTAAAGACAGTCAGGGCCTAATTTTAATTTAATGAAATTCCACCTATTGTCACTACTGAATGTCTCCATCTGCAACTTAAGCTGTTCATTTGATTACTGTATGGATCTTTAACATTGCTGCAGCAGTCACTTTTTAATGTCTATTCCATCTTGGCTGTAAGATCCTCCAGTTTTCTAAAAATTTCCTCCTTATCTTATAAACTTTATCCTCTTATAATTTTCCTTTTCTACTGTCTGATCTGAAAGAAAGATAAAGTTAATTACAGATAACCTATGATCAACATTGTCTTCAGCTTTTAGCACATTATTTTTGTACCCAACTTTACTGATCCAACTCAAAATTATTTAATCCCTTACACATAATACATAACATACTGCACATTTAAATTATTGGAGAAATTTGTTCACTAGTTGTATTTTAACTTAAGCCGACTTGTCATATGTGTTATAAGTCACAGGAGTCGAATGTTTTTATAAAAATGTATCTACTCTGATGCCGGATGTTGCATATAGCTGCTTCAGGTTTGATCCCGTTAGTAGCACATGTATTATGTACAGTTTGACACATTAACTAGTTTTTTGTTTTTGTTTTAATTTACCAAATTACATCAGATCACATAAATAGTGATGTCATGAAACATAAAACGATACCGAACATATAAATTCATATCGCCGATGCAGTACCGCGTATGGTATCTAGATCAAAAAAGGGGGTGGGGGTATGTTTCATGATTTTCAAAAATTCGAAGAGAAAGTTTAAATTGGTTCTGACAAAAACCAGATATATTAGTTGGTTAAAACTATATGATGACATAAACACCAATAAATTATTCATATACTTCTTTTGAAAAATAATGAATGATGAAGAAAAAGATACACTCACCGTAATTTTGATGATCCTGCTGTGTATGCTTTTCTGCATTGTTTTGCTCTAACCAAGTCAATTCCTTCATATTCTTCATAATTCTTTCTCTGCACTTCTACGTACTTAAAAGATATGGTATTGAACATATTCTCATCTGTTAATTCCACAGGAGTCCGTGATTTTGTTCAAGATTGTTGCTTGTTGCAAAACCCTTTGCATGCTCTTTCGTTTGTGCTCAGCCGCTGAAATCGCACGTATATTTTACCCATTCATAACACATCTTTCAGTCATCCGATCAGGATAATCGTTGCTTACATATTTCGGTTTTTACTGCAGCTTGGAAACCAGTTACAAAATCAATAAAATATGCAGTTTATGACAGTACTGGACAAAAACGTTAGAACAAAATCATTGAAAGCTTATTATAGCAAGTCAATTTTGTTCATGATGGCCAGAAAAATATTTTTCCTATTAATCCAGAACTATTCAAGTTAAGTACACAAGAATTGAATAAAAGATCTCTGAACATTTATACAGTATCATATAATTAAAAAAAATAGTCACCTTTATTTATATTTCACTAAAATTGTGAGAACTTTGTATGAATAATTTTCTTAAACATTTTATGAATATAGTGATATAGAAATTTCATATACATTTTTAAGAAATATCTTAATGGTGCAGCAAAGTACTTGAATTGTTCATGAAGCAAATTCATGACATTTCTGAAACTTCAAAGATATAATAGTTCATAAAAGTTCATTATTGAGTTCATGAACTAAAGAACATGATTCATCAAATTTCTTGAAGTGTTCATGAACTTAGGTGATGAACGTTCATGGCTATTTGTTCATGAACTCAAATGATGAACTGATCATGAACATTTCAAGTATGTTCATGAACATTCATGAACATTCATGATTGTTAATGAAGTCATGAATTTGTTTTCATAGGGGTTGTCATGCATAGTACAGTTGTCCCAAACATGATTGATAGTCTTACAGTTGTCCCTTATGTGATTGACATAATCATACATTTGTCCCAAATGTGATTGACATAGTCACAAATTGTAACAATATGTGCAATATTAAACCCAGTTGGATTTTTTGACATTGAAAATTGGCCATTCTGCAAAGACCTGTTATGAGAGACCAATTGTCTTGAGATGCCATTTTCTTGGCAGCAGGGTTGTTTTCTCTGGGTAGGTTTAATATATGCAGACCTAGAATTTAACAGTTGTTGTTCTGGGGCTTAACACCATTTTTCAGCACACGATAGGCTATACCTGTCGGCCAGTATTAATGGTGGAGGAAAAAAACGGAAAATCCACAGAAAGAACCACCAACCCACAAGAAGCTACTGGCAAGCTTTCTCACATATCCACATTCACCAAATCTTAGACTCAAACCCACGAAGATAGAGTTGAGATGGCAGTGATCCGTAATGTAACAGAGAGCACTTTAGACCACTGGGCCACTCAGGGTCCCAAATTTAAAAGTAATTTCTGTGTCACCACAAGGTCTAGTAGACAGAAATGTTCTAGTTATGCCAAATTTTCACTTGTCCACAGAAGAATGTCAGACACATACTGTGATTTTCTTGCCATCAGACTATTTTTATTTATGGAAAACTATTAGACAGGAAATTTATTTGCTAGCTGACTGTGGCTAATTTTAAGTCTTGTATATATGTTCTTAGCAGGGTCTGCATTTAAAGTTATTTCTATTTGTATATGCATTAAGGAGGACAGAAAAACTTAGTGTAAAGTTCATCCTTTATTTGCAGTTTTTTGATAATGGTACCAGTATTCTATAATATGAAATTTTTAAGGGGAAGAATAACTGTATTTTTCATCAAATACAATTAACAGTTTTAATCAATAGATGTCCAACCTGAATAATTTAAAAGTGTTTGTTTCTTCTGTATATGATTAAACTGCAAGAAAAGCCAAAGGGAGAATAGGTTGTATTATGCATCATTTCCATCCTATTTGAGGGATGATTATTAACATGTATTTTAAATTATTAACTGGAAAAACATATGGATTTGTTTTATGTAGGTTTTTATTTTAAATTATTAACTGAAACAAAATGTTTTTATATAGGTTTGTATTTTAAATGATTTGCTGAAACAAAAATATGGAACTTTATATGTAGGTTCTGAAATATAAAGATTTGCATTTCATTGGTCATTTTTAGATTGTACCATTTCATGCCATGGTTGTTCGAGTCACTGACTTGATCAATGTGAGAAAGCTTGCCAAAAGCTACCTGTGGAATGGTGGTTCTTACTGGGGTTTTCCTGGGTTCTTTCTCCACCAGTTATGCTGGTTGCCATATATAGCCCATTTCCTTTTATATTAAGCATCAGTATTGAACACTGACTATTGATCATATTCAGGTAACTATATCCTTGTCTGCTTTGATTGTGCAAATCTCCAAAATCTTTTGTTTTTAATTTTCATGATTAAACAAATCTTCCACCAGGGTAAGACTATTCAAGCTTTCAGAATAATAATAAATCAGCAACTGAAAAGAGACTTGGTTGTTTTAGAAATTTGAGCAGATACATAAAATCACAAGTGTTTTAAATCAAAACCAGCTTTGTGTAAAATGAAACTCACATTTTCTACACAAAAGAGAAAGGAACAAACAATTATTTCTGGAGAAGAAAAAGCCAAACATCAGTACGAAAGCTTGTGCTGATAAAACACCCCTCCCACATTAATAATAGCTAAATTTATGTATGGACATAAAACTTCTGTAATAACATATTCTAACTAGCTGTAATAGGGTACAAAAGTATTGAAGCCACAAAATGAATGGCGTGAGAATGTATATGTAAAGTCTTATTGTCTAAATTAATGTTGTTCCTCCTAGTTTAAAGATGACCATGATATCAGTTTGGGTTTTTTGTGAGTATGGAGTTGTTGATCAGTAAAGAGTAAAGTTACTCGTGTTACTCTGCTATTCTCCACAGTTCAAAGTTGGTAGTTCAGATTGATGTTACTCATGTTTATTCTGCTTTTCTCCACAGTTCAAAGTTGGTAGTTCAGATTGATGTTACTCATGTTTATTCTGCTATTCTCCACAGTTCAGAGTTGGTAGTTCAGATTGATGTTACTCATGTTTATTCTGCTATTCTCCACAGTTCAAAGTTGGTAGTTCAGATTGATGTTACTCGTGTTTATTCTGCTATTCTCCACAGTTCAAAGTTGGTAGTTCAGATTGATGTTACTCGTGTTTATTCTGCTTTTCTCCACCGTTCAAAGTTGGTAGTTCAGATTGATGTTACTCGTGTTTATTCTGCTATTCTCCACAGTTCAAAGTTGGTAGTTCAGATTGATGTTACTCGTGTTTATTCTGCTTTTCTCCACCGTTCAAAGTTGGTAGTTCAGATTGATGTTACTCGTGTTTATTCTGCTTTTCTCCACAGTTCAAAGTTGGTAGTTCAGATTGATTTTACTCATGTTTATTCTGCTTTTCTCCACAGTTCAAAGTTGGTAGTTCAGATTGATTTTACTCATGTTTATTTTGCTTTTCTCCACAGTTCAAAGTTGGTAGTTCAGATTGATGTTACTCATGTTTATTCTGCTTTTCTCCACAGTTCAAAGTTGGTAGTTCAGATTGATGTTACTCGTGTTTATTCTGCTATTCTCCACAGTTCAAGATTGTTAGTCCAGTATGCATGTAGCTTGCTAGCTAGCTAGATATAGCTGTGCCAGGTGGAGCAGTTCTGTGTGAGGTTTCTTCCCAAGACTCACAGAGTCTGTTTTGAAATGTTAACAGGCTGATTTAAGGCAATTTTGAAGTGTTTCTTCTGACCATCCTGAGATTGCTTTCCCTACATAGTTTGCATTAGAAGACCTTCTTTGGCAGTTGTTTTTCTGACATCTTTGTGACATGTCCTGTCCACCTCATCTGTGATTTCATCTTGATGGTAGGTAATGTATACCTATTTGAAAACCTCAGTGACTGGGACCTTTCCTGCCATCTTAACCTCATTCATTTCCTCATGTAGCCAGCCCATGTGAAAGTGTTTTAGCATCTTGGCATGACATCTCTACACTGTCCAGATTTCATATTCATACAGCAGGCTGGGAGATGGCACAGTGGCTATGAGATCTTCTGTTTTGATTACAGATTGATGCCTCTCTGCTCCTACAGGAGTCACGGTACTAATTCAATTCCCATAGTAAACATATGGAAACACCATCATATTTAAAATTCAATAACTTAAAATTTCTGGGTACTGATGATCAGACATATATTTCTCCATGCACAACTATCCTTGGTGCAAGCTTCTGTGTGGAGAACACCATATGAGCAGCGGCATTTTCTTGACCTACATATGCATGAAGTCCATGTTATTGATTCAGCACCAAGCGCATCAAGTGCTACTTTCATTATTGAGTAATCCTAAGTCAAGTCTTTAAAAATACTAAAATTGCATCAATAGAAATTTGTCTATATTTTTTTAAAATTGCACATAGGATAAGCTTTCAAAAGATATTTTTAATAAAATTTTACTTTTCATTATTAACCAATTATGGACCACCAAACCCATAAATACTCTATCATTTCTTCACCCATTTTTAGACTGGTTCACAGTTCTTCCATTGAATTAGTACCGTGTGTCCTATAACAAAATTTAATTTTTTTAGAAAGACATGTATTTTACTTATTGACATTGAAACAAGATTGAAACAAAGAATTGGCCATGCTTGTGCAAAGATATTAGTGCAATGGCATTTTATGTGATACCACTGTATATAGTTAAATTGCATCCGCATTACATGTTGCTATGTTGTATCGCACTTATTTGTGGATTTTTCTTGTTATTAAAATAATTGTTTTCTGCCTTAGTATCTTCATATTATCTTTCGATGGCATGCATGCTACACAAAAAAACACAAACATGCTGACATCAACAAGTATGACATCACAGGGTATCAAATTACATAACACATTGTATTTTCATCTCTTACTTGCTATTAGACAAGTTTTAAATGTTTTAAATTTCAAAATTGCATTTCTTTTCTTTCTGACTGTCACAGATATAAGATACAATGCATCAGTATTCCTCACATTGAGAGAAAACCAATAGGTGTGCCACATGAGAGGTCAAAATGATAAGAGGTCATTGCCCTTCTGTGACTAAAACAAATACACAACCCATGAAACACCAAGAGATTCTGACAGTCCCAAACTAATTAAACTATCAACACATCTGATTTATCACCCCCAAATCTTAACAAGAAGGTATAAAAGGCAAAGAAAGTTTTATTATACTGAAGAATTAGATAACTGAGTGCTACTTTTTACTATAAAACTATGGGAAAGGGTAAGGAAGCAAAGAATAGACAGTCATTTCTTCAAGCCTGGTTAGGTTTCTCACAACAAAGGGAAAAAATGTCCATCAACCCAAAAGACAAAGCCACTTGAGGTCTGTTACATAAGGACAACAATAGACAGATTTGAAAAAGCTATGCAAAGTTCCTATAATGCATATATTATTGTTGGAGACAGCTAGCTTATGTGCAAGCTGCTGCGGCCCAAGTCCAGAAGTAAGCTGGAGGTGAATAAATATGTGGACAAGTTTGTGATGCCAGGTTAAGTCCATATTTCTATGCAATATTCAAACACCGATATAATTTATTGCCGCATAAACTACTTGGTAAATTTAAGTAATAGAATTGATTGCATATGAAAGTTGTCTAATACATACATTATCTACATTTACCCAAAACTCATAATAAGTTAAGAAAAAGCCTCAACATCATTATTGTGACTACTTTCCACATCAAGCAGTGTTAAATTACTTACTTTTCAATATAAAGCTGAATAAAACACTCAATTATTGAAAAAAGAGTAACAACACAAACCTTTCAATCACTGAATTACAGTCAAAGGGGAGGTAACATACCTTGATTTGTTTACCAAGTTGCAAGCTCTAATTTACAACTAAATGGTTCTATTCTATCACTTTATAATTAGTGCAGAGCAATGTTGACTATATAAATAGCTTTTGTTTCAAATCTGAGACCATATTTCTGATATGAAGCTCTTTTTCATATATTCACATCAACAGATCTGCAAATATCTATTGTGTGTGTGTGTGCGTGAGAGAGAGAGAGAGAGAGAGAGAGAGAGAGAGAGAGAGAGAGAGAGAGAGAGAGAGAGAGAGAGAGAGAGAGAGAGAGAGGATAGTACATTACACATGCATGTTGAGTATCAGCTAGGTAAATCTACAGTGTTAAAAACAAAATTAAACAAGAACACTCAGTGGAATCAGTGAATTGAAAGACAAAATGCAGCTTACCAAAGAATATAATCTTTAAGAGAAACTTCCATGGCAGGGTTCATGGTGCTGTCCACCTCGGGCTAAGCTGTCCAATTTCATCGTGCAATTCTGTGGCACAAAATCTGAAAAACAAGCAGTATACATATCTCAGAGATAAAATGTATAAAGCAAGTACAGTATATAAGAGAAAAAATGTGAGAAAAGAGCATTTCTTTACAAACTATGAGAATCATCAAGAAAAGAATTATAACAAAGGCAAATTAATGTGTGTTATGGCTAAAATAAAAAAACAAGCAACATATGAACATTCTTACCATTAACCCCCTCCATTTTAGTATATTTTTACAGGTTGAGGCAATGTGGCATGTGCAGTTTTATGCACAGTCCTTGCATTTTACAATGCTCCCTGCTTTGATCTACTGAATTATTTCTTTAAAGTTAAATGATCATATTGATATAAAGGTGATTGTGACATAAGTTGTTTACAGTTAAAATCTCTTCCCCACCCCCTTTTTGGGGAATTGTTGCATATTATAAATAGTATTTAACCATAAAAGCCAATCTGTGGGCATCAACATATGAAATTTTGTCATCAGGCCATACAAATCTCTCTTTCCCATAGCCAGAGCTGTCTACTGACCCTGTAAAGTGCATACAACCCTTCCCATCTGTGTTTTGTATAGAATTTTTCTCTAAAATCACATGCAAACCATGATAAAATGAATCCATTATGATTGTCTTATGCAAAAACCACCAAAATGATACCCTGGATGCACGTGGTAACCATGGAAACAGCATGCTCCTATTATGGCATAGGTTGCATATAGGAGTCACGGTACTAATTCAATTCCCATAGTAAACATATGGAAACACCATCATATTTAAAATTCAATAACTTAAAATTTTTGGGTACTGATGATCAGACATATATTTCTCCATGCACAGCTATCCTTGGTGCAAGCTTCTGTGTGGAGAACACCATATGAGCAACGGCATTTTCTTGACCTACATATGCATGAAGTCCATGTTATTGATTCAGCACCAAGCGAATCAAGTGCTAATTTCATTATTGAGTAATCCTATGTCAAGTCTTTAAAAATACTAAAATTGCATCAATAGAAATTTGTCTATATTTTTTTAAAATTGCACATAGGATAAGCTTTCAAAAGATATTTTTAATAAAATTTTACTTTTCATTATTAACCAATTATGGACCACCAAACCCGTAAATACTCTATCATTTCTTCACCCATTTTTAGACTGGTTCACAGTTCTTCCATTGAATTAGTACCGTGTGTCCTACATATCTACTTTTAGCCTGCCAAAGGCCACACTTGATCTGGAAATTCTAGCACCATCATCAGTATGGATTGCATGCAACTGTGTAGCATGGTAGGTGCCCATTGTAATGTAGGTTTGGGGTTTAAGTGAGGCTTTGTTGGTACAGATTGATGCTCCACCTCTCTACTTGTACTTATTGTAAGACCAAAATTATTACAAGCTGCAGAAAAAGGGTTCCTTCTCTGTTGCATGTCAGACTCATATTTGGAATTATGGGAATAGTCATCATGAAACAGGAGATCATGAACAGTCATTTATTGTAGCTTTGTCTTTGCCTGTAGTCACCTCATTTTGAAGAGCTTGCCATCATTCCAGTATCTGATGTCAATCCCAGTGTCATGATCACACAAGGCATTAGTAAGCATATTTTAAAGCATGTTTTAGCAATTGCATCCCTCTCACAGATATGCCAAGAGAGAGAACTGGCTATGAAGTTTTTGTTTTGATAAAAGTGAAGTGAGGCATAGATTTATTAAGGTATGTTGACATATTACATTGAATACAGTTGTAGTTTGAAGAATTATCTGGTGTCTTCACAAGTCATGTTGATCTTATTATGTACCTCCCATAACATTCTTATTCCATTTGGGGTTGCCAAGGGGAGGTAATTGATTGTAATTTCTGCCCAGGGGAAGCAATCAATATTCATTACTGTTCCAATATAAAATTTACACAACCTCTGGACCTCTTCAAGATGCAAGAGTAATCTAGTGTGTAGAAGATTCGATCCAAATTTAATTACAGCACTGGTATCCTGTCTGATGGATATCATCTCATAGTACAGATTAACAGTGTGTTAGTTTTTCATTGATGTTAGTGGCAGATAATGTCACAGACATTTACCAGCAGACTGATTTGTGCTCTGTATAAGGTAAACTGTGTATGCCTATAATTACCTATGTTCAAAATCCCCATATATATACATTATTGTCTACATTAACTTTAGCTCTAGTTAATAACAACAACAACCCCTTGTCTGTTCACTGTTCAGTTTTGTAGAACTGTTGATAAAACTAACTGTTCCTAATGTTGCACTAGAATTTGGCAGCAATGGCAAAGCATTGCTATGTTTGACTTGTTTCATTATGTGGGAGTTCAAGTAATTTGTACTACAAGTTAAATCAATCATGGTCCATTTCAGTTATCTCAGAAACTTTCTGATTGTCATTCTCTCAGTCAATACTTATGCTTGGAAAAGGGTTGGAATATTTCATATTAAAACTTCCATTCCAGTTACTATGAAAAAAAAATAATAACCAATACCAGACAACTTTGACCTAGCTTATAAAACGGCAAAAATATGAATCATGGATCTTTAATGTTATTTTATTTATTTTTCTTTTATACGAATTTGGAGAACTTGATAATTAATTGATTTTTACTGACAAATCTTGGCTGAAATCTTACCATATTGTTATTATTATTATTATTATTATTATTATTATTATTATTATTATTATTATTATGACTTTATTTAAAGAGGGTAACTCAATTAGCTAAGAACTAATCTACCTTGAGGACCTCATTCAAAGGAATTTATTATTTTTGCTTCATTGTGTATTATCACCACTTTTGTCACCTTGTGGAATTTGATTACTTCTTTGTTCCTCTGCATTGGTTTTGTTTGCTTTGATGACATTGTATTTAGTTGTTAGAGTTAAAATTATTTTTGTTCAATTTTTTGTTTTGTTTAAATGTGGATGATTTTCAGGTTTTCATCAACTTATGTTTAAAAGTAGTCAGTTGGTCTGAAATTCTCCAAATTTAATGAATTTGTTTTGTCTTCCAATTCATATGAAAGATGTGTCAGATAAATATAGTGTCAGTACTATATGCTTCAGTTGTTTTTCTTTTCTTTTACAGATAGGTGGTTAAAATTATGTAAACTCTTAAAATACAGGAGCTTAAGGGGCATTTGTTCCTTCAGTTCAAACTAGGGGTTTCATCCTGCCTCAGCTATGTAATATGCCATCCCCTTTCTTTGAACATTTGGTCTTTTTAGTTTTACTCTCTAAGTTCAAATCTGTAGTTCACTAATATCCATTTTGCATGGCAATGCATGGAAGTGTTGTCATTGTTTATTTGTGCTGCATTAAGACTTTTGGATTCTTTCTTTGTCTACAAAACCAGTCCTGTCACCAGTGTTTACCTAATATTTAGCAAATTTGCCTTGTGAGTGGAAAACTGATTTCTCCCCACAACAAACTGTATCCATTCCAAAATGCATTCTAGACTGAATAATGTTGTTTGTGATGATGAATGTAAATAATACAATATTTACAAATCAGGGAGATGTCTTGCATACAATTCTGAGCTTTCAGTTCTCAAATGGAGGGAAAAATGACTTGTCAATCTTTATACCATATTTCATGATATATTAGTCCATCCAGGTTCACATTATTGAATGAAGTCTCAGGTCATTTGAGTTCAGAATTGAATGTGATGGTTTTTACAGTTCTTAAGATTGATTTCTTAGATCCTACCCATTTGCTACAGGTGTGGCATTAGATTTACATTTATGTAGAGGTAAAAGTAATTTTGTAGGATATACATATGAGTGAATATGGTGAAATTGTAGAAACTTGTATTACATGGAAAAATCCATACTCAATTAATGTTGGATTTTGATTTGACATGTCAGTATGTTTACTTGTCTGGAAGTCACTTAATGAAAGCTATCAGAATTTGTCATAAAATCTTTGTTTGGTTGGTATAGAGATTTTAACTCTGGTTGTTCATAGGATGATGTTGGAAGCCAGTAAGTAGGCATTTTTCAATGACCGGTAGGTAATTTCCTCGTTATTTTTATGCTCTCATCTAACTTAATCAGAAATGAAAAAACCCACAACAAAAACAACACCCCAATGACATGTATATCAGGGTCCATTCTAGAACTGAAAATGTAAAGTTGAAATTCAGGAATTTTCAGAACACTGGAGAGATTAAGTGATCAGGAAGAGGTAAGAGTTAAAAATATGATGTGCGATTTTCTGGTGTTGAGTTTTGGTGTATTCTTTTTTGAAAACTTAATTTGAATCCGGCAATCACATGTTATCAGATCTAGATGTTGATAGCTTGAATCAGCTTCACATTTTCTCATTAGATCTTACATGTGATAGCTTGAATAATAGGTTATGGCATTATAGCTCTTAATGGGCAAGTGTTGAGTTTACTGTCATGATTGCAATTTCAGTCACTACTATATAACAATAACCCTATATATGTGGATAATCAACATATCCCATTTGAACATATAAATATTTTTGTAGATCATTACTCTTCTATCTATGGTTGACATTGTTTCTGGCTCATATGACCAAAAAACAGTTTGGTCACTCTCTCCTTGATGATTCATCCATCAGTCTGTCACTGCTTTTATGGGTACACTCTACAGGCTTTAAGAATTTAGTTATGTTTATAAGTTTATGATAGCAAGATGAGTCCATTTATGAGTCAAGACATACTGATGAGGTCATGCTGCATCTGAATGTCTTAGCCTGTGCATATAGTAGACTCTAATTGGCATAGCTTGTGGTTACAATAGACTCTGATTGGCTGAGCCTGTAGATGCAGTAGACTCTGATTGGCTGAGCCTGTGGATACAATAGACTTTGATTGGCAGAAACTGTGGATACTGTAGACTCTGATTAGCAGAGCCTGTGGATGCAGTAGACTTTGATTGGCAGAACCTGTGGAGACATTAGACTCTGATTGGCAGAACCTGTGAATACAATAGACTCTGATTGGCAGAGCCTGTGGATACAGTAGACTCTGATTGGCAGACCTGTGAATACAATACTCTGATTGGCAGAACCTGTGGATACAGTAGACTCTGATTGGCAGAACCTGTGGATACAGTAGACTCTGATTGGCAGAACCTGTGGATGCAATAGACTCTAATTGGCAGAGCCTGTGGATGCAGTAAACTGATTAGCAGAGCCTGTGGATGCAGTAGACTCAGATTGGCAGAGCCTGTGGATACAGTAGACTATGATTGGCAGAGCCTGTGAATGCAGTAGACTGATTGGCAGAGCCTGTGGATACAGTAGACTCTGATTGGCAGAGCCTGTGGATACAGTAGACTCTGATTGGCAGAGCCTGTGGATGCAGTAGACTGATTGGCAGAGCCTGTGGATACAGTAGACTCTGATTGGCAGAGCCTGTGGATACAGTAGACTCTGATTGGCAGAGCCTGTGGATGCAGTAGACTCTGATTGGCAGAGCCTGTGGATGCAGTAGACTCTGATTGGCAGAGCCTGTGGATACAGTAGACTATGATTGGCAGAGCCTGTGAATGCAGTAGACTGATTGGCAGAGCCTGTGGATACAGTAGACTCTGATTGGCAGAGCCTGTGGATACAGTAGACTCTGATTGGCAAAGCCTGTGGATACAGTAGACTCTGATTGGCAGAGCCTGTGGATGCAGTAGACTCTGATTGGCAGAGCCTGTGGATGCAGTAGACTCTGATTGGCAGAGCCTGTGGATGCAGTAGACTCTGATTGGCAGAGCTTGTGAATACAATAGAATATGATTGGCAGAGCATGTGAATACAATAGACTGATTGGCAGAGCCTGTGGATTCAGTGAAAACTGACTGGCAGAGCTTGTGGTCACAGTAGTCTGATTAGCAGAACCTGTGAATACAGTAATCTGACTGGTTGAGCCTATGGACACATCATAGTCTTATTGGCAGAGCCTGTGGATACGGTAGAATGAGATTCCCAGAGGCTGTAACTAGAATGAATCAGATTGGCAGAGCCCATCAATACAGTAGAGGCCATGTTTCTGATAAGGTAGTGATTCAGTTTGATATGTATTATCAAGATTCAAATGAATTTGATTATGAGCAACATCCACTTACTTTAATGGTTTGATCTTGTGTCTGATTGACTAGCTTTGAACACTGTAGAAACCATATTTTTGTGGAATAAGATCTATTATGTAAGTTTTCATTAATAATAGTTTGAATATAAGAATGGATCCATATATATTAATAAGGATTCAAATTGATCATTCACAAGTCTAGCACCTTATCTACTAAGTCACCATAGCTCACTTGGATGGTGATTGCAGTAGTTTGAGTTTTGACTGAAGAGCTGCAGGAGAGGTAAGGACAGACTCTGGACTATATACTGACTGCACAGGTCAATTCCCCTCATAATGCCAGATTAGTGTATGCCCTTTAAGAGTGGGGCTTTTAACAGTTGTTAGAGCCTAATCCCCAGGGGGGTTTATATATATATATATATATATATATATATATATATATATATATATATATATATATATATATATATATATCCTGCAGGGAAAATGATGGTTGTATAAATTACTTTTTTATGATGAGATAAGTATCCTTTATATGGAGGAAAGAAGACAAATGATGCCATAATCTAATCGACAACATAGCAACTTTGATTTCCATGTTTCTTTCCCCTCTACAATATGGGTGAATGAGCATTTGCAAGATATATATATATATATATATATATATATATATATATATATATATATATATATATATCTAGATGACCAATATCAGGCCTGATTGGTCTTGTTAGTGTTTTACAGCATGGCAACACTTTGAAGGCTCTTTCTTGCCTTCTCAAGTATAATAATGTGTCTTGCCCAAGGACAAACAACAGTAGTTAGTTTGGGCCAGTCTGATTGGTGGGAATCAACCTGCAGGCTTCTAGCTGCAAGTCCAGTGCATCAGTTGCAGAACCATCAAAGCTTCTCTCATTTATTGAGTATTACAGGTAGATATGCCAATTTATTAGCATTGACAAAAGACCTCTCATTTATTGAGTATTACAGGTAGATATGCCACTTTATTAGCATTGACAAAAGACCTCTCATTTATTGAGTATTACAGGTAGATATGCCAATTTATTAGCATTGACAAAATACCTCTCATTTATTGAGTATTACAGGTAGATATGCCAATTTATTAGCATTGACAAAAGACCTCTCATTTATTGAGTATTACAGGTAGTTATTAGCATTGACAAAAGACCTCTCATTTATTGAGCATTACAGGCAGATATGCCAAATTATTAGCATTGACAAAAGACCTACAGTTTGATGTGAGGAGGGATCTTGACTAGCACAGGGTCTGACTTTGACCAGATCATCTGATGTTGTTTAGCATCCTCCTCATCAGTGATGCCACTGGAAATGTTGACAATAATATTATTAAAAATACCTGAGTTAATTACATAAATTCACAAAACTGCACATTGATAAGGATTAATGGCACTACACTTATATCCATTATTGCCACTACACTTATATCCATTATTGCCACTACACTTATATCCATTATTGCCACTACACTTACATCCATTATTGCCACTACACTTATATCCATTATTGCCACTACACTTACATCCATTATTGCCACTACACTTATATCCATTATTGCCACTACACTTATATCCATTATTGCCACTACACTTATATCCATTATTTCCACTACACTTACATCCATTATTACCACTACACTTACATCCATTATTGCCACTACACTTATATCCATTATTGCCACTACACTTACATCCATTATTGCCACTACACTTACATCCATTATTGCCACTACACTTACATCCATTATTGCCACTACACTTATATCCATTATTGCCACTACACTTATATCCATTATTGCCACTACACTTATATCCATTATTTCCACTACACTTACATCCATTATTACCACTACACTTACATCCATTATTGCCACTACACTTATATCCATTATTGCCACTACACTTACATCCATTATTGCCACTACACTTACATCCATTATTGCCACTACACTTACATCCATTATTGCCACTACACTTACATCCATTATTGCCACTACACTTATATCCATTATTACCACTACACTTACATCCATTATTACCACTACACTTATATCCATTATTGCCACTACACTTATATCCATTATTACCACTACACTTACATCCATTATTGCCACTACACTTACATCCATTATTGCCACTACACTTACATCCATTATTGCAACTACACTTATATCCATTATTGCCACTACACTTATATCCATTATTACCACTACACTTACATCCATTATTGCCACTACACTTACATCCATTATTACCACTACACTTATATCCATTATTACCACTACACTTACATCCATTATTACCACTACACTTACATACATTATTGCCACTACACTTACATCCATTATTGCCACTACAATTACATCCATTATTGCCACTTCACTTATATCCATTATTGCCACTATACTTACATTCATTATTGCCACTACACTTATATATCCATTATTGCCACTACACTTACATCCATTATTGCCACCACAATTGCCATCTTGAAATTCTTGTTATTGCCACTTCTTCTGAATGGGTGGTTATATCAACATGGGACTTCTTCTGAATGGGTGGTTATATCAACATGGGACTTCTTCTGAATGGGTTGTTATATCAACATGGGACTTCTTCTGAATGGGTGGTTATATCAACATGGGACTTTTTCTGAATGAGTGGTTATATCAACATGGGACTTCTGAATGGGTGGTTATATCAACATGGGACTCTTTTGAATGGGTGGTTATATCAACATTGGACTTCTTCTGAATGGGTGGTTATATCAAGAATGGACTTCTTCTGAATGGGTGGTTATATCAACATGGGACTTCTTTTGAATGGGTGGTTATATCAACATGGGACTTCTGAATGGGTGATTATATCAACATGGGACTTCTTGTGAATGGGTGGTTATATCAACATGGGACTTCTTGTGAATGGGTGGTTATATCAACATGGGACTTCTTGTGAATGGGTGGTTATATCAACATGGGACTTCTTCTGAATGGGTGGTTATATCAACATGGGACTTCTTTTGAATGAGTGGTTATATCAACATGGGATTTTTTCTAAATGGGTGGTTATATCAACATGGGACTTCTTCTGAATGGGTGGTTATATCAACATGGGACTTCTTCTGAATGGGTGGTTATATCAACATGGGGTTTCACTTAAAATTTATGTTTTCTAATTGGTTCTATATGAATATCTGAAGCTACTCCTGAATGAAAACTCAATGGGGTTTTCACCAGAAGACTTCTTGTGATGTCCAGTGGGCCCTAAATTATAAAGATGTCACATGGACATCTAATATGGCCAAAATAAGCTATCTAGAAAGCCTGCATGATGCTTCACCTGAATTAAGTCATATTGACATGGAATTTCCAGTAGAAGGCTCGTCATAATATCTAGTTTGAGCTCCAGTCTGGTAGCCACATTGGCTATCTTGTATTTTGAAAGTCTTGTTGTTGCTGCTCATACTTGATGGATGGTGATACCAATATGGTTTTATCACCAAAAGCTTTTTTATTTTGTTTTGTTGGGTCTAGATGAAAATGGTTTGCTCGATCATCCAGTATGATCACCACAGTGACCATCTTGAAAATTTAGTAGTCACTACTACTTTGGAATACATGTATTAATAATAGTAATGGGATTTTTGTTGGAAGATTTCTTATGATGTCTGGTTGGTCCATAATGGCAATGGTGCCAGTGTGATATTCAATATAACAATGATGGTAGACAGCTTGAAACTCTTTATAAGTAACTTTTCAGTCAGTGGTCACAGGATTTTCAGTAAATAGAAATTGGTACCAATCTGCCATCCAATATGGCTGCCAGTAAATTGGTACCAATCTGCCATCCAATATGGCTGCCAGAGAATCTAATTTAAACATCTTGCTATTGCAAGATGGTCATCTTGAATTTCTTAAAATTCTTTTCAGTCATAGCACCAGACTCTTTGATGGACTCTTCCTTTTGGTTAGAAGGTTTATTATATAGAATAAATATATATTCATGATTAATTAGTCTTCACAAAATTAAGAATGGTGAAAATTTCTTATAAAGTTTTAAAAGTATTATAAATTTAATTCAAGTATATTAAATTGTCAGCAGTGGGAAATTTAAACATGATGAAAGTGCTTATATCTTTTTGCACATGAGAATATCTTGTCAAAGTTTTGTAATTACATTTCCTTATTCTTGCTTACTCATGTCAATTAGGAACTTATTTTCTTTTCATAAAGCATTATTTATGCTAAGTTTACAACTGACTATTGTGTCATTACACAGCATTTCCTAAAGATGTGTGTGCTGGGGGAGGGGTGTTCTTGGTAATTTTGGTATGTTTATTTTTGCATTTCACTAAACTATTGTTTGGTGGTTATTGTTTTTTAAATGAACAGTTTTCTTTCTCAAGGTGCTCTCTTATAAGATAAGCTACTGTATGTTTTCAATATAATTTATACCAGTGAAATTGAACCTTTGTTATCAAGAAAACTGTTCTTTTTTTTTTAACTTATCAAGTAAACTGTTCTTTAACATATCCAACACACAACCAGCTTATTCAAGTGGCAGAAACAGAAATCAAGGTATACATTATGCAAAGAAAATTGAAAGGCTATTGTTGCATATGGTACATATTTATGTGCAAATGTTTCTTGTGGTGTTTTTGCAGAGTGTGAATTGACAGCTGGACATACAGCTGTTGCTTTCATTTTTTTTTTGTTTCTGGAATATGGAGGCTGCTTGGTTTAGGTGGATAACTTGAAAACATTGTTGAAATACTGTAGTATTGTGAGGTATATTGAGGCATAGTACTGACACATTTTGTGATTTCAGATATTTTAATGGTTTACTCTAGTTTGGCTGCATCATCAGACTCAGCTTATATTGTAATATTCTGCAGATTTGTGGAAAGGGTTACAAAAGATTGGGCAGTAGTAGGCTTGTGTAATTAGTGCAAATGCAGTGTTCAACTGCATGCAATAGGATTCCATTTCTGAAGGTAGGTACAGCAGTTCTGTATTTCTTGTTCATTTCATGATATTTTGATATACAGTCTAGTGACAGCATAAACAGTTGACATTGAAAACATTAGAACAACATGATAATCAGATTTACAAAATTTTAATCTAGGCATGTTAGTAAAGCAATAGTTAATCAAACCAAAGTTGTGAAAATGAGACCTGACAGCATGACCTGACAGAATTGTGGTAGCAAATAGCCCAAGCTAGTCAACCTTATTTCTTAAAGAACAAACTTGCTGACTGTAAGAAACTTTACACCATAACTGCTAGAATGTTTCACCTTCTACCCATCAGATATGGAATCATTCTAAGCTTTACTTTGTCTACAGTAAAAGAATGAAATTTTTATATGCTGCATTAAGGCTTGGCATATTATGTCTGCATGCTGTTACGTATCAGCTCATTCAAAATAACATAAAAGAAAGAGTGAAGACAACAAGTTTTGTAAATTTTAACAAAATAAATTAATTTTCCTAGAAAACATGAAATAATGTAAATATGTTAAACAAGACTTACGGTTTAAAGAAACGATCAAAATTGTTTGTTCAAAATAGAAACACAAGTCCTGTAAAAAGTTCTAAACACAGTCTGAAGTTAAGTTCTGGTCCAAAATGTCGGATGATGACATCAGACGAAGGCTAACCGAAAATTGCAGAATTTACACAGTAAAGCACAGTTTGTATTCAGTTCCAATTTAGAATATTTTCGGAAAATGTCTTTGTCCTAACCAGTAATGTTCTCCAGGAAAACAATTATTCAGAAAAACAAAGTAAAATTAGCTCCTCTAACAAAACATGTTGTTCTACATAGACATACAAACAGACAACTTCTAGCACAAAAATACCTTTTTTAAGGTAATCAATTTTGTGTGACTCAAAGATGTTACAATAAACTCCGACTCTGACTGTACGACTGCGACTGTATGACTCTCGATTACGATTACGACTGACTGTCTTACAAAATACCTCAACATATAAATGAAGCTAATACATTATTTCAATTACATGAGCACTGAGGACAGATGCAATTTCGTAATTCATCTGGACATTAGGAAAGTATGACCATGAATCAGCCAATTATTTTCATTGCTATTCCTGAATGTTTACTTGTAATAAATTTGCCATCATACACAGCACGTGCTCACAACAGTCACATTTACGACTGAAGTAAACAGGATGTTTTTCAACAACATATTAGACTGATATTAAAATAATCATATTAATAATTACATTTAATGAAATAAAATGGAAATAAAAAGAGTGATACAAAATTAGTTTTTTTAACACACACATACTTCAAATACAGGGTCATAACAATGCTACCTATTTAATTTCTACACAATAACTTGAGTTGTCCACCATCTATAGCTACCAAATTTTGTGGATGGCATATACTTGGGGATTGAACAAGGAAAAAATGGTTTTAGCACAATAACATTGCTGTGACTGAAAAATTAAAAATGTTTTCTGCACAGAAATTTTCACCTAATAATAATAATAATAATAATAATAATAATAATAATAATAATAATAATAATATTATTATTATTATTATTATTATTATTATTATTATTATTATTATTATTATTATTATTATTAATGCAGAGTGCCAAGCAAGGCAGCTGTTAGTACCATTCTAGTAGTCTTTGGTATGACTCAACCGGGGATCAAACCCACAACCTCCCACATCCGAGGCGGTCACTAACCACTAGGCCACTGGAGCGGTTTTGACCAATCTGAAAAGCAAGGAACAACCAGCAAAACCAAATTTCATAACTCGTGTTTGACAGTTTCACTTTTTAATGTGCACCAGCAAGTGGTAGCATTTTATACTTTGCTCATACCACAGACTCCATATTGAGATTAATCAGTCAGGTGCTTGGATCTCAGCATTAAGAGGTTAGTGTTAGGACTGGTCGTCCTGGTGTCAGGATAATGTCCTGGGTGGGACATCATGCTAAATGTCTTCGGCATGATGCCCCAGTGCTACAAAGCACTAAAAACAGCCACACTGCAGATATCATCGGGATATGACTGTTAAAGCTATGTTAAAAATCTAAATAATACACACACACGCTCATTCTGGAATATAACTCATTCATTGATACCTCCCAGCATTGGTGTAGATACACAAAGATAATTTGAAATGCAGATAAAAAAATATAAGAACTATGGGGAAGTTTTAACAACAGTACCATGTAGTCTCTATGTAGAGTGCAAAGATAAATGACACTTGTATCATGGAGACAGAGCACTTAGTAAATGCAAGTTAATACTGTATTTCACTGTTTTGTGTGTGTGTGTGTGTGTGTGTGTGTGTGTGTGTGTGTGTGTGTGTGTGTGATGCATCTTGCAGTTGTTTTCAGTTTGGAAGTAAACTAAATACTAAATATTTCAAAGAAAAGAGATATGTTAATTTTTTTTTTGAGATGTGAATTTTCATACATTTTTATTGACTTGTATCAGTAGATAACTTATTCTCAATTGCGTGTCGCTTGTTTACAACAATAATTTCTAATTGTTTACAACAATAATTTACAATAATTTCTGTTGTTTACAACATTTATTTATAATTTTCTAATTTCTAATTTTCTTGATATTTCTGTCTTCAACTTTATTTCATTTTAAACAGACTCGAAAATAATTTCTGAAAACTTTGTGACATGCTAATGTTATGTCAAAAAAAGTTACCTTGGATTTTTCAAAATTTAAAAAAAGCAAAGCTAATCATTATTTGATATACTGGTATAATGTAAGTATGTCTTACTGTAATCTCTAGATGATGATATGGTACAGACAATAAGTGTAAACAGTGTTCCTGTTCTTTGTTCCACTGGTGGAAGTAAAGTCTATTCTAGAACTGAAACATTAGGGGAAAAATAGCACACACACACATACACACACACACACACACACACACACATTGGAAGAAACTAAAAGGACTTTTCTGAATGTGGGAGGGATTTAATGTGGAAATAAACATAGTTTGAAACTGATTTGATTTTTGTGCATTCTGTTGATTTTTTTCAGCACACCTTTTGGAAGTTAGTGTGAGTCCTGCAAATAAACATCCTAGAATAGCACTTGGTGGATGTTAGCAAGTCCTGCAAATAGTAATTTCAGTATTTTTTTTTCCCTCTGGCCATCGATTTTTGATTTTCAGATTGAAATTTTAACACTCCTTTCTCTTTCAAAGATAAGATTACATTTTGATGCACAAGAATTAATGTGCATCTTGAAATTGCACACAAATTCTGCTTGCTAAAATATTTGTTCCTGAGATGGAAGATGCCTGAGGACAATAAAAGTCTGTTGAGGTTGTAAAGCTTTGTGATTGATTTACTCAAAATTTCACATTCATAGAAAGTCTTTGATCTTTTGGGCAGGATTTTAATAAGCTATCTATGCAAGAAAATGGTTGATGTTTGTTGTGGGGTTTTTTGGTTGTTTAACACCATTTTTCAGCACATGATAGGCTATTCATGATGGCCAGCATAATTAGTGGAACCTGAGAAGATCCCAATAAGAGCCACCAACCCATGGGAAGCTGCTGGCAAGCTTTCTCACCTATCCACATTGTCCCAGCCTAAGATTTGGATCCACAGGGACAGAGGTGGGATGGCAGTGATAGATAAAGGCAGGTGCATTAGATGACTTGGCTGCCCATGGCCCTGGATACCAGAGTAAATATATTGACTTTGTATACCTTTGTTCTGCTTGTATATTTATTTGCTAGAACAATAGATACAGCAATAAATAATAAAATGGATGAACTGTACAAGGCACTTGAAGAAACCCCCAAAATTATCAAATTGTTTAGGCATAATATACTTTTCTAAAATTATCTCACAGAAATTATATAAAAACCGTAAATGGGATAGGTGAGTTTGGGTGAAATTCTGGGGCAGTGACTTGTTCCAATATTTTACTCAAGGACAAGAATGTTTTTGGTTTTGTGTTTTTATTATCTCTGTGAGAGACTGGATGTGGAATAAATACAGTTTGCTATGGTATAAAAATCAAGATTGACATGATATGAGAAATGTGCCCTTAAGGGATCCTTTTATTCAAAGTCTGATCTGTAAACTATCCCTCCAAGGTTATCCCTCTCAATTTATCTGGTGCAAGTCACTCATTCCCCAGTACTTCACAAGTTTTTATCTGCAAGAGAAGACCATTATACCAGTGAAGAATGAGTCCATGGGGAAATTGATGTGACTACAAAAATGTTCTTCTTTTGTGTGCTTTTATTAACCACTCCAGGGAGATTAAGTGCTGAAATGGATTTTATGCTGAATTATGGAGAGGAATTAAGGCACTGATAGGAAATAGATTCTGATTGGATTTACTGCTGTGATCATAATAATCTTACAGGACTGAGATCCTAAAGAGTCACTCTGGCCATTCATAGAAATATGTGGGAATAAGCATTGACACTTAATTGACTTAAATATCATCTTTTCTTTTCCTTACAAGTCATCATTATGATGATGTGCCAAATGAATCCAGTTCATGATCTTAGGTGGGTAAAATCAATTTCTTACATTTCCGATTTAATTGGCAAAATGAGAGTAGTGCATTTACGGCTGATCTGACTGACAAGCGTAATTAGGGGAAGGAAAAAGTGATTTCAGCAGCCTTGCATGAGAGGCGGGTCTTCACATGAAATTAAAAAAAGAAATGTGAAGTCATGTAGGGCAGGATTAAGATTCATTAGAATGCAGCATCTCACTATGTTGAAGGTTTCTGGCTCTAGTGTTGATGCTTCCACAGAAATGCAGGAAATGAAAAGGATAGACACAAGGTGAGTAAAGTTCTGGAAGATTTGAAAATAAGCTGTATTTATGTTATGAATTGATAATTTTTCTTGTGCCTAATATTGAGGTGGACTTTGTTTAGAGGTGATGTAGGCATATTTTGAGTAGAGATAAAGCTAGTTATAAGTTCAAATGTATACAGTGATTTTTGTTACAATTGAACTACTCATGTACATCAAAAGATCTTAAATAGTTTTCAAAATATATTACCTATCAATTCAGCCATGATTATAAATTTGGGCATTTTATCTTAAGTTTACATAGTTTTATTATTAGAGTTTATTTAACAAGTGGTTTTGAATATCAATATCAGACTGAAAACATTAAGACCATTCTGCACCTATATATAAGGTTAGAGCATTTTATTTTTGTTGAGATTGGATTAAGTTAAGAGCAAAAGTTTATGGCAATTTGACCATTTATTTTGAAGATGACTTACTTTTGATGCTTGGGGCTCAGCCAATGTGGGTGTGTGAAAAAGCTTGCCGGTAGCTTCTTGTGGTTGGTTGTTCATTCTAGGGTTTTCCCTGGTTCTTCAACCACCATTTATACTGGCTGCCATGTATCTTGTGCTGAAAAATGGCATTAAACCCTACAACAATGATAGTGACAACTTTTGATTCTTGTGTATCTTATGATTGTTAAGGTATACCTGCAACATGATCTTTTAATTGTCTATCAGTAGTAGGTGTATAAATAGGAGTTTTAAAGCTCACCTAAACAGTCTACTATCAAATATGGTCACTGTTGATAAAAACAGAAAACATGATCTTGTAACAAAATCTTACATTTTAAGAAATCTCACATTGACAGCTTGACTTTTTAGCATTCTTTCTATGAAGACCCTCCTCCAAATATAGTTTAGTATCTTATCCAGATAATAATAATAATAATAATAATAATAATAATAATAATAATAATAATAATAATAACAATAATATACAAACAAAACATTTGATTATTTGTTGGGTTTTAATAGCTGTTTACACTTGCCAATCTTAGCCGATGTAAAAGGTAATTTCTGTAACCATTATTTTACCCATCAGGCAGAATAACAGAAATTTAGTTTAGATAGAGCATCTGTTGAAAGATGTATCATATGTACTTGTGATTATTATATTCAATTCATGGCATTTTATTCAGCAGCATGAGGAATAATTATGTGTATGCTGTATAAACTTTGTACCACCTCTTGAAAAATGATAGCATTAGGTTTTCTTAATTCCAGTATTTATTTATTTATCTTGTGCAGTGCATGCACACAATCATCAGCATGGTGCAGAGACTGCAGTCCACTAGGGAACTTTGTCAGTGGACAGTTTTTCACAGTGTGTGACACTGAGCTGGACAGTGAATGTGTGTGATGCAAGAAACATAAAGCCAAGGAAAATGTCATACTTTAAAATAATCAGATGAGCCTTATCCCTTCACAGGATGAAATGAGTCGGATCATAGTGTATCATACAACAAAATAAGCTAGTCTGAATGGCCTTGTTGTATTACAGGATGAAATTAGTCTAATCATAGTGTATCATACAACAAAATAAGCTAGTCTGAATGGCCTTGTATTACAGGATGAAATTAGTCTAATCATAGTGTATCATACAACAAAATAAGCTAGTCTGAATGGCCTTGTTGTATTACAGGATGAAATTAGTCTGATCATAGTGTATCATACAACAAAATAAGCTAGTCTGAATGGCCTTGTTGTATTACAGGATGAAATTAGTCTAATCATAGTGCATCATACAACAAAATAAGCTAGTCTGAATGGCCTTGTTGTATTACAGGATGAAATTAGTCTGATCATAGTGTATCATACAACAAAATAAGCTAGTCTGAATGGCCTTGTTGTATTACAGGATGAAATTAGTCTGATCATAGTGTATCATACAACAAAATAAGCTAGTCTGAATGGCCTTGTTGTATTACAGGATGAAATTAGTCTAATCATAGTGCATCATACAACAAAATAAGCTAGTCTGAATGGCCTTGTTGTATTACAGGATGAAATTAGTCTGATCATAGTGTATCATACAACAAAATAAGCTAGTCTGAATGGCCTTGTTGTATTACAGGATGAAATTAGTCTGATCATAGTGTATCATACAACAAAATAAGCTAGTCTGAATGACCTTGTTGTATTACAGGATGAAAAAACTAATCTGATTGGCCTTGTTGTATCACAGGATGAAAAAACTAATCTGATTGGCCTTGTTGTATCACAGGATGAAAAAACTAATCAGATTGGCCTTGTTGTATCACAGGATAAAAAAAAAATAATTTGATTGGCCTTGTATCACAGGATGAAAAAACTAATCTGAATGGCCTTGTTGTATCACAGGATGAAAAAACTAATCTGATTGGCCTTGTTGTATCACAGGATGAAAAAACTAATCTGATTGGCCTTGTTGTATCACAGGATGAAAAAACTAATCTGATTGGCCTTGTTGTATCACAGGATGAAAAAACTAGTCTGATCAGCCTTATTTTATCACAGGACAAAACTAGTTTGATTATCCCTGTTGTATCACAGGACAAAAAAAAGCCAAAATTTATTCAGATTCTAATGGAGTATAGGAGCCAATTTGTAACATCTGTATGCACATTGTTCTAATATAGACTGGTCTTTACTAGTAGATGTTAGAAAAGGTAACAGATGGCCTAATAAATTGTTCTTTTGTTGGGTGGTAAAATTATACTTACAGCCAAATATCATTTATACAGTCACCATTTGTCCTGATCTTTTTGATTACACTGATCAGCTAAGTATTTCCCAAATACTTGTAATGTTCCTGTAAAATATATTTTACAGTCAAATGTGTCTCCAGAGACTACTGGTTTGGAAGACCAGATTCTCAGTGAATGGATCAACTGTGTTATGTAATTGAGAGACAGCTCTGTCTTGAGAAACTCATTTTTGTTAGTAGAAAAATGGCATTAAACCCATAACAGCAACAACATATGAATGTAAACAAGATTTGGTTTGCTTGGTTTAAATGTATACAAAAGTACCATTGGCTGCCATTCTGAGATGATTATTGACTGTCAGGTTCGGTGTCATTAAAAGCATAATTACAAAACACCGCAATATTCAATAGTGCAGATGTAATCTTTCATTACACAGTGGCACTGGGTTTCCATTAATCTCACATTTACATTTGTTTTAATATGCATACAGTAATAAAAATCAATATCAGTCTGGTTTATGTAAAGGTGATGGCAAATCCAACATGGATAATGCTTTTTTTCAATGTGTACTTGTCAATCAGCTTCATGTCACCTGGCTAGGAAATTTATCAAAGAGAAAAAAAGAAAAAAGACCAAAAAGGAATAAATAAGTTAAATTATAAGTACAAAATTGGATCATTTCTAAGTTAAGATTTGCTTATCTTTTAATGTTCATATACTGTAGTTAGATTTATTTCTAATTGATGGATGAAATTAAATATTCCATCAGGGAAATTAAAGTTTAACCTTGATATTCTAAATTAACATTTTACCGGATTAAAGATTGATATATAAACCATATCTGTCAAAGTAATCCTGTATGAAAATAACATGGTTTATAATTCACAAATTCGTTGTCACCAAAAAATGCTTATAAGTTAACTTTAAGTGTCTTATATTACTTTTAAGTCATATATTCATTGCAAAAAAATGCTTGTAAGGTTACTATTAAGTGTCTATTAACATTACTTTTAGGTCACTTGTATTCATTGCCAAAAATCGCTTATAAGGTAACTTCAAGTGTCTATATACTTTACTTTTAGGTCACTTGTATTCATCGCCAATAAGCACTTATAAGGTAACTATTAAGTGTCTATTTACATTACTTTTAGGTCACTTGTATTCATTGCAAAAAAATGCTTGTAAGGTAACTATTAAGTGTCTATATACTTTACTTTTAGGTCACTTGTATTCATTGCCAAAAAGCGGTTATAAGGTAACTTCAAGTGTCTATATACTTTATTTTTAGGTCACTTGTATTCATTGCCAATAAGCACTTTTAAGGTAACTATTAAGTGTCTATTTACATTACTTTTAGGTCACTTATATTCATTGCCAAAAAGTGCTTATAAGTAACTTTTAAGTGTATATTTACATTACTTTTAAGTCATTTATAATATTCATCAGTAAAAAGCACTTATAATTTAACTTTTAAGTGTTTATTGACATTACTTATAGGTATATAGGTTGATGTTTAAAATATGAATTAGGCATTTCATTTATAAATGGAGTACACTTGTAAGTGAAATTTTAAGTCATTCAATTGCTCTGATTATAAGTAAAATGCAAGTCATTCACTTTAATTGAGTGTGAGTCATTTACACACTTGTAGCTGATATGACTGAATCTCTGCAAAATTGAATGAATTTGGGTCCTGAATAGCCCTCCCCCCATCTCCAAGCTTGACAGTAAATTGTGCCCTTGAATATAAGTCATCAGTTTGATAGAATGCCCATGATTATCAGTATGTTTATACAGATCTCACTTCCATTTAAATGACAATTAGTGAAATGATTCCAGCACATTAGCCTGCCTCTTTGAATTGATCATTTGAATGGAAGGTCATATCAGCATGGGGTTTTGTTTAAGATGCCTAGTCCATCTTAAATGAAAATGGTGATGCCCAGACATCCAGTGGATAGTTCCAATTTTGAATGATAAGCTCCACCCATTTAGTTACTGTTGCTCCACCTCACAATCTGTCATGTGAAATGGCAAATCTACCTCACAATCTGTCATGTGAAATGGCAAATTTACCTCACAATCTGTCATGTGAAATAGCAAATCTACCTCACAATCTGTCATGTAAAATGGCAAATCTACCTCACACTCTGTCATGTAGCATTTGTAACATGAATTGGAAAATATTTTCAACAATATTTATGAAGCTACCTGATTACAAGATTCTTTCTGATTGCACTTTAAAGAAAGTCTTAAACTAGTGCACACAAAAGATGTATTCATAAAATTAGGAATTTATTTTGCAAGAATTAAGTGACTGTTGCAGCACTTTGCTGCTGGTTTATGGGAAAGAATTAATATCCTGACAAACATCAAGTAGACATTTCACAAGAAGAGACAAAATAAAAATCTTTCTGTTTTTGCAAAGGTAAGCATACTTATTAACATATTTAAATTCATATTACACTGTACTTTTATGACCATATTTTTATAAAACTAGTACTCTTTTCATTTGCAGTTAATATAATATTAATATTAAAAAAATATGTTAAAGTTACCAAGAATAAATAAACAATTCATACAAAGTTGCCTGATTGATTTATGGGAATGTTTTACTTATTTTGCACTGCTTTAACATGTGTCCTCAATTAAATGGATGGAGCATTTCATATGTATTATTTTAAATTACATTTAAATTACCATAGATCCTTGTAAAATGATCATTTATCATAATCTCTTAAGAAAGAGAAATAATAAGGGTACATCAAAATAAGCCATTAAGCACATTGACATGGGGGGTATATATGCATCAACTTTTACCTTTGTTAGCTGATTAGCATAACTCATTTTATCTTCATTGCTGTCAGAACATATTCATTATAAAATCACCAATAAAAATTAGTTTTATTTGAAGTCAACATGACAGATATTTTAATGAATGGCGGGACATAGCTTACTGTTGTTTATAGTCTCATCTAATAAAGACTAAAGAAATATTTTATTACAATTTCACCACTTCATAAGTTAAAATATTTTTTTTAATAAACTTTCCATAATAAACATTGTATTAAATAATTTATTTGAAAATTTTGAAATAATTGATGTCAAAATCCAGTTTTGCAATTATAGATATGAAAAGGATTTAGGCAGTTCCAGAATTTAGTGTATAGGATGATGTTTTATTAACACGACACTAGTGACAAGTAAATGCTCCATTTGAAAACTTGAACAAAGTCAATGCCGATTTTAGAAAGAAACCAAAACAAACCATGGTATTAAAAAGACAAATATTAAACAATAAGATTATGATTATGTGGTCTTAAAATAAGTAACATAAAAGAGCAAAGGCCAAAAAGTTTGGTAGAATTCGACAAATAATTTATTTCCTTAGTGAAAATGTATGAAAAAAAACTTATGGTATTGGGAATTGAATCCCAAATAATTCTAGAATTTTTAAACAAGTCCTAATGATTAAACTTATGAATAAACTTTAGTGGTATTCCAAAATAAATCCAAAACTTATGAATAAACTTTAGTGGTATTCCAAAATAAATCCAAAACTTATGAATAAACTTTAGTGGTATTCCAAAATAAATCCAATGCTGACAGTGTTGATGTGTCTGTGATGGCCTGTGTTGTGGTGATGTGCCAGCATTCATTTATTGGACTACAGTAATACAATCTAAGAATATATCCTCATTTGAATTTGACTCTAAATCCAAGTTTCTGTGTCCAGGAATCTTTTTGAGCACTTTTTGTTTCCAGAGAAGAATATTTTGAATAAAAGAAAATCATCTGACCTTGACTCAACTTTAAAAATCCTAATAGTTATCTCGTGTTGTTTCCAAGACTGTCACTGATTTTGGACAAAATCAGCTATTAGATAGTTTTTCATTACCCATAACGTATAATGTTTAAAAAAAGAAAAACAAAGAATGCAAATTAGTTATACATGTCAAACACATATACTCAATTTTCTTTAATAAATGTAATATTATGACTCAAATATAATATAAAATTTGAACATAGGCAAACAATTTAGCACATAATTGTATTCAACATTTTCACAAACAAAACAATTAATGCTATTATTCAAAAAGAGTTTTGTGTTTAAGAAATATGATCATAAATAATGTGTTTCATCGAACATGGACATTTTTCTATGTTTGTATTTAGTTTGGGAAATTTTTTAAAAAAGACTCTTGAATCTGTTCATGATGAGGACAATCTGTATTGCATGTGCCCCATGCACAGTCACAAAAACTTCTTGTGATAAATTTTGATTTTTTTTTGCTGTGATCATTCAAATTCTTCTGCAGTGTAAAAAATAGTAATTAAGCATGGTCGTTTGTTTTTGAGAGCAAATGTAGTGGATAGCAATGCATAACTACATTGTGAATTCAGTGCCTATTTTTGATTAGTCAAAATTTATTGTTCTGCCCAGTTTGATGAATTGGTCAGAACTATCCATATCTATTGCTGCTCCATCTGAATCAATGTTCATTTCAACATGGAGTTTTCACTAATGGACTTATTATGATGTGTAGTTGGTTACTAAGTCTGACATCTGATATGGCTACTACAGCAACAATTATGAAAATTTTGTAATTGCTACTTTTCCTAAATGGAAGGTCATATCAGCATGGGTTTTCACCAGAAGACTTCTTGAGGTGTCTAGTTGGTCTTAAATAAAATTTGTGCTGTCTGATATCATCTACTATGGCTGCCACTAACAGCCATCTTGAAAACTGTTTTTACTATTCCCCCTATGTCGAATGTTATATCAGCATTGATTTTCACCAGAAGACTAATTATGATACGAGTTGGTACTAAATTAAAATAGTGTTGACCTGTCCTTTGATGCAACCGCCATGGCAACCATATTGAAAATAGAAAGTCATGTTGACTTTGTATGGCATTTAGTTGGTCCTGAATGATATAATGCTGATCTGACATCCAGTATGGCCCTGTTGGCAGTTCTTTTGAAAATCTTATTCTCTTAACTGCATTTGAATTGATGGTTATGGTAAAATAGGGTTTTCACCAAAAAACATTTTAGCATAACTAGTAGGTCGTAATGCAAATAGTACCATGTAAATATACAGTAATGCTACCACAATGAATATTTTGAAAATCTTGTCACCAATTATTTTGAATAGATGGTCTTCTTGGCATTGAGTTTTTAGCAGTAGTGTTGTAATAGTGCCTAGTTTGTGCTAATCTTACATCCAGCATGATTACCATGACAGCTATTTGAAAATCTTATTGCTGAAGAATATCAAAGATGGTTTTAGCACTCTGCAATTAGAAAGAAGAAATGGTCATATTTTAAATTCCTGTAAATACATTTTGGACAGTCAAAGATATGTTGGTTTGAGGGACTGTTCATTGTTTTGAAGTTTCATCTTCAGCATGGGATCAACCATTTTTTAGTCAAACTCCACAGATATTTTTTCCCCTTACATCTGATTCGTAAACTACACTTTATGCATAAATAATGCAATTTTCAAATGAGATTGAATGAAATTTTGAAATCAGAATTTAGCACAACACATTTTATTTTGTTTACTTGGAGACATACTTTTGTTTGCTTAAAACAAAGTATGTATATATATATATATATATATATATATATATATATATATATATATATATATATGAGAGAGAATACAAGTTCATATTTCAACATTTATTTTAAGAAATGGTTTTTATTTACCCTAAAACACTGTGACCTTTGACTTTCTTTATGTGACCTCTCGGATAGCCTATTGGTTAGATCATCCACCTAGGATGCATAAGGTCATGGGTTCAAAACCTGGCCAAGATATACCAAAGACTTATAAAAATTGCACACAGCATTAAGAAGTAAGACTGATCAGCCTGGTGTCAGAATAATGTGATTGGGGGGGGGTCATGTTACATGTCTGAGACATGATGGCCTATTGCTAGACATCACTCTAAACTGTCATTCTGCAGAGACTGTAGACACAGATGACTGAAAAATTGTTAAAGCTACATGAAAAATCGAAATGGAACACCAGTCAGTTGTACACCATTTCATTGCAGTTCTCACCAACTCCAGCCAGCCAATTTTACTCAATGAAGTTACTACTTCATATTGTTCAGATTTTATGGAATGCATCTTTTTAAAGGTATGTGACAAATTTTATGGTGGTTGAGATTCATGCATTCTCTACCCCACCACATCACTTTTGCATATTAAAAGTATATACCAGTAGTACAGAATTGATTTTTAACTTGAGTGGTCTAATATTTCCTTTATTTTCATTCTGCTGGAAAAATCAGATAAAACTGCTATAAATCAATCATATTTCGGCAATTGTCTCTAATCTTCTCAAATTCTATGGCCATACTAAACATGCATGCATATCTGTAAATCTAACCATATGGCAGCATCTAGAAAATTGTTGGATTCATGTCATGACAATAACTGAACTGTATTATAATCAGGTTTATCCATTGATGTATTGAATCAACTGATCAGACATGCCCCAATGATGTACAGGTCCCAGATCAACTGATATGTACATTATATTGAGTTATGGGACCCAGATTAAATGATACATAATCAGAGATGTCCCAATGAGGTATTAGATCCACATCAAATGATACATAATCAGAGATGTCCCAATGAGGTGTTTGATCCAAATTTCAGCTAATTATAGGTAAAAATTGTTCAAGTGTTGCTAAACTTTTTAAAATTTTATTTGAACAAATTATCAGACTAAATCAGTGCTACATGTACAGTTAATTAATGGATGCCATTACACTATTAAATATGGTCACAATGGCTACTGTTACTAAAAATAGATAAAATCTTCTCCATGATATTAAGGTCAGCAGAATTTTACAGAAAGTATTCTGCTTTAGACTTATAATGATGATGCCTATTTTGCAAATGTGGCCACCATTGCTAAACATAAATTATCCTTGAATTAATTTTATTTAACAGAAAGCATCTTGGGAAATCAGGACTTTGAAGTTTTTACTAGTTGTGATAATTTGCCATGAAATATGGCTGCTGGTAGATAAATTAGATAATCCTGTAATAACTTTTCATAAAAAAACCTGCTTAGCAAAATTTGACAAGGCCCTTGCTTAAAAGACATTTAGATTCATAAATATGATGCTGATCTAATATTCATATATGGCCAGCATTACTAAAATTAGAATTTTTATTTTTGCACAACTAACACAAAACATATCCTGACATAAGGGACATTCAATATTAGACAAAAAAATTCTGAAGTGGTGTCAGAAGATGTTTAAATGAAAGAATCTGGTTAACAGGTTTTTTTACATATGCAGTCATCATCATTGGAAAAAGTTACTGCAGAAATGACTGGACATTCTGTTTAATGAGATAGGAATAAAGTCAAAACAGTTATAATGATCATTCTCACAGAAGCGTTAATGTTCTAGAAAATGTTGATTTGAACTGAAGTGAATTTTTTTCTGACATTTTCAGAGCTCTAGTTATAAAAAGGGACTCAGAATATTTTATCCTTTTCTTTTCTTACAAAACAGTAAGAGTTTACATTCTTTAAGTTGCCTTGATGTAATGACTTACAAAAATTTGAAAGTGAATCAAATAGATCATCACCCATTGATGCTCTTCAGTGATACTGCTCAGTCTCAAAATGCGAAGATATCAGACTTCATCTGTTGTTGGTTTTAACGCCATTTTTCAGCACACAATAGGCTATTCATGGCGGCCAGTATTAATGGTGGAGGAAGAAACTGGGAAATCACCGGAAAAAACCACTGACCCACGAGAAGCTACTGGCAAGCATTCTCACATATCCACATTTGCCAAATCCTCGACTCGAACTCACCTAGTGTATCATACTGCTCAGTCTCAAAATGCGAAATATCAGACTTCATCTGATTGGCTGATAAAATTAACAATTATGGTAATAACAGGTCACCAGACCATGATCCAAAAGTGGTTGCTGTCAGATCTTCATGTAGGACAGTAGAGGTTTGATTATAATCAGATTGCTTTTAGAGCATACCAGTACTGTAGCTATTAGCCACAGGTCTATTTCTAGAGCATACCAGTACTGCAGCTATTAGCCACATGACTACTTCAAGAGCATACCAGTACTGTAGCCATTAGCCACATTACTTCTAGAGCATACCAGTACTGTAGCCATTAGCCACATGATTACTTCTAGAGCATACCAGTACTATAGCCATTAGCCACATGACTACTTCAAGAGCATAATGGTACTGTAGCCATTAGCCATATTACTTCTAGAGCATACCAGTACTGTAGCCATTAGCCACATTACTTCTAGAGCATACCAGTATTGTAGCCATTAGCCACATGACTACTTCTAGAGCATAATGGTACTGTAGCCATTAGCCATATTAATTCTAGAGCATACCAGTACTGTAGCCATTAGCCACATGACTACTTCTAGAGCATACCAGTACTGTATCCATTAGCCACATGACTACTTCTAGAGCATACCAGTACTGTAGCCATTAGCCACATGACTACTTCAAGAGCATACCAGTACTGTAGCCAATAGCCACATTACTTCAAGAGCATACCAGTACTGTAGCCATTAGCCACATGACTACTTCAAGAGCATACCAGTACTGTAGCCAATAGCCACATTACTTCAAGAGCATACCAGTACTGTAGCCATTAGCCACATGACTACTTCTAGAGCATAATGGTTCTGTAGCCATTAGCCACATGACTACTTCAAGAGCATACCAGTACTATAGCCATTAGCCACATTACTTTGAGCATACCAGTACTGTAGCTATTAGTCACATGACTACTTCTAGAGCATAATGGTACTGTAGCCATTAGCCACATGACTACTTCTAGAGACTACCAGTACTGTAGCCATTAGCCACATGACTACTTCAAGAGCATACAGTACTGTAGCCATTAGGCACATTACTTCTAGAGCATACCAGTACTGTAGCTATTAGCCACATGACTACTTCTAGAGCATAATGATACTGTAGCCATTAGCCACATGACTACTTCTAGAGAATACCATTACTGTAGCCATTAGCCACATGACTACTTCTAGAGCATACCAATACTGTAGCCATTAGCCACATGACTACTTCTAGATCATACCAGTACACTAACGATTAGCCACATGACTACTTCTAGAGCATACCAGTACTGTAGCCATTAGCCACATGACTACTTCTAGAGCATACCAGTACTGTATCCATTAGCCATATGACTACTTCTATGGCATACCAGTACTGTAGCCATTAGCCACATGACTACTTCAAGAGCATACTAGTACTGTAGCAATTAGCCACATTACTTCTAGAGAATACCATTACTGTATACATTAGCCACATGACTACTTCTAGAGCATACCAGAACTGTAGCTATTAGCTGCAGGACTACTTCTAGAGCATACCAGTACTGTAGCCTTTAGCCACATGACTACTTCTAGAGCATACCAGTACTGTAGCCATTAGCCACATGACTACTTCTAGAGCATACCAGTACTGTAGCCATTAGCCACATTACTTCTAGAGCATGCCAGTACTGTAGCTATTAGCCACAGGACTACTTCTAGAGCATACCAGTACTGAAGCCATTAGCCACATGACTACTTTTAGAGCATACCAGTACTGTACATTACAAACCAGGACAAAACTTTCTGGATGGTTGTGCTTAGTGCAGTGAAAAAGCTGAATAATATTGTGTTTAAAATGTCTAAGATAACAAGTTAGCACAGATATTTAAGTTATCAACCTTGTACCTTGACTAGAATTCGTGGATGACTGCATATTGGGTAAGAAAGAAGCCAACTGATTTTGAGGTCAGAGGGTCAAAGTAAAGAGAAAAATGCTTTCTTTCTGCACAATGACTTCAGTTCCAGAATATGTATCTTGACTGAACTTAAGATGTAGAAGAAGTCTGTTGATTTGTGGGTTAAAGGTCAGTGTCATTGTGGCTCAGAGGAAAAAAAAAAGAGTTTGCAGAATAGCTTCACTTATAGAATATGACCAAACTTTGTGGAAGCCTGCACTTAGAGTGACAAAAAACACCAGAAGATTCTGGGATGATAAGACTCATAAAAATAATGGTTTCATCATGTTAAATTTAATTAATGATTGCACACCTTAACCAGACGTCCAGGTCATCATGACCCATTAGGTGAAAGTCTCTAGAGTCATCCATCGTAGAGTACCCTTAAACTTTGGGTTGGCATATATTCTGCCCTTCATTGTACTCTTATTATTTCTATGCATGCTTTGGACATTTAAAAAATTTGATAATTTTTTGTACTTCATCTTTTCAAAGTACCCATTTTTGTTCTGCAAATAGTGTGCAAAAGAAATAATACTTGGGTAATCCACCTGTTCCAAATTATTTTTGTGGATTCAATTCTCTTTTCATCTGTCAAAAATAGCTATTTACATCTCCTGATCAACCAAGCTAGTAGCTGGTGAAGATGCCATATGATGGTGTGCGGGTCTGTTAGTATCACATTTTTTCAAGACAAAAAGTTCACATTTGATTAGCTTCATTGAAGTTTTTGCATTTAGGTCATTACCTCGTATGAATTTTTTGGTCATGTATAAATAATTGGAATCACTGAACTTAGTGAGGAAATTCGTATAGATGAGAACTACAGCCTCATTGCAAAAAACATCACTGTGACTAATATTTCCTAACTTTGTGTTTTAAGATTATTTCTTGAGCAATGTTCATGCCAGAATAATTAAAATGTACAATACAAGAATGTCACATTTCACATTTTACAAGCTTAAGTTTGGCTTTCACATTTAGTGCATGACCACACAAGTTTTTTCTAGGTTATGTACATATGATTATACATGAAACTACAACTATGAAACTATTTGAGGTTATGCATGAAACTACACCCTTATGGCAAAAGTAGACCTATATGACATCCTTATGGCAAAGTTATACCCATATGACATCCTTATGGCAAAAGTAGATCCATAATTGACACCCTTATGACAAAAGTAGATCCATAATTGACACCCTTATGGCAAAAGTAGATTCATAATTGACACCCTAATGGCAAAAGTAGATCCATAATTTTTACCCTTATGGCAAAAGTAGATCCATAATTTTAACCCTTATGGCAAAAGTTGATCCATAATTGACACCCATATGGGAAAAGTATATCCATAATTGACACCCTTATGGCAAAAGTAGATTCATAATTGACACCCTATTGACAATAGTTGATCCATAATTTACACTTCTCGACTTGAGTTAGGCTTTGTGTGTTGATGTTCATTTCTAAGTCACCTGTGCAAAGAATGACAAGGTTGCTGATCTGTATATCTGTAATTACCACATTCTTTTAGCAAAAGAACCTCACCTTAACCTGTGATTAATCTTTTACTGTCTCTGGCTAAGTTTGAGCATTTAACTTGTGGCCACATGTTTTTAGCAGGCTGTATGCATATCCATGGAGCCATTAAACTGTAGATGATATATCTTAGTTTGTAATTCATCCATATTGACATCATGTCTTTAATCCTGACAGAGAGACAAAAGTACATCATTGCTGAAAATTGACCTAGATCTTGTCATGTCATTCCTAGTCACCTGACTATACAAATCTCCCAACCTACAATGTCAGTAACATCAGAGGTCAAATAGTTACATGATGTCGACAATAGACAAATTTCCAAAGATGTACATAGAATTTAGAAATATTGTATATAATTCACTTAATGTATGTAAATAAATATAGTGCACCCTTAATTTTCAACATAATTATACTGAGAACAAAGACCAGAAACCTGTCCATATTGAAGCAGGGTGTAGAAAACCATTTTCAAAAAGTTCCAAGCACTGTCAGTGATGCTTATTGTTCATATCACATGACTATTTGACCTCTACATGATCTTGTTGTTTGAGAAGACATGATTTAGGCATCAGTCATCAGATGAATGTTATTTATTGAGTCAAGATTCACAAAAAAAGGCCTCTAAAGGAATTGCTTTTTTATGATCTCTTCCTTTTAATAAGCATGGGAGCTTCAGGTGCACCTGCTACTTGACAGTCACTGAAATTTATATTAACTAAAGCTATTCAAGCCACCAGGATTATTCTAATACAAACTAATTAATGTAATGATGCTTCTTTCTCTGTGCAGATAAACATTAGACATTTTATGTTGATATATTTTTCTTGAAGGTTTGGGGAGAGTTGCCAGTGGTGATTTCTAAACATAAATTTTACACATTTGGAAACACACATTTGGAAACAAAGTCAAGATGCAATGGTACTCATTAATGAGATTTATGAAGACAAGACATTAAAGATTGTGTGTTTGCTTTGAAGGTTTTTTCTTATCTGTGCAGCAAAGGATATACAATAAATTTGGATAAAAATTTTGTAATGACTTAGGAGTTATGAATGACTACTTAAAATAATAAATTGTACATACAGTACAATCATTTGGAATGGAGCATGTTACAGATCTTAGGAGGAATAAAATCATTTACTTAAAGAAAAAAAAAATCAATGGTTAAGACTAAAACTTAGTTTCCCAGTTGATGTAAAAAAGTACATGAGGATTTCTTTCAGTATTTAAAAAACAGCAGATCTTTTATAGTGAGTGTTTTACAATTACAGCAGATCTTGTATGGTGGATGTAGAACAGCAGATCTGGGTCTAGTCAACATATGTTACACAACAGCAGATTTGGGTCTAGTCTAATGTTTGTTATACACATGTTATACAAAAGCAGATTTGAGTATAGTCTATGTTATACAGTGTAAATACAACAGAAGATCTGGGTCTAGTCTAATGTTATACACGTTATACAACAGCATCTCTGAGTATAGTCTAAGGTTTGTTATACACATGTAATACAACAGCAGATCTGGGTTTAGTCTAATGTTATACATGTTATAAAACAGCAGATCTGAGTATAGTCTAACCTTTGTTATGTACAAGTTATACAACAGAAGATCTTGGTATAGTCTAATGTTTGTTATGCACATGTTATACAACAGCAGATCTAAGTATAGTCTCATGTTTGTTATGCTCATATTATAAAACAGCAGATCTGAGTATAGTCTAATGTTTGTTATGCTCATGTTTTGCAATGGCAGATCTAGGTATGTGTAATGGTAGTTTTGCACATGTTATGCAATGGCAGATCTGGGTATAGTCTAATGTTTGTTATGCACATGTTGTACAATGGCAGATCATTGCCTACTCCTGTTTACAGGTATATGCTTCACATGAATATTATGGGTCATCAGATTTAGAGTCTAGATTTGCTTGCATGTTTTAGGGCACATCAAAGCAACAGGTTTTTTAGGGCCTCATTTAGTGCTGAGGCCAGTTGCTGTAAATTGCCTTGCTAAAATCCACAGACCAGTAGCTGACCCATGCTGATGGTAGGGTACTGCTAAGATACAGGACAGGTAGCTGACCCACAGTGATCTTATTGTACAGATAGGATTAAAACCTGTACCCATTCAGTCCCAAGTTTGGCAGGCCAGCTGCTGACTCACTGTAAATTATTTGCACACTAAAATAAATGCAATTTATATTAGTGTAGTCACATGTGAAAATGAAACTCTCTCTGTTCAGAGGACTTTGAAGGATGAGAAAATTTTCATTTTATTTTATGGGCTTAATTAAAAGAAAATTTTTGACATTTTAATTCCTGTAAGCTGCCTGACATTTCTTTAATTAGCACATATCAACTAAAAATTTCCTCTTAGCATGGAATATGCCCATTCATTTCTTAAAATCTCTCTGAAAATGATTTGGCTGAAAATAGCCAGACAGCCAGTATCAATGAGTAGCTTTGTGTTAAATCTGAAATAAAAGCCTCATGCTGAAGGTGCTCTTATAAATGTTGAGAGGCCAGGTTATTGCTTAATATCAGGCATTTAGTTTTTCATGTAGTATTAGTAATCAGTGTCCTAACGAGGATGGCTGCTTTTGGACTAATTAACTTTTCATGATGATTGTGGTGAATGCATACTTCAAATGACAAAGTTTTAGCCTACTTAAATTTGAGAGAATCTTTAATTTTAGGTTATTCATCATACATATGTAATAGGTTACTGATGAGTATAAATATGAATATTTGAGTGGTTGTTAATCTAGACATTTGAAAAAAAAATTGTGTTTTTGCATAGCACATTATTTCAACACCTGTTCATAAATAAAGTGTAGTCATATTATTCCAACAATTCAAACCAAACATAAAATGACAAGTTACTGCATTCATATTTATAAGATGGATCCAACTGTAGGTTACACAAACTCAGATCTGTCATCACACAATACACCAGCAGATCTGGGTCTATGCAGTTTGTTGTAAGTAATAAGTAGAATAACATAGACCCTGTCTGCCAGGGCATAATGCGCATGCAGAGTATGGTCATTGTTGTTTGCTACTGGAGGTGACCAATGCATGAGTATATACACTACCTACCCAGAAAAGTTAATTTTTTTAATAACACCATTTAAGCATTTTTTAAAGCATTCATCATAAGTCCATCTGCTTATGGTTGAATACAGCATCCTTAACACTACTTATAATGGTAGTGAAACCCAGGTTACAAACTTGTGGAACTGTCCATCAAGGTATTCACTGGCATTATATTACATGTATATTTGTTTGCATAGTAATTTTTTAAAAATTGTCACATATATGCCTCTCTGCAGTTGTTTGGTTTGGCTTTTTATAACAAGACAATGCAAGTAGGTAATTAGTGTAAAAGCAAATTGAAGTAAAGTGAATTGCCCAAGGCCATTCCATAGTAGTAAACCTGAATCGAAAAGACTTGATTCCACTCTTTATGGTTAGGAGTCCAGTACACTAATGAGGGAATCACTCTGGCTCCACCTGCATTTGTGCAGTTGTTACAAAACTGCACAATTCATGATATTGTTTGAGAAATGAATGTGTCATAAAATTTGATATCAAGTTACATCATACTTAGATTTTTTGATGTATCATTGCAAAGATTTATATCAAGTTACAATATACTTAGACTTATTTTGATGTGTCTTTGCAAAGTTTCATATCAAGTTACAATATACTTAGACTTATTTTGATGTGTCATTGCAAAGTTTCATATCAAGTTACATCATACTTAGACTTATTTTGATGTGTCTTTGCAAAGTTTCATATCAAGTTACATCATACTTAGACTTATTTTGATGTGTCATTGCAAAGTTTTATATCAAGTTACATCATACTTAGACTTATTTTAATGTGTCATTGCAAAGTTTTATATCAAGTTACATCATACTTAGATTTTTTGATGTGTCTTTGCAAAGTTTCATATCAAGTTACATCATACTTAGACTTATTTTGATGTGTCATTGCAAAGTTTCATATCAAGTTACATCATACTTAGATTTTTTGATGTGTCTTTGCAAAGTTTCATATCAAGTTACATCATAGACTTATTTTGATTTGTCGTTGCAAAGTTTCATATCAAGTTACATCATACTTAGACTTATTTTGATGTGTCTTTGCAAAGTTTCATATCAAGTTACAATATACTTAGACTTATTTTGATGTGTCATTGCAAAGTTTCATATCAAGTTACAATATACTTAGACTTATTTTGATGTGTCCTTGCAAAGTTTCAAATCTAGGTACATCATACTTAGAAGTGGCTGAGTGGTCTAAAGAGCTGTCGTTATGGATCACTGCCATCTCACTGCAGACTAGCTGTCTGCATGTGTGTTGAGTCTAAGATAATGTCGATAGGTGAGAAAGCTTGCCAGTAGCTTCTAGTAGGTTGGTGGTAGGTTGGTGGTTCTATCCGGTGATTTCCTGGTTTCTTCCTCCACCATTAATACTGACCGCCATGTATAGCCTATCGTGTGGTGAAAAATGGTGTTAAGCACCACAACAACAACAACAAAAATCATACTTAGACTTATTTTGATGGGTCATTGTAAAGTTTCATATCAAGTTACATCATACTTAGACTTATTTTGATGTGTCATTGCAAAGTTTCATATCAAGTTACATCATACTTAGACTTATTTTGATATGTCATTGCAAAGTTTCAAATCAAGGTACATCATACTTAGACTTATTTTGATGTGTTGTTGCAAAGTTTTATATCAAGTTACATCATACTTAGACTTTTTTAGATGTGTCATTGCAAAGTTTCATATCAAGTTACATCATACTAAGACTTATTTTGATGTGTCATTGCAAAGTTTCATATCAAGTTACATCATGCTTAGACTTATTTAGATGTGTCATTACAAGTTTCATATCAAGTTACATCATACTTAGACTTTTTTTGATGTGTGGTTGCAAAGTTTCAAATCAAGTTACATCATACTTAGACTTATTTTGATGTGTCATTGCAAAGTTTCATATCAAGTTACATCATGCTTAGACTTATTTTGATGTGTCATTGCAAAGTTTCATATCAAGTTACAATATACTTAGACTTATTTTGATGTGTTATTGCAAAGTTTCATATCAAGTTACATCATACTTAGACTTATTTTGATGTGTCTTTGCAAAGTTTCATATCAAGTTACAATATACTTAGACTTATTTTGATGTGTCATTGCAAAGTTTCATATCAAGTTACATCATACTTAGACTTATTTTGATGTGTCATTGCAAAGTTTCATATCAAGTTACAATATACTTAGACTTATTTTGATGTGTCATTGCAAAGTTTCATATCAAGTTACATCATACTTAGACTTATTTTGATGTGTCATTGCAAAGTTTCATATCAAGTTACATCATACTTAGACTTATTTTGATGTGTCATTGCAAAGTTTCATATCAAGTTACATCATACTTAGACTTATTTTGATGTGTCATTGCAAAGTTTCATATCAAGTTACATCATACTTAGACTTGTCGTTAACATTGTTTGATATCAAATTACATCATATTTGACTTGCTTTGATGTGTCATTATAATTTGATATATGCTACCTGCTATTTAGACTTATTTGGATGTGACTTGATAAAGTTTGATATTAAAGTTACATCATGTTTAGACTTATTTCAATTTGACATTATGAAATTTGATATAAAGTTACATCTTATTTAGACCAGACATATATGTTTATTGAACAATGGTTCAATTGTCATGTAATTTGATGTATGCTACACTAAAATGCCATTTCAGAAGTAGGTCAGAATGACCTACATCTCTAGATGCAAGTCCTTAAGCTTGTACTTGCCTTTCTGCACATAGAGGCATTATTAATCTATGTAGACTGTGTCCATTAAAATGTCTTAGTTTCAAAACAATAATTTCTAGGAACAGGTTTCCCCAGCATTGTTAATCCAGATTCTTTGTTTATATTTTGAATGTTGCAGGAATAAAATTGTCCCAATTACCAGGGTTTCATTGTATTTATCACATAACACACTTACCATTACAAGTGTCATGCCATCATATCATACAGACTGTTCACACTGTTGAGTTACACTTAGTAACATCCCACAACTATATCACTGACAAATACAAAAGTATGTAGCATTATGTGATAAATAGAAACTTTAGCTTGTATTCTTCTGACAGGATATGAATGATACTTGTTGACAATATTACACTTGCTATGAGAAGTTTATGGCATAAATATAATATTCAACTTCTTAAAAAAATTTAATATGAAGCGAACATGTGTGTAAATTCCTGGTGTATGCATGAGACTCATTGCTTCAGCGCTGTGCTGGAAGTGGATTATCTTTACCAAAATTTATAGCTTATCTCCTTTCGGTGTTATCACTTTTTCCGTAAGCTGTTTGCCACACTAATATTTTCAATAGAAACTACTTTGTCTCCATATTAAAGCATGGAGTATATTCATTTCAGAAAGTATTTAAACCATATTGATGTCATTTTTTTCAGAAATCTGTGAGAAAGCACACATGATTATCTGAAGTGGTAAACTGACACATCATAGCAGATCTAAATGTCATTATATCTAAGGCATGCAAAATTTTTGTTACAACAGTTTTGGTTGGCCAGGAATGTGTCAGTCACTTATTGGTGCAAATAAAATTGTTAAATGTAAGTTTTATTTTGAGACCAATATGACCTCAGTGCAGGCAAGTACATATATGATTCCACTGATGTCAATCTTAGGTTGCATACAGAAATTTTAAAAAAGCATAATAACCCAGGATTGTGATTGGATTAAATTAATGGGATCAGGACTTAGATATTTGGTAATAACTTGAATTATAAGGCATTAAGCATGTAAGATTATCTAGAATGATATATGCATGTACCTGTTGAGCCAAGGTGTAAGAGAGGGAACTTGCAATAATACTGACCTGTCCAGCCATGGTATGCTAGAGCACAAACAGTAGGCCACTTTCTGTTCCATTTGTTACAAATATGTACAGAAGTCCTATTAAAACGAAGTCACACAAGAGCTCAAAAATTAAAGTAATTTCTATTTTAAATTCTTGCTAGCAAGTTCTGAGCTTCTCCTTTTCCAGATTTCCTTTCTTATTGTGAATACCTTATTTTACACGGTCAGATTTGTGCAACTGAATTATTAAGTGTTAGGTTTTGAAATGCAGGTATTAAAGTTGGTGTAATAAATATCAGTTACTAAATTAATGTACGTGCCTCAGGAAAACTATGTAGAAAGATCCAGAAATATGCACACTAAATGAAGAGATTTTGTTTTGCTTTAGAAATTTCTTTTTTCATTACTAGGATATTCAGTTCAGATCATTTCTTTTTGATAGGGAAATTTTGTTTATCATGTACAACATAGAATTTAGTATTCTGAAAGATCAGAAGTTTTCTCAATACAAATTATGAGTGCCTAATTATCTGGTATCATTCATATGCTCTGTAATTCAACTACTTTAAAGGTAAAAATCTCAAAAGTCAATGATTTCAAATTATAGAGAAGAACTAGTTGCCTCAGAGAGGCCGATCTAATTGTGAATCAGCCCTATGATATGTGATGATTTCCTTGGTTTCAAATGAGAAACTTTGTTCCTGTTGTCATGCACACTAGTTTAAATTTCATGGAATTTAATGGAGACTGTAATCATAACCATCAGTTTATTGCAGAATAAAAGAGAGGTCTGGTTTAAACATGGTTTGTGGAGTTGGGCACATCCTGTACCATATGTACCTTTCTATATGGTAGACACAACATTGCAAATGTTCAACCAGTGCATTAAGGAAATATAACAACCAAGAAAATGTACGATTGTGGTTATATAAAAAAATTTTGGCAAATTGTTTAAAGGATTTTACATGTGTTCCTTTTTCATTTATGATGTACAGAATTTTAACATCATTACACTTTTTATTCTGGTGCACTTCATGTTTACATTTATTTGAAAGAGTCTGTCTTCCAAGTTTAAGGTGCAATTTTTTTAAATATAATTTTCAAATTTTACTTGTTTTTATTGGTACCATATAGTCAATATTGTGCTGATGTGCTACTACTACATACACACATTGAAGAAGATATGGTAACATTGGTCTGCATTGACACACCCTGCACCCATGCCTTTTGCTCTGTTTATACATCTGAAACAATGCGACAGATGTGCTCACTACAAATATTAACACTCCAGTTTTAAAAGATTGGTAAAAAATATTTGTAAATTATGTATTAATTTCAAGTTTGGAGAGGAATTATAAAGACCGCCCGAAAACAAGAATTAAAAGGATCACCCAAAACCAAGAATTAAAATTATCACCCAAAACCAAGAATTAAAATGACCGCCCAAAACCAAGAATTAAAATGATCACCCAAAACAAAAAATAAAAATGACTGCCCAAAACCAAGAATTAAAATGACTGCCCAAAACCAAAAATTAAAATGATCACCCAAAATCAAGAATTAAAATGATCACCCAGAACCATTTTGGCCAACATTATACAGAGGAAATGAGAGCTAAGTGAGTTTCCCAAAGACACACTGAGGCAGTTGACCAAATCTGACCTGGATTGATATCATACCCAGAACCCTTGTATAATGTGACTGATGCTCTCCCAACTCAGCTACCACATATCCTCCCAAATATAAAACTAAATTCTTGCATTCCTTCATGTTCTTCTCCAAATCTAGCATTTGTTTTGGTACAGATTAAATTTTATTTAAAATTTCCGTTAACAGTATGAAATAATTAAATCCTTTGAAAATAATACTGTCTGTACTTGCTTATAAGTCGGGTCTCACTGTAAACTTCCCAGCTACATTGTTGGCAGATCTGGCTCTAGAAAAATTTGTTAGGAATAATCAATATAACAAGCAGCATAGACCCTAATCTGCCAGGCCATTATGTCATGGCAAATGAAGGTCTGTGTTGTTTGCAGTTGGACCTGACTTGTAAGCAAGTACATTTGGTGATAAATACATTCATGCAATAGCAGCCTAATTATTTTACTGGGAAATAGGAATAGTGCAAAATATTTATGAAAGTTAGATGAAACTTGAGGACAAGGCAGTTATGTAATTAATTCTTAATTGACTTTTTCATGACTAAATTCTTGAATTCTGAGCAGATACTTGGAGGTTGCAATGTAGATCATAGGAGTGCTTGCAGTAAACATTTGTATAGTCAGTGAAAACCTTCAGTCATTTAGATTTATGTTATCGAAATCATGGTCATTCTGGCAGTAATGTTGGAAGATGGATAATCCAAGCTTCCTCCAACTCATCCTACCCCATTTTGGCATTATGTTGGTATGTGGGGTCAGTGTGAGTATAAAAGTTGGATTTCACTGCCACCATGCAGGCAGTGATATCATATGGTAGCCACTTACAGCATGTCAAGCAAACTTAAACAATATTACATGGAAAATGATATATTTTCTGAGAAATAGTGAGTATTGTAGTTCTCATATCTTTAATCCACTGACAGACACTGATAGTATTGCTTATATTTGATCTGGTAGTGCCATTTCCATTGGAGTCACATGACTAATCAAATCTTGTTATCTTCATGTTCTTGACATCAAAGGACCAATAGTCAAGTGTCAAAATTTTTTTTTACAATTTTGTTGCACAATAATTTGAAAATATTAAATGAAAGTCCTGTACTGTTTGTAAAAGAACAAAGGATGCATGATTCTAAACAATTATTCATAGAACAACTGCCTAAAACATGTCACTGTCGTAGCAACTTGGGGAACTTATTATTACTATTATGGTACGTTACTATTACAATTTTTGCAAATGGCAAAGATTTAGTGGAAGCACTATATGAGAATCAAATTATTGGAGTTAAAAATCCCATGAAACATTGATGGAACATACCTTGATCAGAAAAGCAAAAAAGTATGGATTGCAGATTAAAGTAAAATGTTGTGTTCAGGTAGTACCATTGTCACATTTGTAGACAAAATGTCTCTAGCCTACTTCATGTAGTTTTGGTTGTACTTCTGTAAGTTATAGTAGGCCTGTATTAGTCTTGTATTTTCCATGGACTCAGCATCTACCAAACTTCAGCATCTACCAAACTTCAGCATCTACCAAAATGAAAGGTTGCAACCATTAATACAATAAGGGTGGTGTCACCAAGGACTTCCCCAGTGCTTTTTTTCACTCTAATGTAACAGGAGCTATTGTTTTAAGGCCAAATAACAATATACATGTGGTTCTGGTTACAAAATAATTTCAAGTAATGGCCCTTACATTCTTGTTGTTATTGTTGTTGTTGTTGTTGTTTTGGTATTGACAGATTTAAATGAAGCATAAAGTAGAACATAAGCATCATTGGTATACAGAATTTTACTTTGTTTATAGTAAATCTCATTGTCAATTTGTTTTCTTTTCCAAATTTTTTTTGTCCAGTTTATTTCACACAAAGTATGTACACAAAAATATAGGGTTGATCAGGTAACCAGAACTACAATTTTTTATTTGGCCATAGCTTAGGTCACAGCTGGCATGAATGAAAAACAAATGACACAAAGATAGGACACTAAAATATATTTTTAAATATTAAAAATATTGGGATTATAAAATTTTGTTTTACAATATATGTCTATCAAAGCCTAATTTGAAACAGTTTATATTTTATAATGAACCTTCAGTAATTACTCAGTCATAATTATTTATAACATACAAAGAGAATAGATTTTTTTTTCTTCATGATATTTGACTTTATTTTCTCTTATGTAGTAGCATTTCCTTCAGTGGCAAATTGTTTCCAAAATGACTACATGTACACTGATACCATGACCTAACAGTGTCTTGTTTGTGAATTTTGTTTCACTGACAAAGTTTTCTGCTTGCACAGGTGAGAGAAGAGAACCTAATATACCATGGTACAAACTCTGGAAATGTTGTAATAATTTTAAAAAAAATTTGAATACAGCAATTGATGTAAATGTTATAATGCACTTATAAACTTTCACATGATAGCCTAACATGCCACATGTTGTGCTTATGCAATCTAGTCTAATACTATCTATGAAAGATGATGCCACCAGCCTTTTCTTACACAGGTGAGACAGAAAACCCAGGGCTGTCATACAGGTCGGGCAATATGGGTGATTGTAAAGGGCACAGACCCAAAGGGGTGGGTGGATGGACCATTTTACCATCATGTTTATTACTTCTTATTTATTATTTGACTATTAATACATTTAATAATATTTTTATAAAACATGTTTGTGGTATGCCATTTTGTCAAAGCAAGAACTTGTGAAAGCCCTGAGAAATCATATCAGAGTACAAACTTTTTGACATATAGTAAAATTATTGCAAAGTTTCAGCTAAGTAAAATAACTTATGTTGATAACACTGCCACCACCCAAAAACTGACACCTAATTGCCCTGCAATGGGAGAGACAGAAGAATATTTGTTGGTTGCAAATTTTATCCTGGTTCAGTCTGGACAATATATTTCCAGCTTAAGTTAATGTAGGCTCATGGGAAAAGTGCACCTTAATGCTAAGGTTCTGTATGTGACATCTAGTTACATACTAGGGTGAAGAACATTGTTGGACACAGTTCAAAACAATAAATGGCAACTGGGTCATATTGGATAATGCAATCCAAATCCTATCCACAAATTTATATGGGTGTGGAGCAAATAGGGTCCAAGACATTGAGCATAAAATGAATTCATAATAAAAAAAACAAAACAAGCAAGCCTTCAAAGATGATCTATACATACTAGATATATATACATATATATTCCAAGTGTGAAGAAAATGTTCAAAAAATAAGGCATCCAGCAACTGTTGACATACAGGGATGGAGGGTTGTACCATACAACATGGTTCCAATACTTTTTGAAAAAACAAATTCCAGGTCTTGCTGGGTTATTACCAGGGTGAAATTCTTTTTTTTTAGGGTTCACATATGATCATTAATGAATGGAAGTATATAACCTTTTGGACAACAGTACATTCCAGTCTCTAGTGAGTGCATAGATGAACACTAATGACATTTGCATTGATGTCAAACCACATATTGAACTAATGATAACAGTAAAGACTGCACCAGTTGAAGCATATATTTTGCCATCTAATGTATTTTAAGGAAAGAAACTTGATGTACATTTTTATTTAATGTCAGTTTAGTTGTGATGAAGTGTTTGCACATATGCGCATGTATGGCAATGATATTTAACAATGCTAAGCCTACCAACTATTTCTCTCTTTGTAAGTGTATTAAATGCCTTGGGGGAAAAAGTCAAGTTGATTTTTTTAAATTTTTATTTAAATTTTATTAAAATTTTTTAAATTTTATTAAAATTTTCTATAGGTTTGTATGAAGAGATAGTTTATTCTCAATTAGATGTCTTAGCTTTCTTTGGTCACCTGCACTGACCCCCTTTAGGACCTCAAAAAACACATTCTTAGTTGTAAAATTCCCTGAAAATATGATATGGCAAGTATGGCATGGTAATAGCAGAGAAAAAATTCCTGGATATTTCATGAATTGAAATAAATTGCTATTTACAATTATGATTTGGATGTCCATCATGCATGTATAGGTATATAAAGTAACATTGTAGAACACACACACGCATGCACATGCACGCACACACACACACCTCTTTTTTTTTTTATTCCATCCGGAGTCATCAGTCTGAATCTGTCAGCTCAGATACTTTTGCAATTTTTACATCACTTGAAGATGTTCCATTATTTTAAGCATACAGTCAGTCCTAGCTAACAGGATTTTTTCATAGACTGCAAAGATAACCAGGTTAGTCTGAATGGCTAAGGAACTGCTAGTATTGATTTCAGAAGGGCCATAGAAAAATAAAATCAAATGTCTATCTGCTGAATAGTTTTTCAAGAAACTTAAATTCCTTTTGATTTGACAAGAAAATTAGAATTGATGAATGTAAAGGAAGTTGGTCTAGGTTGTAAGGTTCCTGCAGATCTCTGGAGTTCTTTGAATTCCTAATAATGATTTATGCTGTTATTTAGAGCCTACACTGTGAAAAAGGAGAATGGTAATTATTAACTTGATTGTATCTCACCTACCATAGATTATCCACAGATCTCCAAGGTAACATGTAAAAGTATTAAGTTTGTTTGGAATAATAACCCAATGCTTAGGCTAAAAGTGGTTTATGTTGTGATATTTTGTGTTTCCAATAATTACAGTTTATTTCTCCTTCCACAATTTTCACCATTTTTTTGTAGTGCCATGGGCATTTATTGATTTCAGCAATTATTGGTTATTTAATTTGATTGTGTGAATTTATGGTGTTTTTCCCATTAGTGAGTGCATACATAGTGGAAATGGAATCTAGTACAGAGTGTTTTTGAATCTGAATGTCACTTTGTATTGTCGATAGAATACTAGATGAAAAGTTAAGTGGAAGGTGAATTGAGTATTTAATTATTATGGTCAACACAAGGCTGGTAAATTTTTTCTTCAACATTTGTCAGGTACCTCAGTCGTTGGATCTCATCTTACCACAGACTTCAATTTCCATGCTCATATCTTGCATACAATAGCCTAAACTGTGCATAATGCAGCCATAACTTACCATATATATATATATATATATATATATATATATATATATATATATATATATATATATATATATATATAAAGAATACAAATCATATGGGAATAACAACCCTTTCAAGCTACTGGATCCACCAAGGGATCACATGTGTCAGGGATTAATTAAAATAGATGCAATAAACTGACAACGAACAGTACAAAACTAGTAACTAACTAGCCTAAGTCTTTTTCAAAGGCAAATACAAAACATATATATGACAAACAAATAACACAAAAACGTGTTTGTAAACCTCTATATAGCTGTCTTCACATGTGCTAAAACTATAAATACAACCAGCTTGTATAGACTAGTTTCGGAAACTTTGTATAATTCCCTAAAAGTCTACAAGCCAAAGCAACATCTATTTTTACTTTTTGTACATATGTAACGCAGATTATATCCCGGATATTTGATTCTATACCGGTTATTCTTATAGTAAAAATTGAAGGATAATAAGAAGATTCAGAAAATGTTAAATTCTACTAGTGCATAGTTTTCATTTTCTAGTCTTCTTGGTTTAGACTGCTTGGTTTCAATATTCTAAGGCGGCGTATCCAGTATGATTCCTTTTCCTTCCTGGTTTTCGAACTCCAGCTGTGGTTGTTAGCAATAGCGATAAGTATTATATCACTGAAAGTGTGGCCAGGGGAGGAGAAGTGTTCTGAGACTGGCTTCTGTACAGCTTTTTTGTCATCCAATCAGATCTATGAAGGTTTATCCTTTTGTGTAGCTTTTCAGTTTCTCCTATGTACTGAAGGCCACAGATCTTACATGTGATGAGATAAATCACATTCTCTGTTTTGCACTTTTGTTTGGACCATGTATGTTTAGTTTTTCTTTAGTCACTGTGCTAGTGAATGTCTTGGTCTCTATCATATGTTGACAGGTTTTGCATCTTTTATGCCACAGGGTCCAGATTGACTAGGTTGGATTGGCCTTAGCTTTGCCCTGACTAGGATGTCCTTTAGGTCTTTTAGGTCACTTAACATTGAGGTCAAAATAAATATTTCTCTTTTAGGTCACTTAGCTTTCAGGTCAATATAAACATTTATCTTTTAGGTCACTTAACATTCAGGTCAAAATAAACATTTCTCTTTTAGGTCACTTAGCTTTCAGGTCAATATAAACATTTATCTTTTAGGTCACTTAACATTCAGGTCAAAATAAACATTTCTCTTTTAGGTCACTTAGCTTTCAGGTCAATATAAACATTTATCTTTTAGGTCACTTAACATTCAGGTCAAAATAAACATTTCTCTTTTAGGTCACTTAACATTCAGGTCAAAATAAACAAGGAATACTTATCATTCAAAAATTAGATTCATTCATTTTATAAAACATGTTCCAGTGTTGAGAAATGGTATGTATAAAATGTGCTGACATTTCCTTCACAATACATAGCTTGGTCCTTTCTAAATGCAGTATCCAGTATCTTTCAGATCATCCTTGTTTTGTTATCAATTTATAAGTATGTAAATTTAATTCATTTTGCAATTAATTGTGTTTTTGAGCTACTAAAAACAGAATAGGGTTAATCTTTGTTTTAATCTTCTTTTCTTCCTACTTGCTACCCAAGTTCTTATGTGCAAAATTGTAATCAGTACATGTGCATCCTGTTTTATCTACTTTCATTTGTTTTGGGGTTTTTCTGTCACAAACTATAAAAGCAGTCTGAGTTACATTTTCACCAATGGTAGAGGATGGTAGGGTAGTTAACTCTTGGCAAATTTGTGCTTTACTTGTAGCGTGTTTTCCTATATACTCTCATTTTCTTATGTATTGAAATAAATAAAACAAAATTCGGCAGGAAATTAATTTAATATAAAGGGTGATCAATTTGCTGTTTGACTCAGCCTAATAAATATTCTAATTGCAGCATTCATTGCATTAATTTGGAAGTTACATTTGTGCTTTTGGTCTCGAGTGTTTTTGTTAGTTTTGTGACAGAGAAAAAGAAAATAAAAATTGTTTGTGGCTTCCAAGCCAGATGGTAAATATGTTATAGTGACAATTGCTGGCCCAAGATATTTAAGATTTTCTGATGAAAAAAAAATTTCTTTTTTTATTAGGCCAAGTGATTATATTCAAGACTTTTGGTACTTGCATAAGATTGGGTAGAATACATGTTATCTACAACAACAACAACAACAGCAAAAAAGATCAAAACTTTTGTGACTGCAAAAAGATGGTGCATAATTTTGGTGATAATACAATTTTCCAAAAAGACAGATGCGTGAGTGCAAGTAAAGCTACATGCAGTGTATATTAAACATTAAAGATCACACTAAAGTCAGGTCAGATAGTCATTTGAATCCAACTGGTTTAATCGAAATCTGCAAGATGGAACCAACTTAGATGGAACTAATCCTCTTGCAAACTTCATTTCCACTTTCTTTGTAGCCATATTGGCAGTTAGAAATAAAGCTTGTTGTTCTGATCCATTTATAAATGAACATTTATGGTTTCTTGCATGAGCCATGCTTAGGTTTGTTTAGCTTTGTGCCAAACCTAATCCCACTATATTTGGTGTGGCATATTGCATTAAACTTTCAGCAGGAGTTTCCGATTTAAGTAAACACTATGCCTGGGAATCCTTTGAAGTGTTTCATTATTGGTGTGTGTATTGAGTTTATGTAGTCATTTTTTTGCACAGTAAGTATGATACAAGAGAGTTTTTTTTTTGGAAAGAATACCTTGAGTTTTAATGGAGAAGCAATGAAGTGTTTCCCATCCACTTCAATAACACAAACCTGTGTCAACAATTCAGTCTGTTGGGCAGAGATATGGATGTTTAAATGTTGAATGGTTGCTATAATAAATCTCCACATTTAACCTTTACTACAAAATCTGCTATGCAACAAGAGAGTATTTCATAACTGAAGAATATCAAACTTGTTTCTGGAACAATTGGATATTTGCTTCCGCCTCCCCATTTATTCAGGTCCAACTGCAAGCAGCATGGAACTTGATATTCAGTCACATAATGTACTGGTTAAGTCGGGGGTGGGTGGGTGTTCTACTGATTAGTCCTAACAAACTGTATTGACCCAGTTCTGCCAGTACATAATGCTACAGCAGAGCTGGGTCTCTGAATTTGCACTTAGATCAAACTTATACCTGAATCTTGGTTTGATCCTCTCACTTCATCCATCCATCCTGAAAAGATTCATAATAAAACTCCACCAAACAACTAACAATTTATTGGTATTTACATATAGAGGACCTGATTAGATTTTAAGTCCATTAGACCAAATTTTGAATTGTGCAAACAATTTTCAACTTTTTATAATTGTTAGGTTGAAGATTTTAGTATGTCTGGCATAAATGTTGATCCACTATCAGCATGATTTAACGTTTTTTTTCTTTACAAAATCTGATTGTGAAAGCAGGTATATGACAGTAACATCAAGAAGCAAATGCATTTGGAAAATAAAATGTGTGTATTACATAGTCTAATCTAGTTTTTTTCAGTTTCTGTTTATTCCTGGTTTAGCTATAAAATTGAAGCCATTTATCTTGTGGAGATTAATCTAGAATATTAATGACAGTAGATAATACTGAGTTTCTAGTTTATCTGTGAGTATGATTCCTGATACTACCAAACTTTTAGTGATGTAATTCTTACCAATTATCAGACTTTTTTTTCCTTCAAAATGATTTAAAAAACTGGACCCAAACTTGACTGTGATGGGCAAATGATTTAAATTGCTATGAATTGAATTGACTGTAACATTTCTTCCGGTCATTCCTAGTGAAAGTATTTGCTTCAGACAGCTTTGATCTCATATGGTAAACAGCTTTGATCTCATATGGTAAACAGCTTTGATCTCATATGGTAATAGTCTGTTTGCAATTCTAACTGCATTTAGAATTTCGTGTTTTCTCAAAACTGCTTAATGTACACATTCCTTGGCATTTGAATCAAAATTACATTATGAAGCCAACTGTAAAGACACGAGTAGTGGTAATTTGGCATTGACAGCAAGGGTAGTACATAAAGGCAGAGTTTTGACCGACACATGTCCATATTGGGATTATTTTGAGCTCTTGCTGAACGGGTGCTATACCTGCAGTTGTAAGGTCCTTACACACCCAACTCTAACTACGGTAATACTGTACATTGATATGCATCATGCTTGTGGCTGGAGATTACATGTTGTCTAAATACAAGAGAAATAGTAGATATTTATTCCCTTAAAGGTGTGCAAATTTTAGTAGTGTTTTTTTGAAGTTGAGAGTTAAAATAAAGCCCTATCCACCAAAGTACATGACTCATGCAGTCAAGGCAATCAAATATTCATATGAAAATTAGAATATCTAAATGGGTGTATTTACTGTTCAATTTTGCTCTGATCAATAAAGTTCAAAGAAGCTAATTTTTGCTATCTCAGACATGAAACATTGCTTTGTATGCATAATTTCCCATTTCCAGGCAATTACCTATTTAAAGTTCATCACACTCTACCCTTTATATTTGTTCCAGGAACTTGTGCCAGGAAAGGTGACAGTCCGTCAAATTTATGGCTAGATATTTTAGTTTGAGGATTGATATTTAAAACTCAATCAATAGATGGAAAGTGATCAAACATGAATGTGTGAAATGTTTTAAGAGCCACTTTTGCCTCTTTTACAAAAATGAGATTGTTGACCAAGTAGAAGATGCAAAACTTTCAAAATATTGTACAGAGATTTTTTGCATCTTGATCCCTTGCAACTCTATCAACCAACATGTGATAGTGTGGTCAGTTCTAGAAGAGTTTTTTTTATAAAGATCGTTAATATTATGGACATTGTGGCAATGGACGGTCAATGTTATGAACATTGTGGCAATGGAGGGTCAATATTATGGCAATGGAGGGTCAATATTATGGACATTGTGGCAATGGAGGGTCAATATTATGGACATTATGGCAATGGAGGGTCAATATTATGGCAATGGAGGGTCAATATTATGGACATTGTGGCAATGGATGGTCAATATTATGGACATTATGGCAATGGAGGGTCAATATTATGAACATTGTGGCAATGGATGGTCAATGTTATGAACATTATGGCAATGGAAGGTCAATATTATGGCAATGGAGGGTCAATATTATGGCAATGGAGGGTCAATATTATGGACATTGTGGCAATGGATGGTCAATATTATGGACATTATGGCAATGGAGGGTCAATATTATGAACATTGTGGCAATGGATGGTCAATGTTATGAACATTATGGCAATGGAGGGTCAATATTATGAACATTGTGGCAATGGATGGTCAATGTTATGAACATTATGGCAATGGAGGGTCAATATTATGGCAATGGAGGGTCAATATTATGGCAATGGAGGGTCAATATTATGGACATTGTGGCAATGGATGGTCAATATTATGGACATTATGGCAATGGAGGGTCAATATTATGGACATTGTGGCAATGGATGGTCAATATTATGGACATTATGGCAATGGAGGGTCAATATTATGGCAATGGAGGGTCAATATTATGGCAATGGAGGGTCAATATTATGGACATTGTGGCAATGGATGGTCAATATTATGGACATTATGGCAATGGAGGGTCAATAATATGGACATTGTGGCAATGGATGGTCAATATTATGGACATTATGGCAATGGAGGGTCAATATTATGGCAATGGAGGGTCAATATTATGGACATTATGGCAATGGAGGGTCAATATTATGGACATTATGGCAATGGAGGGTCAATATTATGGACATTATGGCAATGAATGGTCAATATTATGGCAATGGAGGGTCAATATTATGGACATTATGGTCAATATTATATAGACATTGTGGCTGTTTTGAATCCATTCTTGGGATCTTTTTTTGTGGAGATGATATTGATCTGTAAATTTGTGCTTGTCAAGGATGATGGATGGTAAATGTATGGGATGAAAGTCTTTGTAATATGCTCAGTGTGAGAAATGTGCTAACACAATGCCAGATTAGAAAACCAAAATTTAATATTTGAACTAGTGTTTCTTTGCACATAGAAGAGAGTGGTCAATATGACATCTTCCTGTGTCATTGAAATAATAACACCGGTAGAAACAATTTGGACCTTATAGATTTTCAACTCTTCAGTTCTTAAAAATTTAATGCTATTGCACAAAGTCTATTCAGTTCATGAAAATAAATTGGTCCTGTGTGAAGTTCACTTGCTGATTTGGTATATACTTTAAAATCATATCATTTATCTTCTGTCATTGAGCATATAGGTGATCTTTATACACACTGCTGGTATACATTTCACAACTAGGTCATTTATATTTGGTCATTCAGTGTCTAAGTGATCTTTATACACACTGCTGGTATACATTTCAAAACTAGGTCATTTATATTTGGTCATTCAGTGTCTAGGTGATCTTTATTCACTGCTGGTATATATTTCACAACTAGTTCATTTATATTTGGTCATTCAGTGTCTAGGTGATCTTTATTCACTGCTGGTATATATTTCACAACTAAGTCATTTATATTTGGTCATTCAGTGTCTAGGTGATCTTTATACACACTGCTGGTATACATTTCACAATTAGATCATTTATATTTGGTCATTCAGTGTCTAGGTGATCTTTATACACACTGCTGGTATACATTTCACAATTAGATCATTTATATTTGATCATTCAGTGTCTAGGTGATCTTTATACACACTGCTGGTATACATTTCAAAACTAGGTCATTTATATTTGGTCATTCAGTGTCTAGGTGATCTTTATACACTGCTGGTATATATTTCACAACTAGTTCATTTATATTCGGTCATTCAGTGTCTAGGTGATCTTTATTCACTGCTGGTATATATTTCACAACTAAGTCATTTATATTTGGTCATTCAGTGTCTAGGTGATCTTTATACACACTGCTGGTATACATTTCACAATTAGATCATTTATATTTGGTCATTCAGTGTCCAGGTGATCTTTATACACACTGCTGGTATACATTTCACAATTAGATCATTTATATTTGGTCATTCAGTGTCCAGGTGATCTTTATACACACTTCTGGTATACATTTCACAATTAGATCATTTATATTTGATCATTCAGTGTCTAGGTGATCTTTATACACACTGCTGGTATACATTTCACAATTAGATCATTTATATTTGGTCATTCAGTGTCTAGGTGATCTTTATACCCACTGCTGGTATACATTTCACAACTTGGTCATTTATGTTTGTTCATTCAGTGTCTAGGTGATATTTATACACACTGCTGATATACATTTCACAACTTGGTCATTTATATTTGTTCATTCAGTGTCTAGGTGATATTTATACCCACTGCTGATATACATTTCACAATTTGGTCATTTATATTTGGTCATTCAGTGTCTACGTGATCCTTTATACATACTACTGGTATACATTTCACAACTAGGTCATTTATATTTAGTCATTCAGTGTCTAGGTGATCCTTTATACATGCTGCAAATATATTTCACAACTATGTCATTTATATTAAGTCAATTAACATATGGTATGTGACCACTTGTATAATGTAGGCATGCATTATACAATTACATGATTTATATCTGATCATTTAACATAATGGTAGGTGATCACTTGTGTACTGCTGGTATTCACTTCAAAAAGTATGTAATTTATTATTATATTTGGTCATTTAACATGTAGGCAATCACATCTATACTGCTGGTATACACTTCAGAACTATATCATTTATATTTGGTAATTTAAGATACAGGTGATCACTTGCATACTGCTGGCATACATTTCACAACTGTGATTACTTGCATACTGCTGGCATACACTTCACAACTGTGTCTTTGGTCATTTAGCATACACTTCAATACAACTGTATCATTGCCATTTAACATAATACCCAAGGTAATTACATACTGCTGGCATTCACTTCACAACTGTGTCTTTGGTCATTTAGCATATTGATGTTCCCTTGTACTCTGCTGGTCACATGTTTAGTTTATGTTGAGTTCTTTATATTTACAATGTTTAACTTTACTTTTAATTGGCACCACATGACTATTATTGTGTTGATGTGCTGCCACACACACATGCATGTACACACATACATGCATGTGCACGCATGCATACACACACACACACACACACACACACACACACACACACACACACACACACACACAATGGTACCACATGTAATATGTAATATTATGCAGACAGCACCCAGTGATAATGAAATGGTTAGTAGTCCCAACATGGAACATTTATCAGCCTCGAAATGGAAGATGTTAGATATGGCTGATGATAATGTCAGGCAATGGTTGAAGAGGTATTTGCCATTGAATGCCTATCCATATGGCATAAATAATGTGCCTGTAATCTCTCCAAACAATGATATTTGCTGTCTGTCTATTGCTTGAGTTTCAATTTGTTTGAGAGATTTTTTTTTGTTGGTTGTTGATCAGAATGATTTGCTAGCAGGACTAGGTGAGTTGGTGGAGCTTATATGAGTATTTAAGTGATTGAGTTACTGATGTTATTAATTGCTCTATGGTAGAATATTTGAGTGATGTTTGAGATACTGATGTTACCTTATGGTGGAATATTTGAATGATGTTTGAGTTACTGATGTTATTAATTGCCATATGGTAGAATATTTGAATGAGGTTTGATTTATTGATGTCATTAATTGTCTTAAGGTAGAATATTTGAGTGAGGATTGGATTATTGAAGCTAGTACCACCTTTGTCTTTTATGGCAAGTGCTTAAACTTGGGAAAATTTTGTTTGTCTTTTGAAGGTAGAAGTTTTGTTGTTTCCAATTTTTTTGCCACAGGTTGGAACCATGTTGGCTAAGTGATTTGTAACATAGATTCATGACCAGAAGGATGCAAATTTGAATCCTACCTCTGGATCAGCCTGGTTTGGTTACCATGGTGATCCTCAGGAAACACACTTGACTCCTGTTGCTGTGGTACTAACTAACCTACTGGTTTTCTGAGGTACTTAAACCTAAAAACTGGACACCTAGTTGATTAGAGATCTTTAGCAAAGTAAAATACCAGGGTTCTTATTCAATTTTAAAAATTGCTAACTTTAAAAAAAAAAAACTAACAGCATCCATATTGCTCTTATCACTTTTAGGACACACAGTACTATTGGTTTGGAAAAATGGGAACCAGCCTGGAAATGGGTGAACATTTAAGACAGTATATATATATATATATATATATATATATATATATATATATATATATATATATATGGGTTTGGCTGACCAGGATTGGTTAATGATGTAAGTTATGTTTTAGGAAAAAGAAATTTTTGAGATCTTATCCTAGTTGTAAGTGACAAGAACAGAGACATTGTTTTATTTATGGAATTTCAGTCCTTTAACAGTCTTGAGTTTGGAACACTCATTGCTAAAATTAGCACCTGACTCTGGTGCAGAATTGAAAGCACATATTTCAAACACATGCAGGTCCAGAAATTGCCATGGCTCATATCCTTTCCTCTACACAGATACAGACATACAGACATCCAGGTTTCATCTATACTGATAAATATAGGTTTGATCATAGGCACTCAGAAATTTGAAGTTATTGAATTGTTAATATCATGGTGTTTGCATAGGTTTACTATGGGAATGGAATTAGTACCGTGAGTCCTATATATAGAAAGCTACAGCAATACATTGACTGCACATATGTAGGTGCAATTAACAATACTATAATTGCAATCATATCATTCTATTTGTGGATAACAAGCAAAAGTAATACCTTTTGTAAATCATGTTGTGACATTCAGTGGGATATTAAACACATGTTCTGATATATCAACTGTTACCAAGAAGGACGGAGGGGGAACATAGCGTAGATTTGACTATGTTAGGTGGAGTGTTTTGCAGTTTGGTTCACATCTAAGCAACATATATAAAGTTTATATAATTTACCATCTTTAGAGTAATTATAGTAAGCAATATTTTATTTCCTTCTTGTATTTTGAAACATAATGCATTAGGTCTCTTCCACCATGCTTAATGGGGATGACCACTCATATTGACTTTTTACCCCACTAATTTCTTTCAGTGAATGTTTTGAAACTTCATATTTTGCATTTTAATAGACTTGTACCTTACTTTAGTTTTAAATTATATGTCTTCTCTGAGAAAGTTTAGGTAATTTTTGTCATTTAAGTATCTTTTTCTGTAATACTACACATACATATAGATGGCCACCTTGGCCTTTTACTCATTAATTACATATGACAATGCTGGTAATATATTTCAGTAGTAAATTGAAGAGAGATAAATGGTGATATTAAAAAGATGACTCTTATTAGACAGCTTTATTTTAGTATTTTTTCTGATTTTCTTAAATAAAGCTCAAATATTTAAATATTGCCTGAAATGCATCATTGCTCTTCAGGTGAACATGAACTTGCAATAAAATTTAATATTAACTAATGTAATCTTTAACAAGCAGAACTATGGACATTGCTTATTTATGTACTGAACTACTATTCCTAAGGCTGTCAAGAAAATCAAGGGTGGATATAGGACACACATTACTAATGGTATGGAAAAATGGGAACCAACCTGGAAATGGGTGAACATTTAATAAGAGTATATATGGGTTTGGTTGGCCAGGATTGGTTAATGATGTAAGTTATGTTTTAGGAAAAATAATCTTTTGAGAGCTTATCCTAGTTATAAGTGAAAAAAAATAAGAGACATTGTTTTATTGATGGAATTCCAGTCCTTTAACAGTCTTGAGTTTGGAACACTCATTACTAAAATTAGCATCTGACTCTGGTACAGAATTGAAAGCACATGTTTCAATATATTGCAGGTATAGAAATTGCCACAGCTCATATCCTTTCCTCTGCATAGAAGCTGACATCCATTCAAATCTTTAATTTTTTAAAATTGCAGGAAATAAATGCAACAATTTTGTTTTCAAGCAATGCTGTTTTTAAGCAGATACAAGAACCACTTTTTCTTTACAAACTGTACCTGAGTGCATTATTTCCAAGTAGTCAACTTCCTCCCACCTGTTGACTTAGATATGCAAGTCTGCTAACTGACTTTTAAGTGTTGTTTAATTGTGTCCACAAATTTACATTAAGGACCTGTTATTTGACTCAGAAACACTTGTCATAAAATATCTCCAATTCATACAGTGTGGTTTGCTCTTGTGTAGCATCAGGTTTAACTAGAAGTTTGAATATTTGGATGTGGCATGCTGCCTTTATATGGGAGAATGCCAGAGCTTTTTGATTATCTGTTGATGAATTATTCAAGAGGCCTTTTCAGCTGTTAAGCTGTATGTTTTGTAGTGCTGGATCAATATACCATGATGTACAGACCCTATCCAGTGTTGCACTGAAAGGTGAGATATTGCTGATTTGGGGGTTGCATAATGATATGAGAGGGATAGATGGTACTTAGGTTGTATGACAAATTATGAGACCAAGATAAGCAATAGAGATCCCCAGTAGTCTTCTTTGGTTAGACATCCTTGTTTCATTTGTATCTGTAGTCATGAGTGCTGTGAATCTAAGAATTAGGCTTCTTCACAGGCATCATTTTTAGTAATTTTGCAAAACATTAGGCTTTCAAATGTATTTGAATTTGATTGACTGGGGAAGGGGTCCTATTCTTTGTACAGAAGGATTTTTGTTCATTGGGGCTATAAATTAGTGAAATCACACTGTTTTAACATTTCACTTTTTTAGAACAGGATTTGTCCTTTTAGTAAATACATTATTATGTTGACAAAAATTCTTGATTCAGGACTACATTGAAAGAGAAAAGATGAAAAAGACATTCTGTGATGTTCAAGAAAGCATCTTTTGGTATGAAAATAACATTTAAGAAAACACCGATTGGTATGAAAATGACATTTAACAAAGCATCTATTGGTATGAAAATGACATTTAACAAAGCATCTATTGGTATAAAATGACATTTAACAAAGCATCTATTGGTATCAAAATGACATTAAACAAAGCATCTATTGGTTTGAAAATTGCATTTAAGAAAACACTGATTGGTATGAAAATGACATTTAACAAAGCATCTATTGGTATGAAAATTTCATTTAAGAAAGCATCTATTGGTATAAAAATGACATTTAACAAAGCATCTATTGGTATGAAAATGATATTAAACAAAGCATCTATTGGTATGAAAATAGCATTTAAGAAAACAAACGATTGGTATGAAAATGACATTTACCAAAACACCTATTGGTATAAAAATGACAATTAACAAAGCATATATTGGTATGGAAATGATATTTAACAAAGCATCTATTGGTATGAAAATGACATTAAACAAAGCATATATTGGTATGAAAATAGCATTTAAGAAAACAAACGATTGGTTTGAAAATGACATTTAACAAAGCATCTATTGGTATAAAATGACATTTAACAAAGCACCTATTGGTATGAAAATGACATTAAACAAAGCATCTATTGGTTTGAAAATGACATTTACCAAAAGACCTATTGGTATAAAAATGACAATTAACAAAGCATATATTGGTATGGAAATGATATTTAACAAAGCATCGATTGGTTTGAAAATGATATTAAACAAAGCATCTATTGGTATGAAAATAGCATTTAAGAAAACACCGATTGATATGAAAATGATATTAAACAAAGCATCTATTGGTATGAAAATGACATTTAACAAAGCATCTATTGGTATGAAAATGATATTAAACAAAGCATCTATTGGTATGAAAATGATATTTAACAAAGCATCTATTGGTTTGAAAATGATATTAAACAAAGCATGTATTGGTATAAATTGACATTTAACAAAGCATATATTGGTATGAAAATGACATTTAACAAAGCATCTATTGGTATGAAAATGACATTTAACAAAGCATATATTGGTATGAAAATGACATTTAACAAAGCATCTATTGGTATAAAATGACATTTAACAAAGCATCTATTGGTATGAAAATGACATTAAACAAAGCATCTATTGGTTTGAAAATAGCATTTAAGAAAACACTGATTGGTATGACATTTAACAAAGCATCTATTGGTATGAAAATGACACTTAACAAAGCATCTATTGGTATAAAAATTACATTTAACAAAGCATATATTGGTATGAAAAAAGCATTTAAGAAAACAAATGATTGGTTTGAAAACGACATTTAACAAAGCATCTATTCATTTGAAAATGACATTTACCAAAACACCTATTGGTATAAAAATGACATTTAACAAAGCATATATTAGTATGGAAATGACATTTAACAAAGCATCTATTGGTTTAAAAATGATATTAAACAAAGCATCTATTGGTATGAAAAAAGCATTTAAGAAAACACCGATTGGTATGAAAATGATATTAAACAAAGCATCTATTGGTAGGAAAATGACATTTAACAAAGCATCTATTGGTATGAAAATGACATTAAACAAAGCATCTATTGGTTTGAAAATAGCATTTAAGAAAACACTGATTGGTATGAAAATGATATTAAGCAAAGCATCTATTGGTATGAAAATGACATTTAACAAAGCATCTATTGGTATGAAAATGACATTTAACAAAGCATCTATTGGTTTGAAAATGACATTTAACAAAGCATATATTGGTATGAAAATGACATTTAACAAAGCATCTATTGGTATGAAAATGACATTTAACAAAACATCTATTGGTATGAAAATAGCATTTAACAAAGCATCTATTGGTATGAAAATGACATTTAACAAAGCATCTATTGGTATGAAAATGACATTTAACAAAGAATCTCTTGGTATGAAAATGACATTTAACAAAGCATATATTGGTATAAAAATGACATTTAACAAAGCATATATTAGTATGGAAATGACATTTAACAAAGCATCTATTGGTTTAAAAATGATATTAAACAAAACATCTATTAGTATGAAAATAACATTTAACAAAGCATCTATTGGTATGAAAATGACATTTAACAAAGCATATATTGGTATGAAAATGACATTTAACAAAGCATCTATTGGTATGAAAATAGCATTTAACAAAGCATCTATTGGTATGAAAATGACATTTAACAAAGGATCTATTGGTATGAAAAAATGACATTTAACAAAGCATATATTGGTATGAAAATGACATTTAACAAAACACCTATTGGTATGAAAATGACATTCAACAAATTATCTATTGGTTTGAAAATGACATTTAACAAAGCATATATTAGTATGAAAATGACATTTAACAAAACACCTATTGGTATGAAAATGATATACAGCAAACCATCTTTTGTTATGCAAAAGACATTCAGCAGTTCATATGTTGGTATGTATAAAACTTGTTCATATGAGCTATCACCTGTGTTGTTTTATGCTTCAATTCTAATTAGTGTTTACTTTGTTCCTTGAGAGATTGGTTGAATTGTAGTTTAAGTTTTAATAGAAGAATTTTAGTTTAAGTTTCAATAATAAAATTTTGTTTTAGTTTCAGTGGTAGTAATATGAAATACTTTAAAATGACTTTCTGGCAGATATATACGGGTAAAACAAATAACTGAACATTTCAGTCAGAATGCCCTTTTCCAATAAAAAATTATTTAGTCAACAATTTGCAATAGAAAAAAGATAAAATCTAAACTATGCAATTTTTAATTACTAAAAATGGAACAATTTAAATCCTGCTAAATTATGTGAAATACAAACACCAACTCACACAGTAATCTTCATGTGAAAATTTTGAATTGTCACATTGCTCACAATATTGCCAGTTCTGTTATTTAATATCATCCACTCTTTTAAAAAGGTAGCAAAGCAAGTTCATAAAGAATATAGCCTAACAGTGGCATCACTAGGGTTGGTGTCACCATGTGCGGTATCTCATGGTGTCACCACATGGACCTCATTCCTGCACAAAAAGTAAAAAAATTTAGTCATGTGTGGTAACTAATGGTGTCACCCCCATGGACCCTCTTCCAGCACACAAATTCAAATATTTTATAGACAGTCATTTTGGTGTTGCCCCCGTGATGGTGTCACTTGGTGAAGTCTTGCCTTAGTGATGCCACTAGTTTGATGATTGGTCATAGGAATTCCAACAAAGTCTTGCTGTATCAAATTAAGGCATTTGCTGCACTTGTGTTATGCATATGATTATGTGTATCAAATTAAGGCATTTGCTGTACTTGTGTTATGCATATGATTATGTGTATCAATTTATTTAAGGCATTTGCTGTACTTGTATTATGCATATGATTCTGTGTATCAATTTAATTAAGGCATTTGCTGTACTTGTGTTATGGATATGATTATGTGTATCAAATTAAGGCATTTGCTGTACTTGTGTTATGCATATGATTCTGTGTATCAATTTAATTAAGGCATTTGCTGTACTTGTGTTATGGATATGATTATGTGTATCAAATTAAGGCATTTGCTGTACTTGTGTTATGCATATGATTATGTGTATCAAAGTAAGGCATTTGCTGCACTTGTGTTATGCATATGATTATGTGTATCAAATTAAGGCATTTGCTGTACTTGTGTTATGCATATGATTATGTGTATCAAATTAAGGCATTTGCTGCACTTGTGTTATGCATATGATTATGTGTATCAAATTAAGGCATTTGCTGTACTTGTGTTATGCATATGATTATGTGTATCAATTTATTTAAGGCATTTGCTGTACTTGTATTATGCATATGATTATGTGTATCAAATTAAGGCATTTGCTGTACTTGTGTTATGCATATGATTATGTGTATCAAATTAAGGCATTTGCTGTACTTGTGTTATGCATATGATTATGTGTATCAAATTAAGGCATTTGCTGTACTTGTGTTATGCATATGATTATGTGTATCAAATTAAGGCATTTGCTGTACTTGTGTTATGCATATGATTATGTGTATCAAATTAAGGCATTTGCTGCACTTGTATTATGCATATGATTATGTGTATCAAATTAAGGCATTTGCTGTACTTGTGTTATGCATATGATTATGTGTATCAAATTAAGGCATTTGCTGTACTTGTGTTATGCATATGATTATGTGTATCAAATTAAGGCATTTGCTGCACTTGTATTATGCATATGATTATGTGTATCAAATTAAGGCATTTGCTGCACTTGTATTATGCATATGATTATGTGTATCAAATTAAGGCATTTGCTGTACTTGTGTTATGCATATGATTATGTGTATCAAATTAAGGCATTTGCTGCACTTGTGTTATGCATATGATTATGTGTATCAAATTAAGGCATTTGCTGTACTTGTGTTATGCATATGATTATGTGTATCAGTTGTCCGTAATATTTTATCATCTGTTCACGTTAATCCAAAAATTTATTTGAGCAATGTTCTTTGTTCATAACTTACTCTACAGAGAATATTTTTGGATAATTTGACTAGGTGGGTCATGAGGCCCCAGTGGTAGACTAGTATAAACTGCCACGCTGCAGACATGATAGTGGTATAATTAAAATTGTTAAAGCTACTATAAAAGTCCAGAAAACACAATCGTTTGAGATAGTCCTCAACTCTTGAGATAGTCCCCAAATTTTACTTAACTGAATCAAGAGTTACTGCCCTTCCAATAGTCCACCTTTTCATCACTAAATGAAGGGTTTTGATCAAAGTTGGAAGAAAATGTGGAAAATAGCTCCTACTCTCATTTAATTATTAATCTCAATTTCTCCCCTGAAATACTAAAAACTTAATTAGATCAGGATGACTGAGGTTACATTGTCTTCATTGCAGTTTGGTGATTGGGAGGGTGTGTCAATAAATACCAGGCTAGAAAAGAAATGACATGACATTTCAGTACTATTGACATATTCTGATGTTATGTGAAGACATTTAGAAGAGTTTTCAAATTGGAAAATTTGATATTTCAGTTCTAGTATGTCTGCCCATAACTAACAAGGAAATTGTAAATATTAAAAATGCAGGTGGGCTAATATCTGAAACTGCTTTCCATTTCTGTATCCACAAAGCTAGATAGAACCACACTTCATAACTTAAATAAATTTATTTGCAGTTTATTCACCAGAATAATGTCCATATCTGATAGCTAAATCTATACTCTCCAGTCAGTTTGTATATGATCAGGAAGTTAATTTTGTAAAAAGGTCTCTGGAAGAAAAGTGATCAACAATTCAGAGATATATAGATGAACTGTCAGCTCTGCTAGTCATAGACCTGAAAAGCATATAGGATGGTCTATTTCAGTCCATCTGTTTTAAACTATACAAACATGTCCCATCGTCTAGTTAATCCTAAATGAAAATGTTGCTGTTAGGGCATATAATATGGCCGCCACATAAAATATTGTTATTGCTATTTGTACCAAATGGATGCTTGTGGGTTTTTCACTCTGTAATGATGTCTGATTAATACTAGATGTAAACGGTGCCAATCTGATAGCCAGTATGCCATGACTACAAAAGTCATCTTGAAAATCTTGTTATTGCAACTCCTCTTCAACAGATTGGAAATGCATATTAGCTTGGTTTTTTTACTAGAAGACTTCGTATGAAGTCTACTTGGTATTTTATTCAAACTTGAACTGAGCTGACATGGCTGTCAAAGTGACTATCTTGAAAACTTTTCTTCAGTGCTCCTACTTAAAAGAAAACTTCGATCAAAATAGGTGATTTTTTTCACCAGAAGCCTTCTTATGATGTCAAGTTTAGCAGCAGAGAGGGTGAACCCTACAAATTTTTGCGACAAAATCGATTAAAGCCTCAGAATGCCAAATGGAGCCTTCCTACGAAATCTCATATTTTAACCAAAAAAAAATTAAAGACCCCATTTTACAAATGGAGCCTTAGCGATTTTGTCGCAAATACATTGTCATAACCACCCTCAAATTGCTGCCATCTACGTCGCAAATATGTTGTCATCTCGCCCTCCCTGCTGCTGATTAATACAAATTATTTGTTAGCTTTTCACAAACAGACTAATCGATAATACTTCACCACGTAGATCAATCAAATTATTTGACTGATCGGTGAGTGTAAAATTAATTCTAGTTAGTAAATCATTTTGACATTGCATATAGACTGGATTAGTCGGATTCTCAACAATTAAAAATCCGGGGGGTTCTGTTTGTGAAAATGAATAAAGAATGTAACCTTGTCGGGCTTGATTTGATTGTTCCATATTAATTTGATAACTTCCTTCGATTACATCACACGTTAAATTAAGTGCGATCACCGATGAAATATTCACATTGTTCGGTGCGATATGTCTACCGTCGCCGTCGGGGGAATTATTATAAGTGAGGATAATAGGCTTCGGCTGGCTATCTTTCCATGATTGATAAATTTTATTAAATCCTTCGTCGATGGCAGTTCTGAGTTTTTTCTTTAACTCGGGAACATTATATCCTGGTAATTTATAATTTGGATTTTCATTTATATTTTTTTTATAATCTTGAGCTGAGCTAGTTTTTGAAATCGGGCTATTTTCATCAGTGAAGAGATTAGTAATCCTCGAATTAAATATTTCCATGTCATCGATGATTTTATTACCCGCGGCGACTACACTAGTAAACTCAGCTTGTGAAAGAAAGCCAGATCTTAACGACGGTAATAGCAACAAAAAATCATTATTCATTCTATCAAGGATGTGATCTTTAATATCTACAAATGTTGGACTTGTTTCATGTATTTCCAGAATTTCACCTTCCTGTGGGATATAATCATTAAAAAATGGAATTCTCCACACATCTTCACCATATTGATTCTTATATCGATATCTTTTTGTAAAGTTTATATCCTCGAATTTTTTATAAGTTTTTGATGGATTTTCAGGTCCTATTTCATCAGTGACATAATCAGATTTTACAGGCTCGGGCGTGGAATTACCAGCACTTCTAGGTGGATCTTCGGGCCATCCTAATACTGTTCTTATTGAACTGTTATAAATATCTACAACGTACTCAGGAGAGCCTATTTCAATTGTAGATGATAGTGTTGGTTCATGAACTGTTATCGCAATTTTTGATTCTTTTTTAGTAATGGATTTTATTCTACGTTGTAATTCATTATTAATTTGCTCAATTTGATAGGACCCAGTTGGTATTGAAACAACGTTCCAATCTGGAGTGTCATCTTTTTTATTCCTATATGCAAATACCAGGGATTATTAGGTCTCTGACCACCAAATGAAACCGATCTGATATTAAGCCAACTATGATACACTCGTAATTTTGCCAACGCGATTTCCTTTACTGAAACAGGTGAGGAAAATTCACACTGAATTTAGGGTTTGTTGACGATATTGATATCATGCTTGTTTTCCGCGGAGTGGTATTTTCTGCTATCCGCTGAAGTAGTTGAATCTCTTGCGACATTATTATTATTATTTATAATGTCTAATTTTGCAATAGATGAAAAAACGCTAGCGTTTTTAATCGTAGTATCATAAATACGTATCATCGCGGAGAATTCGTCTTCGGTAATTATCGTATCATCAATCGATGATGACATCAACGAGGATAATTGTGACTAACGTTAGATACTGCTTGATGTTTTACTATATAATCGTTAAGTTTTTCTTAAGAACACGATGATATTTTTTTAGTAATAGCATTTGCAATTCCGGCAAATGTTGTCACCGCGGAAATAGCAATTGGGACAGCAATCGGAGCTACCATTGTTACTGAAGATAGTATAATACCAGCACCGGCCATTATACCAGATACCGAGTATACTGTAACATCAATTACAGTAATTCTCCTGCGATACTTTTTAATTTTTATTTCATATTCATCAATGAGTGTTTTGAGTTTTGTTAAGAATTCTTTGACGGTATCATAGCGATATTGCGATGACGGAATCATATTATTTTAAAATCTCAAGTGGTTTCTAATTGTTTAAAATTCTAATTTAGATCAGCTACAAACTCCATGTACCATACAAATGATGTCTTATTTAAATTAGGATCAGTGCTTGTTATTGTAAACCGTTTGTATTCATCCAGGTCAATAGTCGTTGAAATCACGTTGTTGTATCCATATGAAGTCGATGATGATATATATTAAACTGATTCAGTGACACTATTGTTAATCGATAAATACCCTTCTTTGACACAGTGAGAGTTATTGTATTCTTTTTAGGTTCCCAATCTAATGATCCAGAGAGAACTGTGTATATCATATTTATGATATTCCTCTCATGAGGAATCTTTATTCTTTCAAGTAGCGGAAGATTGTCTGTTTTAAATTTTGTAATATCCTCGATAGATTTTTTAATACTATTAATGTTATCTCTAATAATACTAAATCCAGTATCATTAATATTTTTAATATTGGATTTAATTTCATCAAAATTGGATTTAATTTCAGCGAGAGATGGAGAGGTTACCGCTGGTGTTCCAAAAAATTTATTGATAATATTTCTACGAAGGGAAGTATATGCTGTTATATGTTTTTCAAGTTCTTCATTTAATTTTTTAATGCATCTGTGATTGTAGAAACAAGTACACCTGGTTTGAGTTTTCCATCATTTGAATATAACGCTATTGTATCTTCAACGACGTCACGTCTTCGTATTAAGACATCATCCAATGAAACATTACTAGATTTCAATTTGCCCTGGCGATCTTGAAATACAACTATTTCCCCAGGATCTACACTTGACAAATTTAATGTCTCGGCGATTTCATCTTCGATTATTTTTTTTACACTTTCCACAGCGAATTTACTATCGGTTTCTGTTTTTTTTTTTATTCTGATAAAGGTTGTCCCCAAATATCAATCATTATATGAAAACGCTACGTTTTTCTAAATCATAACGCTATCGTTTTTGCCATTGCCTGCTAGTATATTCATTAACAACAACTTGTGGTGGTTTCCTTGGAAATTTAGATATCTCTGCAAGGAAGTTTAATACTTCACGACCGCATATCGGTGGATCATTTAACTGTTGTGTTGGTAGCGTGGAATAAAAAATTGGAGATGACTTTGTTATTGTGGATACATATCGCATGAATTCTTTTGGTGGAGCTAATCCATATGAATCAAAATAGACAATTCCACGTGGATCAATTGCATATGCGACCCAATGAGTTCCTTTTCCGCTGCTGTTATCGAGATTGATAATACCCGTTTCATTTTTCATTGGTTTTGACGGTAATTGATCTCTCATGAAAACTCCTCTAAAGTTTTTTATTGATAATGATTTTACAGCATCAATTAAATCAAAATTGGACATTGGTGAAAATCCTAGGGATTTTTTCCACTAATAAGCCGTTCCTGGTATTCTTAGGCCCGTGCCCTTGTACCAATTGTATGGGGTTCCTGGTAGTCTTAGACCCTTTCTTTTTTTTTATAGCCTTTCCCAGTAGCTTTTTTCAGGGCCATTCCTGCAGCAGTACCAACGGCTCCTAACGCTGCGCCTTCGCAACCGATGGGGCAGCCGCTGCAATCAATGCTGGAATAGCACTAACAGCGGGAATATACCACCTGATTTTATCATATTGGCGATTGCTGCTTTCGAAAAATCAATTTGAACTCCTCGTTTGTTCTTTAGCGCATCATTGAAATGTTTTATTTGACGATCTGTCAGTGATAATTTATGTGCACCACCGGACATTTGAGTGGGTTTCAGCGTTATTGTAGTTCCACATTCTTTAGCCGACTTTGATTTCAATTTCTTGACCTGACCATCAGTCAACTGAACATTAACAATACTATATGTCATTCTATTCTAAAATGTAATTTACACTTTCAATTGATCTTATTGTGAAAATCCTAACTACATGTTTGGAAAATCAAATGATTTTTGAAAACATTACATGTTTTCCACTGGTGCATCAATAAGTCTCATTCGTCCGCCAACTCCTTCTAACAACATTGATTTATCACTGAGAATGACAGCAACTGCTCTATAATCGGCTATAGCAACAGGGCGTTGTACCCGAGCTTGGAAGTATATATCAACAACAGATTGTCTCATCATGTCAAGATGTTCCAATGAAAAGTAATAAATCGGATAGTGTTTTTCAAAATCAATTTGCGATATTTGCAAACCAGTATCAACATTTTGATCACGACCCATATACGACAATATTCTATGATATACACGAGCTATGTTGTTGTTTTCATAATTAAGATGTACAATCTCTGCTGGCTCTTGTTGTCCGTTTATTCTCAACGAAACTTCACTTACTCCTAATTTATCAAATATCATATGACTAGATACTTGATGACCCACTCGATTTGCATCCTGTAACGCTATAAAGATATGACGTGGAGCTGAAACACCTTGTTTTGATGCTAAGTGCCATGTAAATGTGCCATTTACATTATCCTGCTTCGTATCAGTCGTTGTTGTTAGCCAACTTAGCAATGATTTTCCACCTGTGTCCATAAACGATAGTAATTCTTGCTCTATTGTAACTGCTGGTGTCAAGACGGGTATCCATAGAACCAATTTATTTAAAATGACTTTACCATCAGCAACATCATCATCACGCCAAATTGCATCATTGTCATTTTCTTTTCGCACTAACACAACCGTATGCTTTGCTCCATAGATGACTTTTCTGACATTTCTACAGAATCCGAATATATGATGTAACGGAATTGCACATGAAAACCGTCGATGTTGTCCTTTCAATGCTCCTTTTCGTGTTGCAAATCCTAGATTGAAATTATCATTGATCCTTTTTAAAATGTCGAATTCAGCGCCTGGTTGGTCTTCACGCTCTGGATTAGCTGCGAGTTGTTGATCAGCTTCTGCAGTAGCTCTCGCAGTTCGTACTTTAACAAATTGATAATGGTTAGCATTATCAGAAGTATCCTTAGCAAACATCATAGACGGACCAGCCGATCTTGTATAATCATCAGAATATCTCGCAAGTCCGATTATTGTTGTTGCAATATCAACATTTTGTTCTATTGATTCAATTTCTTTTCCATCAATGATATATCTTGCACTGTTAAATAGCGCCATAATGCCATTATTTACGAAACCAACTCGGATATTTTGGTCATTCCCATATGGCGTATCAGCTGCAACATTTGTTACAAGTTCTCCTTCTACTTCAATAAACGCCTCACACGGCAAAAAGTATCTACTTGTATCTTGAACTTGAAGTTCAACTCTCCCCCGTTGATTAGGCTCTCTTGCAGGATAGGCATAATACTGATAGTTAATTTTAGAATCATCTTTATTCACCGGCGCTGCCATATCCAACGCTGGATCAGCAATTTTTTTAAATGCCATTTATACTAAAACGTTATCGTTTTTCTAAATCATTTTCTTTTTCGATTTCCTCCAAGACCGCTTCCCGCTATCATACTTGCAATATTACTACTATCTGGTGAAGTCATTGCTAATGATGCTAGTTTTTGTTCCACTGCGTTATTTATCACTTTACTGACATTTGCAGGCATCATTGTTGTTGAAGGTAGCGGTGGTGGTGGTTTTCGTCCGAATCTAGATTTCACCAATGACGTTATTCTATTCTTTGCGGTAGAAAAGGCCGTTCCTGCAAGATCTCCAACAGCGTTAATTCCCTTATTACGAATAACATCAATGGCTTTCATCGCTAACTGTTTAGCAATTGGTGCTACTTTTGGGGCTGTTCTTGTGAATAAACCCGCTATGGTATTTCCAAGGCCGTCTCCATAGTATGCCTTATAAACGGGCAATCTTGAGTTTACCACATACACGATTGTTGGTTTATTGTGATTATAGTGTACTATCATCTTATTTGAAATGACTTTGTAATTTCTAAATACAATTTCAATCGCTATAATAACCTTCCCCCGGAATTCCGTCCATTAACTCATCCAAGAGTTCTCGATACGTATGAATATCAATTATCCCACTTTGGAATAATCGTCTGCAAATATCAAATGCTTCATTAGTTATTTCGACTGAGTTATTCCCAGCTCGCTTACCTCCCATAAGAACCTCAAGTCGTGATATATCATTAATGATATTACTAGGACACATATGAGAATCATGATGAGAACTTCCATAACCCTCTCCTGAAGTACTTTCTGGTTCGGAAACGTTTTGAATTTCTAGATCTGATTCGGAAACGTTTTGAATTTCTAGAGATTGTCGACCTCGACCTCGACCTCGACCTCGACTTTGACCTCGACTTCGACTTTGTTGTTCTTCTTTTCATTGTTGTTGTTGTTGTTGTTGTTGTTGTTCTAAACCATACGCATCAACTCCTATTTTAAAAGCTATGTATTCCACTGTATTCTTATTTAAATTTCCGGGTTCATTTTTATTAATTTTATATATCCAATCCACCCATTGATTTTTGTTTATTGTGTTTTTTTATACTCTTCTTTTAAAAAATCCTCCCTAACATAATAACTTTTTACAGCAAAGTCTCCAAATGACGCATAGTCGTCTTCAGTTTTCAGCAATTGAATTTGTCTGATTTTTTCTATAGCTTCATCAGTGAATTTCTCGCTAAAAGGAACGCTTTTTTTAGTGGAAACTTTTTCAATAGAATCACTAGCATCTTCAACGGGGTTATCATCAATATCAATATTACCCATTTGTTGTATTTCTCGCTGAGTTTGTAACTCACCTGAAAGCTGTTTTATTCCCTCGTGAGTTTTTTTCAGTTTCTGTAGCAATCTTTCCTAATACATCAATAATAGGTACTGCTCCCTCTTTAGGGATGTCGCCGTATATAGCACGTTCTGTTGCAAGTTTCATATCTTTAGTGGCTTTAGTTACAGGGGCAAAAAGTTGTTCGCTTCCAATAGAAAAGTCAGTCTGCGCTTGCTGTCTAAGTTGTAGTTTATCTCGCACGTCATCTCGAATTGGTATAAACTTTTTCAGTAATGCTAACCTCTCACGGGCTAGTCTGGTAGTTAATGCTTCTGATGTCATTATTGGAAATGCTAACGTTTTTTCAATTGTCGGTTTCAATACTTGCATCAATCAAACGTTTTATAGATTTCACTTTCAAAGCAATCTCTGACCGAACTTGGTACTGTTCCCCGAGTTTCTTTTTAATTGCTTCAACTATACTAAATAGCCGAATGAATAAATTAATATCATTGTTATACAAAGAAGCATTAACCGCTTTTTGGATTCTTTTTATCAGTGAATACATTTTAGGTAGAAACATATCTTCCATGTTTCAATTGTATATCAATTTGTTCAAATTCATTCAAAAGTCTGTCTTCATTCAAAAATTCAGAAAGTACGATTCCTTGATTTCTTAAATTTGATATTTCTGTGATGATAGATGTAATATCTTGAAATTCCATTTATTGAATATTATTACTAATGTATTTGTATCGTATAAATATTTTTATATATAAAAAAAAACAAAACATATACAATGCCCGTCTCTTCCTCATTCGAGTTTCGAGGCAAGAAAGGGCACATACATTAAAGACTTATACAATACCCTAACTCCCCAATCGAGTTCAAGGGCGGGTTATATGGGTATTAGACGTGAAATCCAAGTGATTTCTTTACAAACATTGAACATATAACATAAAGCCTCATTTGGAACCTCTTTCGCGCCAAACGAGGTCAAAGAGGCCCAGAGGGGGGACAGTACATTACATATATACAATGCGATTATATAGGATATACAATGAATGAATATTTACAATGAATGAATATTTACAATGAATGAATATTTACAATGCGATTATATAGGATGGTTATATATACAATGAAATGATAGGATGGTTATATATACAATGAAATGATAGGATGGTATGATAGGGACAGTACAGGACGATACAAACATGAAACAACGGGGCGGACCTACACCCAATCTGCCAATCAAAAGCAACCCAAGAAATTAACCCTGGTTGCAGTTGAAAAAATTCAACCACACCATGTCAATGGTGTGGGAGTTTTGATTGGCAATATTGGGCTTCGTTTTAAAGCCCCAAACTTATTACGGCTCATATTATATATAAGGTGAACTAATACTGCAGTGTCAATGTGTAGGTGTGTATTTATTTTTCTAGCATTTCATAATGAATATTGTGTAGTAATTTCAATGGAAGCTAAGTATTTAAATAAAACATTAAAAAAAGAAATACAACTGTTAAATAATAGCAATTTTTTTATTAATTTCTATAATATTACGATTAAATAATCGTAGTAATAATGGATTTACATGACGAGATAACTCCGTAATGGGGATCCCTGTCAATTCAGGACCTGCTATTTCTTGAATCGAGAATGATATTTTTCTGAATTTTATTACATGTAGCCACACTAAAAAACTAAACTACATGTAGCGCGTTTTACTACCTCGACCTCACATACAATCTATTTTAATTTGTAATTATAAAGTAATTTCATTTTCACACAAAATCTAAACAGCGCTGTTAATGCTGTCTTTGTAATTGGGATTTTTAAAAAATCTATTAATAGAACCTTGACCTCGGCCATACATAACTCTGTCAAATTGTCTACCTGCTATTCTCAATACAGTCTTTAGAAACAAGAAACAATAACACAAAATCAAAATCGGTAACCTGATACGTATATATACCGAGTTAACCATTAAATACGTACATGAGATCACACACATCATTAATTCAATCCAATTTCACATGTGTTCGCACGAATTACATATCCGGGAATCAATATCGAAAGTAGGATAGTCACGTGACGATCAGTAGTAATGAGGGAAATACGGAACAAAATAGTAAAATTGAGAGTCATTTCATGCGTATGAAAACTTTATTCTATGTCCATTTTTCTTTGAGATAGCTGTTTGACAAATCCCTTCAGCAACTTTTCGTACTGAAGGCATACATATTTCAAAATATTTTCCCTGCAGCATTCATTGATTGAAAAATTCTTTTTTCATTCGTCGCTGTATCAAATGACTGTACGGGTCTCTTTCCAACTGACTTACAAGTCCCTGTCTTCCTCTTTTTGTATTCTCTCTTTGAGTAATACACTGTAAATTTTCAAAGAATTATTTTGAATATTAGAATCAATGTGATCAATAACACAGCCATCTTTAATCGGTCCCATATAACACTCAAAGACTGCCCTATGACAGAGATATCCCTTTCCTCCAGCAGTAAATTTCAAGTATCCTGATTATTAACAAAACCATGGGTTTTTCAGTCTACAGTGTCTAAAAACACCATTACGAGATATATTCATAATTAACGAGTATTGGATGTGGTCTGAATTCTTGCTCCATTTATATATAATAATACTATTTGTCTAATTCATTATTTGCTTTAATTATAAATCTATTAATGTAGTCTTGAGGGGTTTTTATGATTTTGTCTTTGACAGAGTCATGGTTAGGGTCAATGATAGCGTTTTTTATTCGTTTATCATAATAACGTTTTAATTCTCTAAACCGCTTACCCCACAATTGATACATAATTGTGATTTTCCTCTCACACCCACCCCACAATTTATGCATGGGGACGGGCCTGTCGAATTATTTCTGACACTCTGTAAGTGATATCCACAGAATTCACCTCTACACGATTTATTGCATGGGGTTACTGATCCGATCATAAGCCATTTGCAGTGATTCATTATATATAAACAAACTTTTCTATTTAAATACTTGTCTTATTTATATGAATGAAGAATTCAAGAGATTATCGCAATCAAGCCTTGGAAAAATATTAAATTCAATCTTGATAGAACTCTCGAAGACGTACCAAAAGAGAGAATAAATAATAGAAGTCTGATTAGAAAAATACGAGATTGTGTTAATGAGTTTAAACAGGACGGTGCATCACACACCTGGTCAACATTTAAAATTGATGGTGTTGTTGATGCTAGAATGAATGATGAAACAGCAGCTATGATACTATCACAACTTGGCAATAAACGGTATTTTCTCAGAGTGAAATTCATTATCAATTTAGAATCGGGCGAATGGGTTATAAGAGACAAGTTTGAACCAATTCTCAAAGATAGGACAACAGTCATTGTTAGCCGTGATTCCAGACCAGGGCTGTTAACTGGAATTGATAAACCATACTATGAAAAAGCGTATCCAGAAACAGCAATCGTTTATGGGATGTATCCGTTAAATAAGAAACCTGACATTGGAAAACTAGCACCAATGAAACAGTCAACGTCAGTGGAAAAGCCACTCAACTGTGTGGCACAACGAGTCTTAGAACACTTTACAAATGCACTCCGTGGGAATAAATTAACCGATCTAAGACATAAAAAAATAGATAAATGGGAGCTAACAGTGAAAGAGAACGGAGCAACTATTTCCGATATAGCTAGATTGGAAAAGTCGTTGAGATTTCCGATAACCGTTTTAACGATAACTGGCGAAGTATTATATGAATCGAAATACAATAAAAACGGAGCTCCAATCAAAATTATTGATCATAACAAGCACGCATGGACATCCGCGGTTACAATATTCCCGCGAGACAGAACAGTGAAGTATATCCCAGAAGAATTCACCAAGGATGGCATTCTCACTGAAGAAAGATTATTCGATGCTATTGCTAGTTTGTGTAAAAACGACCCTGTATCAGTATGGCTACTTCATAGTTTTGAAGATGAAGAATGTCAATTCAATCAATTTGTGAAACCTAACGGTGAATTATATCGTACTGAAAGTCTACATAATAGGATGAAAAATCTAGCAATAAGTCTCAGTGAAAACGCTAGCGTTTTTAATGAAAAATCCGAAGATTACGAACAGTTACTTACAAATTGTTTTACAATTCCATCGGTTGCAGCTCATTTTGCAAGAAAGAAAAATAATTGGAAACCAACACGAAAAGAGTTTTTACAGGATGTTCAATCCAGCTGTTTGGAATATTATCATGGCGGTCTATGGAACGTTAAATACAATCGTGAAAGTATGATATCAGTTGATATCGTTGCCTGTTATCCAGGAAGTTTTCTAGGATATGGATTCGCTGGTGAGTATTTTAAACGGTTTGGACATCCCACACATGAAATGACTCGCGTTGCTATTAATGGACCACTGCCTGATTTTAATTTGACCGGTTTTGCTTGCGTAGTATCATTTGAATTCGCTGAAGGGCTTCATCCGTGTTGTTATGTTTGGATTGGTAGACACATGGTTGAAAGGATGTGGTTACCAATAGTGTTATTGCGATATATGATTGATTGTAAAATGTTAGTTTCGTTGATTGTCAGCGAAGCGATTATCTCATATCAAAAACAAACCAATGTCTGGTTACCAGAACCATAATGTCTTGATAGTATAATCGATAAGTCTAGAAAACATATTGATGCTGACGAGGAGTACATCATTGAATGGTCAAAAAAGATATTTAATCAACGAAATAGTGAAGCAAAGGATCTCGGCCGAAGAATAATCGGTAAATTTACACAAGGTGGAAAAAAATTTAACTTTAAAAGACAATCCTCACGATTGATTATAGATGATGCCGAATACGACTTCGTTATTAAAGATGCAGTAGAGAAAAATAGATACACAAATTGTAAAACAGCCTTCTTGTCCAATAAAACAAAGTTAGGTAGAATTGTTACTTACAGTGATGGAGAAAGCTCTGCATATCTACATTTGAGAGCTTCTATGCTGGTTATGCATCTATCAATTTATTTGCAATGATAAATAGATTTCCTAGTATAGCAGTCAGAGTTGCAATTGATTCAATGTATGTCGATAAAAAATATATCAAAGAGATAACTAAATTTACTAATAGCGAAGAGACTTGGGAACATGGCGAATTAAACATGAAATACAACGCGATTATTCTGAATCAGCAGACCTTGAGATTAAAAGCAGTTACCTGAAGAACGATAATTCTATCAGTGAAAAATCTATGTCTAAAGCACCACCGATATCAGATCCAATTTGTAGATATAAAACAGTTTATTTAAACGGTTGTGGTGGATCTGGAAAGACAACACGTGCGATAGAATTATATCGAGAGAGAACGTCCATGATTGTACTCACACCAACTCATAGACTAGCGAGAGAGATCAAACAACGAAATGTTGAAGCTTGCACGTATCATAGTTTTTTTCGATACAAGGGCGATGCTTGGACTCCTGAGCGAATGGGTGAGAAATTTATTCCAGCGGTTATTATTTGGGATGAAGCATGTACTGTTTCAGAAGATGTATTAAAAATGTTTTTCTTGATTGGTTATTGCAAAATATACAAAAGTTATATTGTGCGGCGATCATGGTCAACCACCACCATTTGTTGGTAGAAGTCCACATAATTGGTTAAAAGGATTTGTTGATTATTACGAAGAAATTGATACTGACTATAGAGCACTTGATGAGCAGTTACGTGAGTTTAAAAAACTAATTAGATTACAACCCGATAGAATTCAATGTGAAGTAGCGCGTGAAATAATTTCTGAAACACCTTTGAATGATTTTTGGGAAACATGGAAACCAAATGATTTTGTAGTAGCAAGTAGAAAGATAGTCAGAGACGCACTTCAGAAAAAGTTGTTTGAGCTACACAAGAAAAAATTCCCAACGTTTCCAGTGCCGTTGTGTTATAGACCATTGGATACACGAAAGCAGAATATTGAAGTTGAAATTCCAGGCCAGACGGAGAAACAGATTCTAGTGTTAAATGATATTGTACTAGTTGATATCAATACTGTAGAAGATGCATTATGCGCTGATAAATCACCATGGACGCTTGGTTATGTAACAACAATACACTCGTCACAAGGATTGACCATCACGGATACAATTGTCTGGATAGTTGATAATCGCATTGAATGGTCAAATTTAGTCTATCTCGCAGTGTCCAGAGTACGACGAATAAATCAACTACGAAGGATTGTTTTCGATGATGATTTTAATGCAAACGATGATAACACTGATATTAGCATCATTAATAAAAAAACTCTCTGGTTACAAACAGCAGGACAAAAAAAAAACAACGAGAATTTGATATTGATGCTGAAGTAATAATCGCATTAAAAGAACAACAGAATAATCACTGCGCCAGTTGCAATTGTATAATGCACTGGCAGTATTCGGATAAAGACCCTCGACAATTCACCGTAGACAGAAAAAATAACAGTCTTGGTCATGTCAGAAACAATGTGATGTGACCTGTCTTGAGTGTAATAGACGTAACGGAGCTAGTTAAGACCATGTGGCGGTAATTGAGTATCGTCCGGAATAACTTGTAGTTGTTCGCGTGTAAAACCACGCTGAGGTACAGTTGAATCCAATCTGTAGATTGGAGGTCTACCAGTTGATCGCGTTATGTTTGACATTTTATGCGTAGTAACACACCATATAGGATCAGTACTCTTCTTTTACCGCCTTCAAGCTCTCCTGGTTCGTATAAATATCTCACAGTAACATCACCGAGAAGTGGCTGAGTGCTAACCCGCTGTGGTTGTTCGGGAATATATTCTTTTTTTATTGCAATATTTGGTTTCATATTAATAGTTCGAGTAATCTCGTTATTTAACGCTGCAACTACACTCGGTAACCTTTGGACCCATTCACGAGATCGTTTTTCTTGGATGAATTCTTTTGCATATTGATATCCAAATAACCGTTCTGCAAGAGTTCGATTAAATCGTTCTACAATTGCCTGATCACGATGTAACGCAGTATGTCCCCGTCGTATTGTAACACTATGAGTTTTCATTGTTGATAGAACAGCACCTTGAAACTCTTTGCCAGGATCAACTTGTAATAGATTTGGCCATCTTAGAGGACCTCGTCGATAAATCCTTTCAAATGCAGAAGCGACTTCAGAAGCTGACTTTGTTTTCAATGGTTCTGCTTGTTTAAATCGACTCGCAATATCAACTACAGTTAGCGCGTATTTGTAACCATGGTCATGTGGTAAAAACAATAAATCAGCCTGATGAACTTCATTTGGTACGGTAACATCAAAATGAGAATAATTAATTTGTTTAGGCGGTGGTAGATAAATTTGCCATATAGCTTGTTTGGATAACCAATCTTTTGCAGTGGATTTTTTCACTTTTGCAGCATTAGCGAGTTTACTAATTGCTGCTTTACCCCTCCAGTATCCTTTCGGAGAATAATAAATAGATTCCATACTATAAAAACACTGGTATTTTTAATTACCAGCACCTAACACTAATTTGCCTTTCATAGCTGATTTGACCAACCATGAAGCCAATTTTTCTTTGAAGGATTTATCGGGAATAGCATTTAAGGCATGAATTAATTTTACATCCGCGATATGTCTTTGTTGCAAATTATTGCTTTTATATGCAACATCATGAGCATGACATGCCTTATCAATAGCATTTATCGGATACTCACCAGGCCGGGGCTGATTTTGATCATCAAGTCTGATATCTAATCTCGTTCCGGGACCACAGTAGCTATATCCTGGAAGGTGTTTTTCTCCGGGGTATTTTGCCCATGGGGTTCCGGGGAGTTTTCCAAGTTTTTGCGGCAATATCACCTCCGAGTTGCTTTTTTTTTAAAAATCTAATTTTTTTGTACCACATGTTTACACACTTACCAGTAAGCGCTAGTCTTTTGTTTTTAGTTGTAAGGGTTGTCTGATGGTTGTATCAGTACGCTGTTTACACTTAAAACAATATATATCCATAATTTATATATAGAGTTATGAATATAATTGATTTTTCAGCGACTAAAAGAAGAGAACCGGTAAAACACCACGCAGCGCTTCCGAATTCTGTCCGTGCCATTATAATCGGACCATCTGGATCGGGCAAAACACAATTGCTGCTTAATTTGATAGTGCGATTTATGAAGTGGGATAAATTATATTTAGTTGCCCCATCCGTAGATGATCAACGGTGCTATGAAGTGCTAAAAGATTTTAATGAAAATGCATCAGAAATTAAAGGTGAAAGTGTAATCGACTTTATTACTGATATTAATGATGCACCATCAGTAGAAGATCTCGATGGAGACATAAACAATCTTGTAGTGTACGATGATGTAATGTTAGATAATCAAAAGAACCCTGCTAGAATATTTTCCCGAGGTAGGCATAAAAACACTGACGTGATATATGTCACTCAACGATATACTCAAATTCCAAAAGTGATTCGCGATAACTGTAATATTCTTGCTTTATTCAACGGCGTTGATACACATACGCTACGAAATATTTGGCAAACATGGTGTTCCGATATGGACTTCAATGGATTTAAAAATTACTTCGGTCATGCTCAGTCAGTCCCATATGGATTTATAACAATAAATTTACACGACCCTCGGTCACGATATCGTATTGGACTTGATCAAATATTCGGTTAAATAATTTGTATTAATCAGCAGCAGGGAGGGTGAAATGACAACATATTTGCGACGTAGATGGCAGCAATTTGAGGGTGGTTATGACAATGTATTTTCGACAAAATCGCTAAGGCTCCATTTGTAAAATGGGGTCTTTAATTTTTTTTTGGTTAAAATATGAGATTTCGTAGGAAGGCTCCATTTGGCATTCTGAGGCTTTAATCGATTTTGTTGCAAAAATTTGTAGGGTTCACCCTCTCTGCTGCTAGTTTTCACCAGAAGCCTTCTTTTGATGTCAAGTTTTCACCAGAAGCCTTCTTATGATGTCAAGTCTTCACCAGAAGCCTTCTTATGATGTCAAGTCTTCACCAGAAGCCTTCTTATTATGTCAAGTTTTCACCAGAAGCCTTCTTATGATGTCAAGTTTTCACCAGAAGACCAATTATGATAACTAGTTGGTCTTAAATAAAAATGGTGCCAGTCTTACCTCAGATATGGCCACCATTGCTAAAATATTAAGAAAAAACTTGAAATGATATTGTAAAACAATCTCAACAGAATTTTACCAAAATTTGACAGAAAGTATCCTGCTTTTATTAATAGTAATAATAATAATACTAATATTATTATTATTATTATTAACAGATTTGAAAAATATAGTCTTCTTAATATGACACAAGGATTTCTTCCAAAACCTAGGTTAAATGTCGAGTAAACAGGATCAGTTTTGAGTTTAAAACTTCAGAATATATTCTCATTTATATTATAACGGTTGTTGAATGAAGGATAATGCACATGGAAAAGAAATGAAACCAGGTCCCAATTTCATGGAAAGGAAATGAGACCGGGTCACAATTTCATGGAAAGGAAATGAGACCAGGTCCCAATTTCATGGAAAGGAAATAAAACCAGGTCCCAATTTCATGGAAAGGAAATGAGACAAGGTCCCAATTTCATGGAAAGGAAATGAGACCAATTTCATATACCAAAGTCTACAGGTTAAGTCCTGACTTGTGACAATTGATTAGTTAGTTTTTATTTAGACTAGTGTTAAGCCAGTTAGACACAATTTAACAAACTCAGGGTTTAAACTTTAGATATTTGAATAGTCAGTGTCATCATTAAATTTCAACCAGTCAGATCACAAGATTCTGTAATTATGTTTAAGTCTGTTGGTAAACTCCAAGCTGGATCATTGTGTTCTAGTCTTAAAGTTCTGTTGGCATAATCCAGGTCTGACTGTGTATATTTCGAACTGATGTACCATATTTCAAAATGTATATAATGCAAAACCAGCATGAGAATAGGATAGATCCAGATTGTTTTTGTGTAATGTTTAGGTCTGAACTGTTCATTCTACTTAGGATTGCAAGCAAGCATCATATTGACTTTCATGTAGGTATCATGCAATAGTAAATCATCACACAATGCACAGGTAGATCAGTCTGTACTGATCATTCTGTGCATGGCCATTATGGGACAATAGATCAAATCTGTCATCAGGTGCTGGTAGATCAGTCTGAACTTTTCAATCTATGTGTGGCCATTCTGTCATGTACTTAAAATTCATTCTATTTATTATCACAGTATTGACTCAGATCCACCTGGGCATCATGTGACAGTTGATGAGATCTGTCATAGAATGTGCTGGTAGATTAGACTGTACAATTCATTCTATTTATTATCACAGTATTGACTCAGATCCACCTGGGCATCATGTGACAGTTGATGAGATCTCTCATAGAATGTGCTGGTAGATTAGACTGTACAATTCATTCTATTTATTATCACATTATTGACTCAGATCCACCTGGGCATCATGTGACAGTTGATGAGATCTGTCATAGAATGTGCTGGTAGATTAGACTGTACAATTCATTCTATTTATTATCACATTATTGACTCAGATCCACCTGGGCATCATGTGACAGTTGATGAGATCTGTCATAGAATGTGCTGGTAGATTAGACTGTACAATTCATTCTATTGCAGTATCCTAAGCATGATATGACAGTAGATCAGGGTCTTTGCTGTATATGGTTGAGTGTGGGTTATTCATAAACAGATAAGTATATGGACCTATTGCCTTCAGTCAATAGTTGTTAGGTTTGAGAACAAAATGGTCCTCTGCCTTTAAGTTTTGTTGGATGCACCAGTATAAGCAGATATTGATTGAATGACCTAATACCACCTGCTCTCAGAATTGATCAGTGAAGGTGACATCCCCATTGTACTATCAATTAGGAATGACAAGAGAGCAATTAAAAGCAATATAGATCATTTGATTGGAGGCCTGTGTTAAATGTATTGGGAGAAATAGTATTGTATGTAGCCTGTTCATCAAGATGTCTTTGTAAGTAGCATACATATAATGTATACCTGTAATTGCATGCAAATTACAAATCAATTGGTATATATGGATCCATGACTGTGCCTTTGTTACATTGATCCTGCTTTACACTGAAGTGTCTTACAATGAGAAACCACCATATTAAATATTTGCTTTTAAATTGGAGAACCATGCTGACAGAATGACCCCAAAGCATGATAAAGCAGTGCAAGCAACAGTTGTGTGTCTCCATCAATCCACCCATACATACATGCATATATAAATATGTACCTATATGAATATGTACATGCACACATGCATGAATGTGTACATATGTATATATACATATATATGTACATATATGCATATATACATATATACCTATATGCAAATGTACATGCACACACACATGCATGCATGCATACCATACATACATACATACATACATACATACATACATACATACATACATACATACATACATACATACATACATACATACATACATACATACATACATACATACATACATACATACATATAGATGTACAGACAAACAGAAGATATACTCTTTGTATACTGTGAACTTAATCATGAAATTTCTAAACGTATTCTTCTGACAAAAATATACCACAAAAAGCAGTAATTGTACAGTAGTCCCCCTCTCGAACAGCCCCTGACCAGCAGCCACCTGCTCCTTACAGCCAATGAGATCGTGTTCAAAAGTACCCCCACAAAAGACCACCCCTTAGCCAGCATATTACTGCAAAAGTATAAAATTTATCCCTCATAATCGGCCACTTGTTATTTTGTATCCAGAACCAGTATTTTATTCATAACATATATAAAGTAATACGATTTCTGATTTCTGATGTTAGGTTTTTGTTGCTTACAGAAGTGTTGACTGAATTTTCATTAATACAAAAAGGTAAGATTAGCCTTATTGCTGTGTTATCATCAGATGTCTGGTTTAGTCACTCTGGTTGTTTTTAAGATTACAATTACTGAACAGTAGTAACAGCTGAGAAGTGGCGGTTTTAATTCACAATACACAAGTCAGTGGGAAAATGGTGGGACAGCCTTTATGGTATTAAGATGTAGAGCTTGTTCATTTTCATAACTAATGGTTTATGGACAACAAAACAGTACTGAATTGTTCGTGAAAAGATTTAATACATGCATTGGAAGAAATATAGGATACATGATTATATGCATTTGTCTCTCTCATACTCTCCCCTTTTTTCTCAAAAAATGCCACTTTTCATTATCACCAATATTCTATAACATCAATCTCAAAAATAATATAACATCCATACTTAATTCAAATATTTTAAAAATATTTAGCTCTCATTGGCTAGAATCAGAATGTATAAAGATTAGTTCCCAATCGTTGCGAGGCTGATCCCAGAATTATAGTGTATTCTGGGCTGATCCCAGTAAAATTGGTGCTAGGTTAATCACAGCATAAGAAAAATCTGTGCTAGGCTGATCCTGGCACTCAAGTGTAATCTGGGCTGATCCCAGCTTAACAAGACTAGGCTGATTTCAGCATGCTAATGTATTCTGGACTGATCCCATCCAAACTAAGTCTATGCTAGGCTGATCCCTGCATAAGAGTGTATTCTGGGTTGATCCCAGATTTGTGGAATAGAGCTAGGCTGATCCCAGCATGAAGCAAATATTCTTATATTTTTTCCATTTATAACTGTGAAAGAAATGTATGTAATGGGCATGACCTTTACATTTTTAGTATAGCTTATGAGTATCTGATTGGGAAAAAATGCTAAATTAAATTTATATTAAAAATACCAAATGAGAGCCCAAAGACGATGACAGTTTGTAATGTGAAAATTCATTTGGAAGGACTGGTGTCCAAAGATCATAATACTAAATTTATTTACACAACTGTTGCTGAGGAGACAGGTTGAAATCTGATGTAGTGCACCTAACATGACAGAACCATCATTATAAAGTCCCATTTAGAATTTCTTGGCGTAAAGTGTACTGGAATTTCTTGGCGAAGATTCTAATGCACTGTTTCCAGGAATGGCAATGGTTCTAATGCACTGTTTCCAGGAATGGCAATGGTTCTAATGCACTGTTTCCAGGAATGGCAATGGTTCTAATGCACTGTTTCCAGGAATGGCAATGGTTCTAATGCACTGTTTCCAGGAATGGCAATGGTTCTAATGCACTGTTTCCAGGAATGGCAATGGTTCTGCATCGTATATTGTGATCATCACTGAAGGAATATAAGTTGTCTTCCCCAGGGTTGCTTTGTTGTCCATGACAGGCACCTACAGTGGCAATGATTCTACATGCCTAAGGAATAGTGTGTCAGCTTGGTCCGTGCTTCCCTTATGCCACTATTCCTAGAGTCGGTCAAGGAGTGAAACACTTTAAGATAATGTGGCCAGAGTATTTTGTAATGCCATCACTATCATCAACAATTGGGTCACTGTCGAAATATTAGGATGTGTTGAAGGCACTTTTGGTTACACATGTGCGAAATAGATGCTTCCCAATAATGTTACTAGCAGACAATATTCTGCCCATATATTACCTTGACAATGGGAAACCTGTTAGTTTCTCCCATGTGCAATCACCAAAATTTATTTTTAAGCAGGCACACAGTAGCAAAGTCAGAGTCAAATTATAAACAGAAAAAGAGATTTGCGTTCTGTTTATGTATGTAATGTTCATAAAAGTATCTTAATATTCAATGAATGTATTTCATACTTGAGCCTGCTGACCTCAAATAAGGCATCTGATGACATCATTCAGGAACTATGTAATATCTGTTCTGAGAACCATTTCATTATCATTAACTCTATTGCATTTCTATTCCCAGATCAAAGGAAATTGAGATTTTGTTACTCCCAGGCTGAATTGAATATGTGGAATAAAACGTTCTTGTCTAAGTTTGGCAGAGACTAATTCTCCGGTAATGTCATGTTATAATTGGCTGTTGCTGTCGAGCAACAGGATCAACTTGACTATTAGTGGTGCACATCAGGAAGATGTACAGAAAGTCATTTTGCATAATATGGAAAACCAACAGATTCAAATCCTGCACAAATCCATAAGAAATGTTCCAGCACGAATCCATAAGAAAAGTTTTAAAAGTTTGATGCAGAGACTCAAAATCCATGTCTGTACCTTTGAAAGCTAGAGAAGTGAAACTCTACATTCATTTTCTGAACATTTAAAATTCCAGAAGAATGGATAGCCTATATGGCTTCCCTTAGTAAGATGTAGAGCTTGGTCACTTTCATAATTGGTGACTATTACTACCGACAAATAATTGTTAAGATTAGAAATCCTAATGGCGGTGAGATGCTATTGTTCAGGTCAAATATGCATACATATCAAAGCCGTTTTAATTTCTCTCACTTAGGGTAAAGAAAAATAAAAACAGTAGGGTACCAGACTGCCAAAAAAGTTGTTTCATCAGTCTTGTAGTTGGCAGTTGAAAAATAAAAACAGTAGGGTACCAGACTGCCCAAAAAATTGTTTTATCAGTCTTGTAGTTGGCAGTTGAAAAAGAAAAACAGTAGGGTACCAGACTGCCCAAAAAATTGTTTTATCAGTCTTGTAGTTGGCAATTGCATCTGGACATAATTGTCAAGATCATAACAGGGTCAGCATATGCTAAAAATAGATTTTGTGCAGACACACACAGAAATTGACCTTGAACAAAACAGGGTACCAGACAAAGACTGAAAACCTGTTTGACAACACATTTATCACTTTCTTTACAAAGAAGGCATTTCGTTCACTCTACATAAGTTTTGTTTGCATAATTAAATTGCATACAGTTAGCAACATCTGAATAAATCATTACAAAACAACATGTTATCATGTAAACGGAGACGATTATTTTAGAAAAAAAAGTCGGTTATTCTGTGTGACATTGGGTGAGGTGTGGAGGGGGGCTTGCTGAACAATTTTATGTAGAAAAGACTTGAATAAAACAATATTGTGTTGAAAAGACTTGAATAAAACAATTTTATGTTGAAAAGACTTGAATAAAACAATTTTATGTTGAAAAGACTTGAATAAAACAATTTTATGTTGAAAAAGACTTGAATAAAACAATTTTATGTTGAAAAGATTTGAATAAAACAATTTTATGTTGAAAAGACTTGAATAAAACAATTATATGTTGAAAAGACTTGAATAAAACAATTTTATGTTGAAAAGACTTGAATAAAACAATTTTATGTTGAAAAGACTTGAATAAAACAATTTTATGTTGAAAAGACTTGAATAAAACGATTTTATGTTGAAAAGACTTGAATAAACAACATAGTAACCGATAAGTAGGTTTTTCAGCAGTAGTGGGCAAATGGAAAGAGAATAGTGTATGTACCAAGATTTAAATGTTTTTGAAGGATTTGGCAGTGTGCATGACCACACCCACATCATGCATATGCATATTCAATTGAAATAAAAAGAAAAACCTTTTAATAATTAATGGTACATTTAAACTAAGATATCAAATGAAGGTATTAAATGCTTTGAAGAACGTAGCTTTCTTACTACATACATTACATATGACCTTACTTCTACCCAAAAATCTAGTCTCCCCTAAGGCCACCTGTCTTATAAGGCCACTGTCCTGGCTCAGAAGGGGTGGCTGTATAAGAGGGGGACCACTGTTCCTGTATTTACTCATTACTAAATGTTTGTATACATAATATAAGCATATTACTGTGACACCATTGTCAGAGTTGTTCCTATGTTGCTATGAATACAGTATGAACACTGCAGTTTTAGAGCTGTTCTGTTGTTGTTCATTTACATGTAGTATTAACTCTTTTATCTGTGACCTCTTCTAACATGTAAATGAGCATCAACATCTGATAGATATTCCCCTTTTTTATGAGTATGGTATTTAAACATGAGTATGGTATTTAAACATGACTATGGTATTTAAACATGATTATGGTATTTAAACAATCACCTGAAAAATTTTCCTCTGTTTTTGTGAATATGGTAAATTCATTTTACTGGATTTTATATTGGCATATATCTTTTCATTTAAGGGGCTAATGAATTATTCCCAATTAATTGTGTTTTGTTTGTGAAATCGTTTCATGACCTCAGACAATTTTTGTGCTTAATAGTTTGTTTTTTTGCATGATGGCCAATCTTTATCACCCTATTCTCCATTCATTGTTGAATCTTACTGGTTATTATATGTGATTCATCATAATAAAAGATTTATTAATTTGTGTTTCAGGGGAAAATAATTAAATTTCTCCAGTTTGATTAATACTTTTATTGTCAGCTAAAGCTTTAAGATAGTAAAACATATACTTAGTACATCTTTTAATCAAAGTCCCAATGAACAATTTATTCATCACTAAAAATAATAGAGCCTATAATCCCCACCCCCACTAACATGTGTTTTCTTCAACAGAGTAAGGTCCAGAAATTCTGTCAGAAAATTATCTAGAATTTGAAATATGGGCAAAAATGTAATCTTTCAGTTGTTGTGGTAGGGTCTACCACTATTTTTCAGCTCACGATAGGTTATGCATGGTGGCCAGTATTAATGGTGATGGAAGAACCTGGGGAAAACCCAGGAAAGAATCACTGACCCACGAGAAGCTACTGGCAAGCTTTCTCACCTACTCACATTGGCCAACCCAAGACTCAAACCCACACAGAGATGAGATGGCAGTGATCATTAATGGAGCACTTTAGACCACATGGCCACAATCTTTCAGTAAGGGATATTAAATTGGCACCATATATTCTAATGCACATATCAGTTGATCAATTGACATACCATATTAACACAGATATGCAATAACATAATGCACCAGCAGATCTAGGTCAGTGCAATTTGTAGTAATCTGTAGAACAAGCAACATAGACCCTGATCTGCCAGCACATTATGTATTGTTCTGAATATAACATGCTAAAGAATGAGTTAATTTCTCTTTTGTGTATAAAGTTCTTTATCCAAAAAAAAATGTTAAAAGTAAGTGTACAAGATTTTTATGAGCTTTCAATTGGAGTATTCAATTCCTGTTACAAAAATACATTTTGCATTTAAATGTTGGTGCAAAAATCAATACATCTCATCGGTTGTTTTCTTTCATTTCAGCATCAATATGTGTGGCTGTTGCTGTAGAAAGGTTAGTTTGAATTTCTGGTATGCTTTTTTTAAAAAAATGCAGGATTTAGAAACATGATGATTTATTTCTCTTTTAAATTCTGTGTCCATCAGTCTTTATGATTTCATTAAAAAAGGTTTTAGTATGAAACACTCTTTTTGTCTGCTCTTGCTGCTTCAGTATGAATTTAATTTCTGAGGTCACAAATAAGGCTTAACCTTAGGAAAGATCAAGTCAGGAAATAATATAATAAAACTGAGCAAGTCAGGAAGTCAAGCTGTACTAAAAGGCCGAGCATGTATTAAAATAAAAAGCTGTACTAAAGGACTGACCAAGTCAAGCTATAATACTAAAAGACAGGGTATGTCTGGAAATAAAAGGCTGTACAAAGGACTGACCAAGTCAGGCTGTACTAAAAGACAGGGTATGTCTGGGAAAAAAGGTTGTACTAAAGGACTGACCAAGTCAGGCTGTACTAAAAGACAGGGTATGTCTGGAAATAAAGGGCTGTACTAAAGGACTGACCACATCAGGCTGTACTAAAAGACAGGGAATGTCTAGAAATAAAAGGTTGTACTAAAGGACTGACCAAGTCAGGCTGTACTAAAAGACAGGGTATGTCTGGAAATAAAAGGCTGTACTAAAGGACTGACCAAGTCAGACTGTACTAAAAGACAAGGTATGTCTGGAAATAAAAGGTTGTACTAAAGGACTGACCAAATCAGGCTGTACTAAAAGATAGGGTATGTCTGGAAATAAAAGGCTGAAATAAAGGACTGACCAAGTCAGGCTGTACTAAAAGACAGGGTATGTCTGAAAAAAAGGCTGTATTAAAGGACTGACCAAATCAGGCTGTACTAAAAGACAGGGTATGTCTGGAAATAAAAGGCTGTACAAAGGACTGAGCAAATCGGGCTGTACTAAAAGACAGGGTATGTCTAGAAATAAAAGGCTGAAATAAAGGACTAACCAAGTCAGGCTGTACTAAAAGACAGGGTATGTCTGGAAATAAAAGGCTGTACAAAGGACTGACCAAATCAGGCTGTACTAAAAGACAGGGTATGTCTGGAAATAAAAGGTCCATGCTAAGTATGCAGCAATAAGAAATGAAAAGACTTTATTTACTATAGAACTGAGCAAGTTGGAGAAATATCAAGTAACCATTTGATGCTTGTCAGTAATTAAAAAGATAAATGCAGTATATGAAAATAAATATGTCAAATAGTGAAAATAAAACCATCATGTGATTCATCATCTCTAGTCAGTTCCTCCTCTTTGTTGCAGCAAAGAGTATAAAGCACCCAATTCCTGCAGTTTTGAGTTGTACAAGTTACCCATAATCCTTTACACCACTTCAATGGCTATAGTATTTAGTCCTTATTCATACATCTGTGGAAAGTGTTCAGTTTTAACTGTCTTTTGTTTTAGCAAGGTACCAAAGTTTTTCTCTCACATGATTTAATTCTTTTAATAAAACATAAAATGCACCTTAAAAGTTTGTCAAGTTGCTACAAGAAAAAAAAGTTGTTTATGCTGTGTAATATTTCTTAGAAGTTAAGGCACTGAAAAATCAAAGCAGTTTTCTGAAGTCAGCCATTGAAATGTTTTCAACATTGCCTTCATTTAATAATCTTTTTTACTCAAGTTGTAATTCAATATTATTAAATTTTATAAGCTAATAATTGAGTTATTTTTCAGTTCACTTTTGATCTGTTTCCATTATTGTTATTTTCATTTATTAGGTATGTGCCTACGTCTGCTATTCAGGTGACCTAAAACTTTTTTGTTTCAAATATAGTTATTGGTTTGCCTTACTTTAAGGGGTCTTAAAATGTAAATAAAAAAGTTTAAACTGTCATGAAATACCATTTATACATAGATTTCAGTTGAGTCAAGCATAAAATACCATTTATACATAGATTTCAGTTGAGTCAAACATAAAATACCATTTATACATAACATAGATTTCAGTTGGGTCAAACATGAAATACCATTTATACATAGATTTCAGTTGAGTCAAAAATGAAATACAATTTATACATAGATTTCAGTTGAGTCAAACATGAAATACCATTTATACATAAATTTCAGTTGAGTCAAACATGAAATACCATTTATACATAGATTTCAGTTGAGTCAAAAATGAAATACAATTTATACATAGATTTCAGTTGAGTCAAACATGAAATACCATTTATACATAAATTTCAGTTGAGTCAAACATGAAATACCATTTATACATAGATTTCAGTTGAGTCAAAAATGAAATACCATTTATACATAGATTTCAAATGAGTCAAACATGAAGTACCATTTATACATAGATTTCAGTTGAATTAAACATGAAATACATTTATACATAGATTTCAGTTGAGTCAAAAATGAAATACAATTTATACATAGATTTCAGTTGAGTCAAACATGAAATACCATTTATACATAAATTTCAGTTGAGTCAAACATGAAATACCATTTATACATAGATTTCAGTTGAGTCAAACATGAAATACCATTTATAAATAGATTTCAAATGAGTCAAACATGAAATACCATTTATACATAGATTTCAGTTGAATTAAACATGAAATACATTTATACATAGATTTCAGTTGAGTCAAAAATGAAATACCATTTATACATAGATTTCAGTTGAGTCAAACATGAAATACCATTTACACATAGATTTCAGTTGAGTCAAACATGAAATACCATTTATACATAGATTTCAGTTGAGTCAAACATGAAATACCATATACACATAAATTTCAGTTGAATCAAACATAAAATACCATTTATACATAACATAGATTTCAGTTGGGTCAGACATGAAATACCATTTATACATAGATTTCAGTTGAGTCAAAAATGAAATACCATTTATACATAGATTTCAGTTGAATTAAACATGAAATACATTTATACATAGATTTCAGTTGAGTCAAACATGAAATACCATTTATACATAGATTTCAGTTGAGTCAAACATGAAATACCATTTATACATAGATTTCAGTTGGGTCAAACATAAAATACCATTTATACATAGATTTCAGTTGAGTCAAACATGAAATACCATTTATACATAGATTTCAGTTGAGTCAAACATGAAATACCATTTATACATAAATTTCAGTTGAGTCAAACATGAAATACCATTTATACATAGATTTCAGTTGAGTCAAACATGAAATACCATTTATACATAGATTTCAGTTGAGTCAAACATGAAATACCATTTATACATAGATTTCAGTCGAGTCAAACATGAAATACCATTTATACATAGATTTCAGTTAAGTCAAACATGAAATACCATATACACATAAATTTCAGTTGAATCAAACATAAAATACCATTTATACATAACATAGATTTCAGTTGGGTCAAACATGAAATACCATTTATACATAGATTTCAGTTGAGTCAAAAATGAAATACCATTTATACATAGATTTCAGTTGAATTAAACATGAAATACATTTATACATAGATTTCAGTTGAGTCAAACATGAAATACCATTTATACATAGATTTCAGTTGAGTCAAACATGAAATACCATTTATACATAGATTTCAGTTGGGTCAAACATAAAATACCATTTATACATATATTTCAGTTGAGTCAAACATGAAATACCATTTATACATAGATTTCAGTTGAGTCAAACATGAAATACCATTTATACATAAATTTCAGTTGAGTCAAACATGAAATACCATTTATACATAGATTTCAGTTGAGTCAAACATGAAATACCATTTATACATAGATTTCAGTTGAGTCAAACATGAAATACCATTTATACATAGATTTCAGTCGAGTCAAACATGAAATACCATTTATACATAAATTTCAGTTGAGTCAAACATGAAATACCATTTATACATAAATTTGAGTTGAATCAAACATGAAGTACCATTTATACATAGATTTCAGATGTTCTTCATTCTTGTGAAGCCCTCAGGTATAACTTAATTTATCTTAAAAAAAACAGTAATAAGATGAAAAGGATAATAATAGGCAGATGACCTAATGTTATTCTGATATTATGATTGGTAGATGACCTAATATTATTTTTATATTATGATTAGTAGATGACCTAATGTTATTCTGATATTATGATTGGTAGATGACCTAATGTTATTCTGATATTATGATTGTAGATGACTTAATATTATTTTGATATTATGATTGGTAGATGACCTAATGTTATTTTGATATTATGATTGGTAGATGACCTAATATTTTTATATTATGATTGGTAGATGACCTAATGTTATTCTGATATTATGATTGGTAGATGACCTAATGTTATTCTGATATTATGATTGTAGATGACTTAATATTATTTTGATATTATGATTGGTAGATGACCTAATGTTATTTTGATATTATGATTGGTAGATGACCTAATATTATTTTGATATTATGATTGTAGATGACTTAATATTATTTTGATATTATGATTGGTAGATGACCTAATGTTATTTTGATATTATGATTGGTAGATGACCTAATATTATTTTTATATTATGATTGGTAGATGACCTAATGTTCTTTTGATATTATGATTAGTAGATGACTTAATATTTTTTTGATATCATGATTGGTAGATGACCTAAAATTTTTATATGATTGGTAGATGACCTAATATTATTTTGATATTATGATTGTAGATGACTTAATATTATTTTGATATTATGATTGGTAGATGACCTAATGTTTTTTTGATATTATCATTGGTAGATGACCTAATATTATTTTTATATTATGATTGGTAGATAACCTATATTTTGATATTATGATTGGTAGATGACCTAATGTTTTTTTGATTTATCATTTTAAGGTTTCAATAAAATTGAGAAGGCATTCAAACTACCTTGTAGTAAATAAGCCATCAGCATTTTGATAACTCATAGGCAATTTAAAATACAAACACTAATAATGGAGCATGGTCCTTGCAATAAAGCCTTTTGATAGGACCATGCAAGTCAGAAAATTAAAAGGGCTTAAACAAGACTGAGCAAGCCAGGAAATACTATGAGTCTGAAAAAGCCCAGAAAAAGCATTTCTGTAGGACTGACCTAGTCGGAAAATAAGGGCTTACTAAGCAAGCCAGGAAATAATTAGACATGAAAAAGGCTTTTCTTTGGGATGTGATGTTTTAGGCAATAAAAAGACTTTTATATAGGTCTGGTCATGTCAGAAAATAAAAAGGCATTTCTTTAGGACTGACACCAGGTCAGAAAATAAAAAGGCATAACAATGGAATTGACATTTACTGTAGAACTGGGAAAGTCAGGAAATAAAAAGGCTTTACAGTATAGGACTTTGTCACTCTGGAAATTGTCTAGGTAATTGAAGGTAAATATGCTTTACTATGTGACTGACCTTTTTGTGTATATGCTTGTATTTAAATAAATGCATAAATACAGATACATACATATTTACACATCTTCAGATGACCTTGCCTCAAAAGCCATCAAAAACAATTTGACAGGAATTCTACAGGTTTGGAAAACCATGAGATTTTATACAGATTGTGCTAATCTGCTATCAGATATACTTGAAAATAGTAAACAAGCATTCAAATGTTTTTCCATAACCAGTCAATAGAATTAGAACAAATTTGATGAAAGGCACCTACTAATCCTGATTTCTTTGCCACATGCTCTTGAACTTGACTTGTAGGGTTCTTGTCAGGCATAGCCATCACAAAACCCATTTGGCTCACTCAGTACACTCAGTACACTCATTACCAGTGTCTGTTTGGGTATTGAACATAATGAAATTGCTTCATCATTTGCTAAATTTTGTCTCACCTACAATTAAAGACAACAGGATATATCAGAGATTGCAATGGCATGATTGATGCTAAGAAATTTTGTATAAATATTAAGTTGATGTTACTTGGTTAGTTGGTTTTAATAATACTTTCAGTACTTCAGTTGTGGCAGCCCACCCATGATGTCTTGGGTCTCTTGATTTTTGGATTAGAAGTCTGATACACTATCAGCTTTGCTACCATGGTTCCCAGATATTGAGTGGAAAGGTCTTGAGGCATCATGGGAATGTTCATAGGCAATACCTAATGTTCTGCAAAATTCTTCTTTCATCTTGATGCCAAATTGTACATAGCTGTATCTGGTAGGAATGACACTCCGATCCTATTGGATATGAAGCTGACCATACTGTGCCAAAAAAGTCGGGATTTCAGCAAGACGCATTGAAACTTCTCTAAAGTGGTCTCTCTAAAAGATGGTCTCTTCTGCACAGTGGTTTCATATTTTGGTCCCAATGACGCCATTTTAAGACTAATGAAACAGAATTTGGTCCTGGCATGGATTTGTTTAATTATTAGTCTATTGTACTGAGTTGAAATTGATAAAGCATTGAAGTTTGTACTAGCTAAAACAAAGCCAGTGACAGTATCAATAGCATATCACTGTATTTCTTGAACTTCTGGGTCTTTCTGAATGATAATCAGAATCCCAATAATGAAGATTGTCAGATCCTGAGCTGACTGTTGTCACACTTCTATTGTACTGATTTCAGAGACAAGAGACATTTGGTGGTGCCATCATGGCCTGTAACTAAGCACTTTATATTCTGGCACAGGTCCTAACTTCATTAGGGGAGAAATGATTTTGTAATAACTGAGTTAAACTAAAGCCAGATTAGTTGAGCAGGACATGCTTGGCTTACAAAGTGTGCTTTAATGATGGAATGCATCTCCAGCTCAGTTGTCACTAATAAAAAAGGTCAGCTAGAGATTAGATTTTAGATGCAAATCAATGGAGATATGTAATGTAATTCTGACATGGCACTCTCTGCATTAGTTGATGATTCTTGTGGAGTATCTTGGGGTTTTCAGGAAACGCATTTTTCCTGAGATCATTATTTCTGTATGCTGGTTAATTTCTCCCAGAGGAAATAGAAGTTTTGGACATTTCTGATTTACTTTTTTCTCACTATAGGTGAAACATGGTTTAATCAGACATATCTTAGAAAGGAATTCTACATGAAACAGGATGCTAAAGAAATTTGGAATTTAAAGCTGCTTTCCCTCACCAAAACAGAAAGTTGAGACAGGGGCATGACAAGTGTTTTGTCTCTCACTGTAAAAAATAATCAGAAATATCAAGAAAGATATTAACCATAATTAAGAAAATTGAGAAAGTATGAGATCCCTTATTATTGTTCATACAAGATAATGAGTGAATGACTCAAGGTTATCTTAAATTCATTGTTTATTATGCAGGCATAATAAGGGTTTTTTCAAAGCAGTAAAAAAATTTATCAGCATGGCATAAGATTGCAACATTTACATATGTAAATGGCCTAGTATAGTTTACTGCTGTAAGCATTTACAAATGTAAATGGCCTAGTTTAGTTTACTGCCATAAATGTTTACATAAATGGCTTAGTTTAGTTTACTGACTGTAAACATTTACACATGTAAATGGCCTAGTTTAGCTTACTGCCTGTAAACATTTACAAATATTGACATAATTTCTCAAGTCTCTGAATGGAAAATAACAAATTTATTCATGTTAGCATATTTCTCTAGTACCTGGATTTGAATCTTGCACAATTATAACAAAGCTGGCAATATTTATCTTGTCCCTGGAATAAAAATAACACATTTATCCATGCTGACATTATTCCTCTAGACCCAGTATTAAGAAAAACACATTTATTTATGCTGGCAATATTCATCTAGTCCATGGATTTAAAAAAAAAACAAACACATTTATCCATGCTGGCATTATTACTTTAGACCCAGGATTAAAAATAATACATTTATCCATGCTGGCATTATTGCTCTAGTCCCTGGATTAAAACTAACATATTTATCCATGCTGGCATTATTTATCTAGTCCCTAGATTAAAAATAACACATTTATCCATGCTGGCATTATTCCTCTAGTCCCTGGACTAAAAAAAAAAAAAAATTAATTCATGCTGGCATTATTCCTCTAGTCCCTAGATTAAAACTAACACATTTATCCATGCTGGCATTATTCCTCTAGACACTGGATTAAAATTAATACATTTATCCCTGCTGGCATTATTGCTCTAATCCCTAGATTAAAAATAACATTTATCCATGCTGGCATTATTGCTCTAGTCCCTGGATTAAGAATAACACATTTATTAATACTGGCATTATTTATCAAGACTCATTATTAAAAATAACACCTTTATCAATGCTGGCTTTATTCCTGTTGTTCCTGGATTAAGGATAACACATTTATTAATGGTGGCATTATTCCTCTAGTCCCAGGATTAAAAATAAAAAATTTATCCATGCTGGTATTAATCCTCTAGACCCAGGATTAAAAATAACACATTTATTCATGCTGGCACTAATCCTCTAGACCCAGGATTAAAAATAACACATTTATCCATGCTGGCATTAATCCTCTAGACACAGGATTAAAAATAACACATTTATCCATGCTGATATCCATATGTCCAATAGTACATTTATCCATGCTGATATCCATATGTCCAATAGTACATTTATCCATGCTGATATCCATAGTCCAACAGTACATTTATCCATGCTGATATCCATATGTCCAATAGTACATTTATCCATGCTGATATCCATATGTCCAATAGTACATTTATCCATGCTGATATCTATAGTCCAATAGTACATTTATCCATGCTGATATCCATAGTCCAATAGTACATTTTGATGCACTTTATAGAAATACATCTGCTGTTTGAAGTTATGCATTCATTGAAAAACATTTTGACTCCATTAAGTCTGGTCAAATGGTAGCAGCAAACCAAATTTATTTCAGCATCTTATACTAAGGATTTCAGTGCAGGTTTGCAAAAAGCAACAATCCTGTCAACAATCATAATGTTGCCACACTTGGCAACATGGTATTAGTCAACTCAAAACATACTTGGCATCATATCAGTCAGTTTTTTTATAACAACAACAAGATTTACATCCAGTGTCAATACCCAGATTGCAACGCAGCATGTTTGATCCATTTGGGTGCAAAAATCTGTGCTAACATTCAACACTTCACACTGGAATATCCTGTACAATTTCTATTAAATGAATCTCATTTGGGTATTTTCCTTCATTGGAACAAGTTGTGTCAGTTTTTCAACTGCTGACATTTCATCTTTAATTGTTTTATATGATATATTTGAAAATCCATGACTGTTACTTCATTGGCACTGCTGGCTATGTCACCATTCTGCCTTTGTCCATCCAAATGAATGATTAGATTGTCCACATTATGATAATCAATCTGTGGCATGGCACTAACATTTGTTGGCCTCAAACACAATGCATATATTCAAAATTGCATGGTCTTTAAAAGTCTGTGTACACTATACTTCTTTGGTTGGAAAGTCATTGTCACATGATGAACACTTTAAGTTATGTCCCTTTCTCAAGCCTGAGCCCGGGACTTAAACCCATGCAGACAAAGGTGAGATGGCAGTGATCTGTAACAGTGAGTGCTTTAGACCACTGACCCACTCAGGGCCCCTTGTGACCTTTTGAATTTTACTTTTTTCAGGTCTTTGACAGTTGAAGGGATAAGCAAATCAAAGGCATTTTGATATAATGATATTCAGTTTATCCTATGACCAATGTCTGGTTGATCAGTTTGTGCCAATCAAATCCTTTGATTACAACTCTGTGGTCTTAAACTAAGTCACAGTAACAAGACCAACAAGTTGAGAAAAATTTAACAAATAATTTATTTCCCAAGAATAGAGTAAAAATTTAAAAGGAACTTATAGTACTGTTTAAAATTTCATGTAATCCAAAACATACCACAAGGCCAAATGTATAGTGTTCCAAATGAATTATAGTACTGAATATGTTGATGTGCCAGTAGGCTGAGGTTATCAGTGATATAATTCAGAATGTCCTTGAATGAATTCACAATAATCCCAAAATAATGTTTTAGTCCAAAGTCAAGGGGCACTTTGTTGTTGTTGTTGTTGTTAAAGGGTTTAATGCCATTTTTCTGTACAAGATAGGCTATACATGGCGGCCAGTATTAATTGTGGAGGAGAAACCTGGAAAACCCCAGGAAGAACCACCGACCCACAAGACACTACTGGCAGGCTTTCTCACTTACCCACATTCCCGGAGTTTGGACTAGAACTCTCACAGACAGAGGTGAGATGGCAGTGATCGTAATAGGTAATAGACAGCACTTTAGACCACTTGGCCACTCAGGGCCCCTGGGGCAATTTTGTAATTTCAACAAATAGATTAAATAAATTCTCTCAAATTATAACTGAGCACAACTGTAAGACTAAATGTACTAGACAAATGTTAAAATAGGAATTAAATAATTTTGTTTACTTAAGACTTATTTGAAAACCTAAGACACAGTAAGATAACCAGGAGGTGGGTCATTTTTCCCTTCAAAATTTATAAATAAGTTCTGTTCTAGAACATTCTAAGGCTAGACCTTGAACTCCAATATCAGTATGCAACTTATTTTTTAACAGGACTAGAAGCAGGTTCACTTTCTAGAACCTTTTATGGTACAAAGGCTATGTCAGCATGTTTACATTAATTTAAAGTACAATCTACAATGATAGAAAAATACAATCCACAGTCATGGACAAAAGGTAAATACACAGTGTAGATATTCATGCCAATTTGTGGACAATCAAAGGTATTGACTCTGGACATAAGTCATAAGCTTGTTTGGTCATTATGTTTTACCAATTGTTTAAACTCTCTTTAGCCACAGAACATAAAACAAAAGAGTAGTAAAAAGCTTATCTCTAGGATTTAGAAATATCTAGTAATTAAATGATTGCTACAGGGTCTGTAAAAAACCCAGCAACTTAATTGTTGCAGTGTCTGTAATCTTAATCCAAATAACACATCAGTCCCTCATACCATTTGGTCAGCATGTGATTACATTACAATAAAATTCATGTATGGGTATCCTATGCTTGAAATTAAAAAAAAAAAGAAATATTAACAACAAAACAACCAAGTTTCATTATTGTCATAAAGACTTATTTGGGAATGTCTTAAAATTACCTCACCATTTGACTTTATGGGAAATGCCCATTAAATACTTTAATTTTGGGGGGGGGATGTCCTAAAAGAAAACCTCACCATTTGACTATGGGAAATCCCCATTAATTACTTACAAATATTTGTGGATGTCCTAACAAAAAACTAACCATTTGACATTGTGGGAAATGCCATTAATTACTTAGATTTGTTTGAAGTAGGAGATTGTTGTCAGTTGCCTAGTTTTTGCAAACAGCAGAATGCAATTAAAAAAATATTTATGTTGAATAAAATGCTTTAAAAATAATTAATTTTACAGGAAGTCGGGAAGTACTAAAGCATCAGCAAATCTGGATTTGAAAATGATATATTTTCTGATACAGTTAATAATTAGGTATATCAGTGGGTTCTTGTTGTTACATTTGTTACATCTTAGATTGTTTGTTTCTTTGATTAAATTTCACAAATATATGGTGACCATTTTCATTTTTGGCAAAAAATGACAAAGTCTTGGTGTGTTTGTGTGTATACATACATACATACATACATACATACATACATACATACATACATACATACATACATACATACATACATACATACATACATACATACATACATACATACAGATAGACAGACAGATAGACATACATACATACATACAGACAGACATACACATACATACATACATACATACATACATACATACATACATACATACATACATACATACATACATACATCATACATACATACATACATACATACATACATACATACATACATACATACATACATACATACATACATACATACATACATACATACATACATACATACATACATATATACATACAGATAGACAGACATACAGATAGACAGACATGTATACATTCATACATACATGCATACATACACACATACATACATACATACATACATACATACATACATACATACATACATACATACATACATACATACATACATACATACATACATACATACATACATACATACATACATACATACATGCATATATACATACATACAAACATACATACATACAGACAGACATACAGATAGATAGACATGCATACATTCATACATACATGCATACATACACATACATACATACATGCATACATACATACATACATACATACATACATACATACATACATACATACATACATACATACATACATACATACATACATACATACATACATACATACATACATACATACATTTAGGTTTGAAGGTTTCAGATAATTCTCAAAATCTTCATACAGAAAAACAAAATTTGTAAGTTAAGCATTCAGCTTACATAACATCCATATATCAATGGAAGCCTTGAGGCAAAGCACTGCCTGTGACAGATAAATCTGTATAAATGGCAGCTGATGGTGATCTATTACAGACATGACATGCATTTAAAGGTCTCTTTCCCTCAGATGTATTTGTACAAGTTCCTATAAATCCACTTTAACAGATATGCTTGTTGTTAACACAGGCTTTTTTTTGTAAATGGAAAACAATAGATGCATATGATTCACATAATTTTATGAAGAGAATTTTAATTTTGGTGTGACTTGTATTTTGATGTGCTGCTTGATTCTGGACTTTTAGGTAACAAGAAAAAAAGATAATCCCTATATTGTTGTGGAATTGGGAATAAATCAAGATGACCATCATAATACAGTCAAATCCAACTCCTTAAAGGTTTGCTTTTTGGTCGCACAGCACTAAGAAGCAGCTACATACCCAAAGGTTCCTATATCCCCCAATTTTAAAAGTTCACTCTTGTCCTATTATGCTAGTATGCCTGTAGAACTGAAAATATTTTCTCAATTTGATGTGGAATTTGTGCACAGTGGCAGTGCATTGTAACATCTTGTCAAAAAAAGACCACTCATTGTAGTACAACGGTATCTTTCTATTAATATTGTATACAAGATGCTGAAAATAATTAGCTATCTGATAATAGTACACTCCACTAGACATTTACTTGAAATAAATTCCATGATTTCAAATACTTCCCTCTACAAATCCATCTTCATGAAGACTTTGCCACCATATGAACATCTACTAAAATCACAAATCCATCTTCATGAAAACAGAGCCACCATATGTACATCTACTAAAATCACACATCCATCTTCATGAAGACTTTGCCACCATATGAACATCTACTAAAATCACACATCCATCTTCATGAAGACTTTGCCACCATATGAACATCTATTAAAATCACACATCCATCTTCATGAAGACAGAGCCACCATATGTACATCTACTAAAATCACACATCCATCTTCATGAAGACAGAGCCACCATATGTACATCTACTAAAATCACACATCCATCTTCATGAAGACAGAGCCACCATATGTACATCTACTAAAATCACACATCCATCTTCATGAAGACAGAGCCACCATATGAACATCTATTAAAATCACACATCCATCTTCATGAAGACAGAGCCACCATATGTACATCTACTAAAATCACACATCCATCTTCATGAAGACAGAGCCACCATATGAACATTTATTAAAATCACACATCCATCTTCATGAAGACAGAGCCACCATATGTACATCTACTAAAATCACACATCCATCTTCATGAAGACAGAGCCACCATATGTACATCTACTCAAATCACACATCCATCTTCATGAAGACAGAGCCACCATATGAACATCTACTAAAATCACACATCCATCTTCATGAAGACAGAGCCACCATATGAACATCTACTAAAATCACACATCCATCTTCATGAAGACAGAGCCACCATATGAACATCTACTAAAATCACACATCCATCTTCATGAAGACAGAGCCACCATATGAACATCTACTAAAATCACACATCCATCTTCATGAAGACAGAGCCACCATATGAACATCTACTAAAATCACACATCCATCTTCATGAAGACAGAGCCACCATATGAACATCTATTAAAATCAAACATCCATCTTCATGAAGACAAAGCCACCATATGTACATCTACTAAAATCACACATCCATCTTCATAAAGACAGAGCCACCATATGAACATCTATTAAAATCAAACATCCATCTTCATGAAGACAAAGCCACCATATGTACATCTACTAAAATCACACATCCATATTCATTATACAATTATGACCCCGAGTCAGTCTGCTTTACCAGCACATCCACTATGGTCAGCAGAGTGGCCATCTTGAAAGTCTTGTTATTGCTACTTGTCATGAGTAGATGATCAAATCAACATGTGGTTTTCGCTAAAAGACTTCCTATGATGTCTAGTTAATGCTAAATAAAAATGTCCTAAATTTGATGCCCAATATGGCCACCAACACCATAGCCCTCTCAAAAATATTTTATTGCCATTTCAATTTTAGATGATTTTATCAATAAGGGGTTTTAACTTTTTGTTATGTATAGTTGGTCCTAAATAAAAATTGTCCTGATCTGGTGTCCACTATGGGCACTACAACAGCCATCTTGAAATCTGCTTATCAAAACTCAAACTGAAAGTTATAATGATGTGGAGTTTTCACTTAAAGATTTTTTGAATGTCTAGTTGGTCTTAAACGAACACGATGCCAAACTGACATCAAATAGGGCCACCACATAGTGGCCATCTTGAAAGTTTTCTTAATGCTACTTAAGAATGGATGGTCATATGATTGTTTTAATAAAAAGACCTAATATGATGTCTACTTTACGAATTAAAAAGATATGGTGCCAATGTGAAGTCCAATATGGCTGCCACATCAGCCATCTAGTAGTATTTTTTTATCTCTATACCGCTTGAACAGAAAGTCATATTGACATGCATTTTCCACCCGAAAACTTCTTTTGTGTGTCAACATGTTCATAAATGAAGATGGTGCCGATCTGTGGTCTAATACGGCTGCTACAACAATAAACTCTTATTGCTACTTCTCCTATCATCATTGTGTTTTCACTGTTGGTATTTTTATAATATTTAATGTTGATCTTAAATTAAAATGGTGCTGATTTGATGTCCAATATGTGTTCATATTGAAAATTTTGCTTTAGCTACTTCTTTTAAAGGGAAAGTCATCTTGACAAGGGATTTTTCATGAGAACTAAGTTCCTGTGGTGTCTACCTGAACATCAAAATCTGCTCCATCCAGACTTGTTGCCAGACATCTTGACACTGTGATGGATTCAGACAGGCCTAGACAAGAGAGTCTCCCACACATAAATCTAATTTGAGCACATTTCATTAAATTATTCCCTTCCCCACTAGATATCCTCAAGCTCTGTTGTGATGGGCATGTGGCAGAGTAACAGGTGTGGATGCACTTGGATCTATAGCTGCAACTTGCACACGGGTGGTTCAGGGCATTGGGTAACTTTTCACTGGAATGAAGCAGCAGTGAAATTTGGCAGCCCCATGGGTGACTGAGCAGCCCCTTTTAGGATCGTACTACTTACTTGCATAGCTGGAGGAAGTGGCTAGTAAAGGTGCCCTAACTATTGGCTGCTTCGCCTAGGTCCTGGTCAGCACACCATGGCAGATGGGAATCACACTTCAGCATTTGAAAAATGACACAACTCCCCATCATTACCACAGCTTACTGGTGGACAGCAGATAGACCCTGGAGTTAGATTCAACATTCAGATAGCAGACCTGAGTGAAAATCACCTAAACAAGGAAGGAAAACTTATTGAAATAGGAGCAGGCAACACCTTTCTCTGGAGTGTCTGAAGTTAAAAGTTGGTGATGGGTCCGGTCATGGCAAGGCAACAAAGGGCTTGAATGATAGACTGATGTAGATAAGAGTCTGACCTCCAGCTAGCATTGGCACCTATATGACCACCATGACCAACCCAGATGAGATCAAAGACAATTTTTAGGAAGCTCTGGAATATCTTATTTCAGAAGTGCCATGTGTCATTGGCAATAATGACATTGCAAATGCAAAAGATTCCACCTACTGAGGAAATGAACTAATAGTCTTCTGCCTACCAAATTACAACAAAATATTTTGGATGCACCTACACTTAACACACTGGCATATTATTTTCACACTTAACACACTGGCATATTATTTTCACACTTAACACACTGGCATATTATTTTCACACTTAACACACTGGCATATTATTTGCACACTTAACACACTGGCATATTTTTTTTACACTTAACACACTGGCATATTATTTTTACACTTAACACACTGGCATATTATTTTCACACTTAACACACTGGCATATTATTTTCACACTTAACACACTGGCATATTATTTTCTTTGTTATCAGTAGAAGAGATGTTGATATGTAAGCAGCGAAGGCTGCAGTGAGTGCAAAATTCTTGACTGACCACAGCTTTATGGTAGCGAAGCTCAATATCCAAATTCAGCCTAGTAGATGACAACAAGGCAGAAAGTGCCTTAAAGCTTAATTTCTCATTATTGAAACAAGAGAATGTGAATCAGGCATTTGTTGAAGAACTGTGCAGCCATCAAGATATAATAGATATTGACTCCGGTGGCCTAGTGGTTAGAGTATCTGCCTCAGATGCGGGAGGTCGTGGATTCTATCCCCGGTCGAGTCATACCAAAGACTTACAAAATTGGTACTAACAGCTGCCTTGCTTGGTGGTGCTTAGCATTAAGAGGTTTATGAACCATCCCTGAAAGTTCATCAAAAGGTTCATGAACCATTCATGAATGTGCATGAACTGAAAATGGTCAATTCTGAATCATAATGAAATTAAATGAATTCATGAACCATAACATTACAAACTGTTCTTGAATGTTCATGAACTATTCATGAACAGTTCATAAAAGTTCACTAACTGGTTCATCATCATTCATCACAGTTAATAAACATATTCATTAACTATGATGAACAATGTTCCTCATTTTTCATGACTTCATGAACAGTTTCTAAAAAAAAATGATTATGTGACAAACTCAAAATACCTATTTCATCCTGAATCATAAAATAACCTTAGATGTAGGGAAGGTTTAAAAGAGTATAAAATGCAATATATTATAAAAAAAACTATTTAATTTCAGATATATTTCTAATATGCAACAAAGAACATGTAAACTGACATTAAGCAATATTCCTTTTTTATTCTTAGCAACACTTTCTGTATGTTTTGTAATTTTTCTTTGAAAATTGTTCAAGAGATAATGGGACAGTTGTGTTCAATCAACTGCTGAAGCATATTTAGCTGTGATTGTCATGGAGCTAATTCCACTGATGTTTCTCCTGAAGACCTGGATCCCCAACCCCAAACTGACCTGTCATATAACTCTTTTTTGTAAAGACAGTCAGGGCCTAATTGTAATTTAATGAAATTCCAACTATTGTCACTACTGAATGTCTCCATCTGCAACTTAAAGCTGTTCATTTGATTACTGTATGGATCTTTAACATTGCTGCAGTAGTCACTTTTTAATGTCTATTCCATCTTGGCTGTAAGATCCTCCAGTTGTCAAATTTTCTTCCTTATCCTATAAACTTCATCCTCTAATAATTTTCCTTTTCTGCTGTCTGATCTGAAAGAAAAAGTTAATTACAGACAACCTATGATCAACATTGTCTTCAGCTTTTAGCACATTATTTCTGTACCCAACTTTACCGATCCAACTCAAAATTATTTAATCCCTTACACATAATACACAAGTTACTGCGCATTTATATTATTGGAGAAATTTGTTCACTAGTTGTATTTTAACTTAAGCTGACTTGCCATATGTGTAACCGCTCCAGTGGCCTAGTGGTTAGAGCGTCCGAGTTGGATGCGGGAGGTCGTGGGTTCGATTCCCGGTCGAGTCATACCAAAGACTTGCAAAAATGGTACTAACCGCTGCCTCGCTTGACGCTCAGCATTAAAAGGTTTGTGTTAGGACTGGTTGGCCTGGTGTCAGGATAATGTGACTGGGTGGGATATCATGCTACATGTCTGCGGCATGATGCCCCAGTGCTAGACATCACTATAAACTGCCACACTGCAGACAGCGTAGCAGTATGACTGAAAAATTGTTAAAGCTACATTAAAAATCATATAAACACCACACCACACCTTGCCATATGTATTATAAGTCACAAGCATCAAATGTTTTTATAAAAATGTATCTACTCTGACGCCAGATGTTGCATATAGCTGCTTCAGGTTTGATCGCGTTAGTAGCACATGTATTATGTACAGTTTGACACATTAACTAGTTTTTTGTTTTTGTTTTAATTTACCAAATTATATCAGATCATATAAATAGTGATGTCATGAAACATAAAATGATACCCAACATATAAATTCATATCGCCAATGCTGTACCGCATATGGTATCGAGATCTAAAAAGGGGGGTGGGGTATAATGTTTTGTGATTTTCAAAAATTCGAAGAGAAAGTTTAAATTGGGTCTGACAAAAACTAGATATATTAGTTTAGTTAAAACTATATGATGACATAAAAACCAATAAATTATACATATAATTCCCATTGAAAAATAATGAATGACGAAGAAAAAGATACACTCACTGTAATTTTGATGATCCCGTTGTGTACGCTTTTCTGCCTAATTTTGCTCTCATCAAGTCAATTCCTTCATATTCTTCATAATTCCTTCTCTGCACTTCTACGTACAGTACTTAAAAAAATAGGTATTGAAAATATTCTCATCTCTTAATTCCATGATTTTTGTTCGAGATTGTTGCTTGTTGCAAAACCCCTTGCATGCTCTTTCATTTGTGCTCAGCCGCTGAAATCACACACTTATTTTACCAAATCATATCACATCTTCTTTCACAGTTATCCAATCAGGATAATCGTTGTTTATATATTTCGGTTTTGACTGCAACTTGGCAACCAGTTACAAAGTCAATAAAATATGCAGTTTATGACAGTACTGGACAAAAACATTAGAACAAAGTCATTGAAAACTTTTATAGCAAGTCAATTTTGTTCATGATGGCCAGAAAAATATTTTTCCATATTAATCCAGAACTACTCAAGTTAAAGTACACAAGTATTGAATAAAAGATACAGTATCATATAATTAAAAAAATATTCACCTTTTTTATATTTCACTAATATTGTGAGAAGTTTGTATGATTAATTTTCATAAACATTTTATTAATATAATGATATAAAAATTTCATATACATTTTTAAGAAATATCTTAATGGTGCATCAAAGTACTTGAATTGTTCATGAAGCAAATTCATGACATTTCAGAAACTTCAAAGATATCATAATAGTTCATAAAAGTTCATCATTGTGTTCATGAACTAAAGTACATGATTCATCAAATTTCTTGAAGTATTCATGAACTTAGGTGATGAACGTTCATGGCTATTTGTTCATGAACTCAAATGATGAACTGATCATGAACATTTCAAGTATGTTCATGAACATTCATGATTGTTCATGAAGTCAGGGATTTGTTTTCGTAGGGGTGGGTGGGACATCATGCTACATGTCTGCGGCATGATGCCCCAGAGCTAGATATCACTAAAAACTGCCACACTGCAGACATTGTAGCGATGTGACTGAAAAAATTGTTAAAGCTACATTAAAAATAATCACATCACATCACTGAAAAAATGGGGCATCCTAACAAGATTCCATTTACTCAACTGCATCTAAACCCTTGGTCCCACTGCATGTAAACATCAAGATTGGTTTCCTGAAAATGATGCTGTAAACAGAGACTTTTAAATGAGAAACACCATTACAGAAAGCCTGTGTAGAAGATGGCACTTCATAATGCAGCCTTAAACAACTAGGGGACTGTCCAATGCATACTCAGTGTTGCAAGACTCATGGCTGAGCAATAAGGCCCATCATGCTAACTCACTTTCTAACCCAATTTTTCAGTTTAGGATCATAACTCATTTACTTGGCGCCCGCATTTACGGGGCAGGAGATAGTAGCCTACTTCTGAGCTTTGTAGCATCAAGGTCATAAACGACACAATAAAGTGGGTGGTATTATAGAAAGGTAGACTGATGTATCTTTACGCTGATACCAGATAATTTGGATGTTCTAGTTGCACTACAAAATACAGAGGGAAAAATGCCACTTTTTGGACCCAAGCTTTTCCAGCCGAAATTTGCCTGAATTCAGAATCAGTTTTGTGTCTGGAGTTTAGACTTTTTGTCTCAGATATAAGACAGACAAGTCTGAACTGCACACAGACAGGTGAACCTTAGCAAAAGGTAGGATAAGATGGGCATTTAGAATAAAGAGTGGTCTCAACACGAAAATGATGTTAAGCAAAAACAAAATAAAACAAACAAAACAAGTCCAACTTTTACCTTTCTTTCATGCTCAGGCAAAAGAGCCTATGAAAGACCATTTTTCTAACACAAATAGGCATTAGGTTAACTGAAAATGTCTTGGCGATCGATGTATTAGGATGTATTCAGAAATAGCTCTGAAAATGGGTTTCCTACTTGCATTTCAGGCAAAAATGACAAAAACCTTCTGGGGTTAATGGGTTAAGCAAACTGTTTTGTGTGGTTCCCATTGCAAACCTACATGGACCCAGATCTATCATTGCATAATGTGCCATCATTTCTGGGTCTGTGTATTATGTATAAGTAGAATAAACAACATAGACCCTGATTTGCAAGCACATGATTTGATGGGGGTCTGTGTTTGCAGTTGGATTTAAAGGAGCATGTAAGGTAAATGAAATAAGTGATTAGCAGTTTTAAAAATAAAGTTTTCTCAGTTTACATGTAACCATTTTGATAATACATGCAGATCTGTGTGTCACAGATCCATTGTGGTAAGGGATGACTACATATCCATATTTGAAGTAAATCATTTTTTAGTATCATATTTTCTGTAGTATATTATACATTTGGGATAATGGAGTCTTTCATTGTTATTTTATTTCTCCCTATATGGATCTTGTTGAAGCCTAATGAAAGTTTAATGTTGCATTACTCGAGTGATGTGCACTGTTTTTTTAGCCTTTCCATTATGTAATATTATTGATCTAATTTTAAACAGAAATTTACTGATTTTAAGTTTAGACTACTAAAAATTAAAAACAAAAGTGTATTCATAAAAAAATAGAAAATTACATGATAAAATAATAGTAAAATATCGGCTTCATTTTATGGCATTATCACAGATTCCCTTCACAATGTCTCTCTGCTTTGTAAAGATGACTTAATCAGGGAGCAGGGCGACCAGGGGGTAGGGGTGGCAAAAATGGTAAAAATTTGATGCATGGGTACAGGAATACAGTGTTCTCATCAGGGATTGCCTGTTTTGATAGTATGGCTTTGAAGAGTGAGGCCTAAGAGGAGTGGGACCCAGATACATGTACTGAGGCCTTACAAGAGGGGTATTCCAGATACTGAGGCCTTACAAGTGGGGTAATCCAGATATGATGGCTTTATATTGAGGTGTACTTACTGTATTCAAAAACAGTATTATAGTTAACAAAACTGAAGGCACCCATCTTGACTTTATATAATTGTGCTTTGGAAATGTTTGTGTTTAAGCATTTGAAATACTGTAAATTCACAAATTTTTCATGGTTTCAACAAAACGTTTAAAGATCCAGTAAACAATAATCATTTGGTGTAATCAATGGGACCCCTTTCCCTAGTATGTATGTATGTATGTATGTATGTATGTATGTATGTATGTATGTATGTATGTATGTATGTATGTATGTATGTATGTATGTATGTATGTATGTATGTAACATGGTTTAATTATCAAAGTTGTAAATGAAAATGTGAGGGAAATTTATATTATTATGAAGTGAATCCAAAATAATAACACTGCCTTCACATATAGCACAAAAGACAGCACGGACTCATACCTACCTTCATATAATGTGCAGGTAGATCAGGGTCAAACAGCAAATAGTATTGACCCATTTCTGACTTTATAGAATGCAACAGAAAACAGTACAACCTATATCTACCATTATAAAATGCATCGGTAGATTAGTTCAAGTAGCAGACATTATAGACTCATAACTCCTTTCACATACTGCACAGCATAGACCAATCTCTGTCTTCATATAATATACTACTATTTCAGGGTCAAACAGTAAACAGTATAGATGCACATCTGCCATAATGTACAATACCATAAAATCAGATTTGATCCTGTATGCAGTTGGGTGTTCCTCCTTACTATAGCAAATTCAATATGTAGAATAAGTGTCAGAACTTGTGGAATCTTGTGAAATGAGTGAAGTTTTAATAGTATAATATTCTCAAATCCTTGCAGGAGAAAGAGGAGGACAAGGTTGACCTGGCAAGTCCCATCAAGAATCGTGGATGTACTGACATCATTTTCCTTATCATCTTTATTGCTTTCTGGGCAGGCATGGTAAGGTCTTTAGCACTCTGTATTACATAAAGACAACATGGTGTATGTCTTGGTCATTATATTCAAGCATATGCAAGCAATTTACATATGTTCATCAGGTGATGAGACAATATTTTTTATATATGGTATCAGTTTAACACTATGTAAGCAGTGTGGGATTGATTGTCTATCACCAGTAGATGTTGAGTGATGTTATGACTACATCCATCTTTGCTAGCCAAGGTTCCAATGTGTTAAACCTATTTACACCTTGGTTGATGAAATAGATATTTCAGTGCTTTGTTCTTAGGACATCTATTGGAGTTCATAAATTGTCTCCCTTACTATGTAATGCCAACTCCTTTGCTGAAAATAGTGGAGGCAATTGACTTTATAAGGATATTTTGTAGGTTTAACATTGAAATTATAACAAAATACCAGAAAGAAGCCATTACAGGTGTATTTGAAAGGATATATTTATACAAACATGGACTGCCAGTGTGAAATTGCTTATTAATGAGTCCATTTCAGCAGTGTGCTCACCTTGTCTTAGTCATGTAGGAACAGATATCAGATTTGAACAACTAGATTTTGATTGGATGCAAAGGTTTGCCACATCCAATAAAATTCAGTATTATATGAAGGCTCGTTGAAGAAAAAATTGAAGCCAACAAACTTCGTCAAATTTAACAAAAATAATATTTAAAATTATAATAATATAATTATGAAATTTGACAAAAATAATATTTCCCAAGAAAATAAGGTAAACATATGAAAAAGGACTTACGGTTTGTGAATCTAATCCAAACATTAGTCCTGGAATTTAAAAGTATAAGTCCTGTCACTAAAAAGTTCTAATTGAATCCAGGTTCCAGTCTTAATGAAATTCGAATATGGAATAAGGCGATGATGTTTTCTATAACTTGGTGTTGTGTGAACAGTTCCTCGTTGAATTTTATGAATCAAGAATAATATTCCGGCTTTCCACTGAATATCTTTGTCCAAGAATCTGATGCAGAAGAGTATTTTCCAGGCAAATAAATTATTTTAAATAAAAAAACTAAATTCAAAAGGCAACAACAAGAATACCTTGAGCCCGAAGGTATATTTTTACAACTGAATAAACCCACTAGAAAACTTCTGTCTCATTTTAATTTAGTGTTTACAAATCTCTCAAGCAAGGTGAGCTAAAAGTAGTAATAAAGCAACTTTTGTATTCTAATCAGGTCAAAACAAAAGACAAAATTTTCCAAAAATGATGTCAAATCCAGTGAATAAAATTATCATTACAATAACATAATGAAACAAAAATAAAATGAAAGAGAATTTAAAACTAACACACAAGCAATTAAATTACATATACATAACAACAGGCCCAGAGTAATGAAAAAAATATCTGTTCAATCCACCGAGTGGCCTAGTGGTCTAAATCGATGTCCGCTACAGATCACTGCCATCTCACCTCTGTCTGTTCCTGTGTAGATATGTGAGAAAGCTTGCCAGTAGCTTCTCGTGGGGTGGGTCGGTGGTTCTTTCTGGTGTGATTTCCTGGTTTCTTCCTCCACCATTAATACTGGCCACCATGAATAGCTTATCGTGTGCTTAAAAATGGGGTTAAGCCCAACAACAACAGCAACCAAGGACTAGGTAGGGCTAACATATTAAAACCTTTTCTAGTGAAAATGGACTGCATCAGGCATTACTGTTCATATTAGATAACTATAGGTCCCTCTCTTAAACACCCAGATACCCCAGTGATTGGCCACTAATTACAGATAGAAATCTCATGAATATTTGTTGATTTCTATATTCAACAGATTGACATTTGTATTAGCATGTTGTTCTTCAGTCCATATAACAAGGTAAATAATCTAATGTTGCGTCTTCCTTAGATGTTGGGTTTTTAACTTTGATGATTACTGGCTATAATTATCAATATGCCAGAAACTAAGAGGAGTACATTATTGTTCAGCTCATCAGCATCATGTCTGGTCTCTAGAAAAAACAATGGTACATGTATGTTATCATTGTAATGTCTCTTTCTCACTGATTATGAAATGTACTTCAAAGGTACCATACTAAACACCAGTTAATCAGTTACCAGTTACTTTTTTTGTAAACACTGAGCATCTAATGTAACAACTACAAATTGCTATTTAATAATAAATGATTGTAAAAGGTGCAAAATATTTTTTTTGCAAAAAGTAGAAAATATCCTCATTCATCCTCAGTTTTGAATGAAAAATGAAATCAATTTAATTAAAATCAAATATGTGAGATTACTTTGATCACTTCTGAGAAATTTGATGTAAGAAAGATTCAGATAAAGTAATGATATTGCAGAAAAACAGAATCGACAGACAGAAATATTTACAGCCCAGAATTTATTGACAAGGTGGTTTTGCACTGTAATTAGTTTCAGTTCATTAGTGGATACATATGTGAAGGAAGGGAGGGCATTTCATCTTTACTGTTGTATGCCTTTCTGAGTATAACTTTATATTAAAGTTTATAATCAATTTATTGATTTTGATTATGTTTTAAGATCTTGCACCTGTAGATATAAAATCTCATTATATTTGTTGTTTAAGACAATATAAGTTATCATTCTCAACCATCAGTCAGAAATGCTACCCCCTTTCCTTTTTTCTTCCTTGCATATGTTATAGTACAAGTCTACCTTGCTGTGTTGTCCCTTGTTTATGTCTCAAGATCGCATCACATCTACAAACTGTTCAGAGAGAGGTGTATAATGGATGAACCTCATTGTCTTTTCATGCAAATCTGCCCGTTTAAAAAAAAATCTATTAAATGTTAGTCCTGAAAAATAAAGATCAGTTTTTCCCATTTAGGTTTACACAGAGCATAAAACATCTTGATAATTAACAAGTCTGTGTTACACAGAGCATAAAACATCTTGATAATTAACAAGTCTGTGTTACAGCATAACATATCTTGATAATTAACAAGTCTGTGTTACACAGAGCATAAAACATCTTAATAATTAACAAGTCTGTGTTACACAGAGTATAAAACATCTTGATAATTAACAAGTCTGTGTTACAGCATAACACTTCTTGATAATTAACAAGTCTGTGTTACAGCATAACACATCTTGATAATTAACAAGTCTGTGTTACAGCATAACACATCTTGATAATTAACAAGTCTGTGTTACACAGAGTATAAAACATCTTGATAATTAACAAGTCTGTGCTACACAGAGTATTAAGTATCTTGATAATTAACAACTCTGTGTTACACAGAGCATAAAACATCTTGATAATTAGCAAGTCTGTTACACAGCTCTAGTCATTTGTACATATTTGTACTTTTGCTCATTACATATCATTTTGAACACAGCATTTACACCAAAAAGAGCCGTAAATGTAAATTAAAATTTTATTTTAACTTTTAACATGGTCATATGGATTTATTTGTGCCTTCTTTATGCTACTTCAACACAGCCAGTTTGAACCTCACTTAACATATTCCTGGCCAGTTTTGACTTGATGTTTTTAGATCACTGAGCATTTTGAACACAGGCCAAGATAGATGCTGGTCTTTTAGGAACAGCCATTTTGTTAGATGAGCATGTTAGATGAAAACATCTAAAGGCAACTGGTATGCTCTTATTTCCATATTCATTTTCCTATATGTGCATATTATTCTCATTTTATGTAAGGACTACTTGCCTTCTTTTTCAGATATTTATTGCTGCCTTCGGCATTAAGAATGGTGATGCATTCAGACTGGTATATGGGTATGACAGCTTTGGGAACACATGTGACCAGGACAACACTGATAGGGCTATAGGAAACATCTCATTATCTGGCCAGAACATGAAAGGAAGACCGTATGTGTAACAGTTGACATTTTAGTAGTAGCAATACATTATCTGCTATTATAGCATTGCTGTAGTTTTTTCCTGGTGCTAGATCCCAGTAATTTGAGGTATAGAACAAAATTTACATTATCCCAGTTGGATGCCTTAATTATTTCCATAGTTCATAACATTATCCTTCATTTCTATGAAGGTTTAAAATGTTTTTTGTGTTGCTTGATCATTTTCACTTTTTAAAGTGTCTTTTGGCATAATTGTCATTGATCATATGCATTTCTGATTTCCATTTTGCATTTTCTCTTTATTACTTTATTACTTTTATCTAGCATATATTCCCTAATCAATACCCCCAGGGACGTGATATTTTCCAGAAGGGAGGGGCTATTAGATCACAGTAATGAAAGCCAAAGTTGTACTTATGATGTACTTGTATAATCACCACATGTACATTCTGGGGATATGAGTGAAATCGATTGAAAAGTGGTAATTTGCATCTACAAATGCAAAAGCCCTCATGTATACAAATATTGCCCTATATTTAAACTAATGGGCATCAGTCTACCAAGCTGTCATGTATACAAATATTGCCCTATATTTAAACTTATGGGAATCAGTCTACCAAGCTGTCATGTATACAAATATTGCCCTATATATAAACTTATGGGAATCAGTATACCAAGCCATCATGTATACAAATATTGCCCAGTTTAAACTGATTAGAATCAGTCTATAAGACTCCCTAGTGATACAGAAAGCATGTATAGTCACCAATAAATAATCTTTAACTGATGATCAACAAATATTTTGTCCTTTTGACTTGTAATTCATAATCAACAAAATCTTGTAAAACATTTAATTGAATTGCTAAAGGTTATCCAGCACAGTATCTAGAAATCAGGTACTTACTGCAGTTGTATACAATTTGTTTCAGTTTAAAAATTGATTTTGATTTTCATTCTTTACTTTTCTAGTTTTAAAACTCTTTTTCAGTTATGTGTTTTTCATGGATGTGAGTCACCCATTCGGATCGTTATCAATCTGTGTCAACCGTTGTCCAGATCAGGAACTTCCAGACATGCAGCATGTGCAAACGTTTTCTATGCAGACAGGCTCCATGTTGTGCCAGTACAATGTTGACCTTGCCAACTACACCAAGGTCAAAAGTGGACTGAAGGGACCATGTCCCGTAACACCAATACATAAAAGGTAAAGAAATAACTCTTGTAATGGGGATTTCTGCCTTGTTTGCTTTCCTGATTGGTGCCAAGCTAGTTAAGGGATATCGTGTACATGGTCTGATATGGGCTAAACTAGTTAGTGAATAGTGTGTACATGGTCTGTTAGGGGCCAAAACTAGTTAGGGAATAGTGTGTACATGGTCTGATAGGGGCCAAAACTAGTTAGGGGATAGTGTGTACATGGTCTATGTATGATTTAGAAAAAAATGTACTTTAAATCAGTATTTTTATAGTGTCATTAAATTTGCAAAAATCTGAAGAATTTGTAAATTTATTATAAACTACATATATCTTGCTGCACCTTTTTCTTGATCACAAGTTAAATTTTCACCTCTTTAGTTTCTTGCTTATTTCTTTCAAATTTGATGCTGATTAAAATGCTGATATTCAGGTTCAATATTTTTGGTTTAAAGAAAATAGTTAACTTTCTTAGTGTGAAAAATAAAATGGGAAGTGATTATGTATGAAATTTAAAAGACCCAACATTGAAGAAGATTCAAAAATATCTGCGTCATTGTCAGTATTAAATTCACATGCATCCGATGAAATTGTGCTCATAACATCATCCACTGGCACCATTATGTGTGGTTTAAATTTGTTTCTGTACATTTATTTTATTAAATGAGTTTCAATAGTAGATGATATGGACATATCCACTCATCATATATTTATTCACACATCTTGTGATCAAAATGATGCACTAATCAGACTGAAATCTAGACTAGTAAAAAGATATTTATTGTCTCTTGTATGAGAGAGAGCCCTCTTTCATATCAATTTGATCAATTTATTTTATTAGCTCACCAATGTGACCTTATCATATAGACTTTTGTCCAGTGTCATTTTTCTGTCAACACTGTTAATACTCAAGTGGACTTGTTTCTCTCAACACTGTTAACACTCTAGTGAACTCATTTCTGTCAACACTGTAAACATACTTGTGAACTCATTTCTGTCAACACCGTTAACACTCAAGTGGACTTCTGTCAACACTGCTAACACTTTAGTGGACTCATTTCTGTCAACACTCTTAACACTTTAGTGGACTCATTTCTGTCAACTCTTGTTAACACTCTAGTGGACTCATTTCTGTCAACACTGCTAACACTCTAGAGGATTCGTTTCTTTCAATACTGTTAACACTCAAATGGACTTGTTTCTGTCAACACTGTTAACAGTCAAGTGGACTCATTTCTGCCAACACTTTCTGCCAACACTGTCAACACTCTGTTAGACTCATTTCTCTGAACACTTAACATTCTTGTGGACTCATTTCTGTCAACAATGTTAACACTCTAGTGGACTCATTTCTGTCAACACTTAACATTAATGTGGACTCATTTCTATTAATATTGTTAAGACTCTAGTTGACTTATTTCTGTCAACATTGTTAAGACTCTAGTGGACTCATTTCTGTCAACATTGTTATGACTAATGGACTCATTTCTGTCAACATTGTTAAGACTCTAGTGGACTTTTTTCTGTCAACATTGTTAAGACTCTAGTGGACTCATTTCTGTCAACATTGTTATGACTAGTGGACTTATTTCTGTCAACATTGTTAAGACTCTAGTGGACTCATTTCTGTCAACATTGTTAAGACTCTAGTGGACTTATTTCTGTCAACATTGTTAAGACTCTAGTTGACTCATTTCTGTCAACATTGTTAAGACTCTAGTGGACTTATTTCTGTCAACATTGTCAAGACTCTAGTGGACTTATTTCTGTCAACATTGTTAAGACTCTAGTGGACTCATTTCTGTCAACATTGTTAAGACTCTAGTGGACTCATTTCTGTCAACACTTAACATTAATGTGGACTCATTTCTATTAATATTGTTAAGACTCTAGTTGACTTATTTCTGTCAACATTGTTAAGACTCTAGTGGACTCATTTCTGTCAACATTGTTATGACTAATGGACTCATTTCTGTCAACATTGTTAAGACTCTAGTGGACTTTTTTCTGTCAACATTGTTAAGACTCTAGTGGACTCATTTCTGTCAACATTGTTATGACTAGTGGACTTATTTCTGTCAACATTGTTAAGACTCTAGTGGACTTATTTCTGTCAACATTGTTAAGACTCTAGTGGACCCATTTCTGTCAACATTGTTAAGACTCTAGTGGACTTATTTCTGTCAACATTGTTAAGACTCTAGTTGACTCATTTCTGTCAACATTGTTAAGACTCTAGTGGACTTATTTCTGTCAACATTGTTAAGACTCTAGTTGACTCATTTCTGTCAACATTGTTAAGACTCTAGTGGACTCATTTCTGTCAACATTGTTAAGACTCTAGTGGACTTATTTCTGTCAACATTGTTAAGACTCTAGTGGACTTATTTCTGTCAACATTGTTAAGACTCTAGTTGACTCATTTCTGTCAACATTGTTAAGACTCTAGTGGACTTATTTCTGTCAACATTGTTAAGACTCTAGTTGACTCATTTCTGTCAACATTGTTAAGACTCTAGTGGACTCATTTCTGTCAACATTGTTAAGACTCTAGTGGACTTATTTCTGTCAACATTGTTAAGACTCTAGTGGACCCATTTCTGTCAACATTGTTAAGACTCTAGTGGACTTATTTCTGTCAACATTGTTAAGACTCTAGTTGACTCATTTCTGTCAACATTGTTAAGACTCTAGTGGACTCATTTCTGTCAACATTGTTAAGACTCTAGTGGACTCTTTTTTGTCAACATTGTCAAGACTCTAGTGGACTCATTTCTGTCAACATTGTTAAGACTCTAGTGGACTCATTTCTGTCAACATTGTTAAGACTCTAGTGGACTCATTTCTGTCAACATTGTTAAGACTCTAGTGGACTCATTTCTGTCAACATTGTTAAGACTCTAGTGGACTCATTTCTGTCAACATTGTTAAGACTCTAGTGGACTCATTTCTGTCAACATTGTTAAGACTCTAGTGGACTCATTTCTGTCAACATTGTTAAGACTCTAGTGGACTCATTTCTGTCAACATTGTCAAGACTCTAGTGGACTCATTTCTGTCAACATTGTTAAGACTCTAGTGGACTCATTTCTGTCAACATTGTTAAGACTCTAGTGGACTCATTTCTGAACAGATTTCAATCAGATTTGATATGCATCATCAAAATCTTAGATGATTACAATCAGTGACATCCACAGCATTGTGAATGCTCCAGAGTCATATTTTTTTTAAAAAAATCATCTTTTGATCAATTTGGTATTTAAGCTCGTATTATCAAGACCACTGATGATTTCAGTTTTGAGCAACGTGCACACTGATTAATGAGATAATCCTGCATCCGACTGGCATGTAGAGGCCATATTTCTGTTAGATTTTGATCACATTTGATACATAAGCTTATTTCATCAAGACCTGTGATTAGTTTAATAATGAGAGACATAGGCATACATTAATGGGTATTCCTGCATCGGATTGGCTGAATATGTGCACACACACTGGAGAGGCCATGTTTCTGGTTATGTTTTGGTCAGATTTGTATTTTATGCCTATATCATAATGATGAAATTTATCAGAAGTGACTGCCATGAATATTAATGAGGTGATCATGCATCACTTTTGCATTTGTGTACTTGTCTTATTGTCCATCTGCGTTTCCATTCTTTCTCTCTCTAGAGTAACCTTGATGTCAAAGTTTTTCTTTCCTTTTATGTATGAACATTATAGCTAATTAAAGGGTGGGCAGAACAAAAAGTGGTTTTCTTGCTTTATCCAATATAAACATATGCCATCATTAGTGTTAATGGGTTTCTTGCTTTATCCAGTATAAAGATATAGACCAACATTACTGTTAATCCCACCTTGGTAGAAGCTGTACAGTGTTTACTTTTGGCATACATGTGTCAATATATATGTACACCCTTCAAGGCCCTAGATTAACCACAAAAACATTTTGCTTTAATTTTATATCTTTTCTAGCTAAATAAAACACATTTTCAGCAAAAATGCTGCTCATTTTCATTCAAGAAAAGATAATGGCCTCAAAAGTCTCTATTGTATTTGAGATATTCATTCCATTTATTTTTAAAATAATGTTTTTTCACATTTTGAGAGAACTGGAAAGTGAGGATAAAACTTGTGCACATCTGCAATTACATGGTGGTTATAGTGTTGCAGGCATACACAACTTGAAATGCACCAGTCTTTGAACAATGGTGACTGGTCAGTCTTTGGGTTGACACTTTTATAGTTGGTCTAAGATTGTTTTTTTTTCGGTAACCACTCCAGTTTCAATAGAGCTTGCTGCCTTCTATACCATGTACTTCAGTATGAAATGTAAGGTAGAGAAACACTGAAATGCCATATATATATATACATGATTATAAGTTGAGTCCAACTGCTCACAACATAGACCCTGATCTGCCCACCACATAATGTGCTAGTAGACAAAGGTTTGTCTTGTTTACTTTAGTGGTTATTTCTATGAAATTGCATAGACCCAGATCTGCCAGTGCATTAATGTGATGGCATTTTGCCATTTGACACAATTTATAGACAATTGGTTTAGAGATTTTTTTCTATTATTAAAAGTGTCAAATCTTAGTTTCCAAATAATAATTAATGTATATTACTGCTTTTTTTGTACATGTTTAATTATGTACTATCATTATTTTAATCTTTATTTATTGGATAAATAGTAATTGATTAAAAATATTCATTATGTATTTTATTCTAGAAACCATCTACAATATCCATTGTGTATTTTGTTAATTGTAAAATGCTTGAAATTCTAAGTAATGAATTATTCCAATAAATTCACATGTTTTTATTATATAGCAATTTTCATCATATACTTTCATTGCAGCCAAAAGCCTTTGCTTTTTCACTGTTTGCCCTCTGACCTGACCTCTGTTGCTGTAGAGACAGCCAATGACCTTATTGGTTTCCTGAACATGAAGGACACATTTCACAAAGTCCTTAGTGACTTTGTCAATGCATGGAAGGAGATGATACTATTGTGCCTGTTATCTCTAGGTACAGAACATGGCATAAAAATAGCTGTATGTAACATGCCTTGTAACAAGAATTGTTTTTTACATCATGTACCTGAGATTCCTTGTTGAACCATCCAGATATGTCACTGTGAGTGAAAAATGGAAAGCTTGTATGAAGTGGGGTTTTTTTGTGGCCCAGTAGCTATATAAAGTGTCAAGATTTGAAAATAATATTAGCTTCATTGTTAAGAAAATTATATTTTTTAAACCACAAAATATGTTGTTTCTTTTAAGTTTTTAAACTTTTTAATGAACAGTGACACTACAACAAGTGATACCACATATTCCGATAAAGAAAGACCTCACTCACTCCAGGTATTCTAGAATAGTGTTATTTAAGTCTAAAACACATTTCCTGAATAATAGGAATTCTATGTTCTCATGCACAACACTCCTGTAGAATCATATTTTTTATTACTTTACTGAAAAAAAATTAATTTAAAAAAATTAGCACATTTCCCCGCTTGCTTTTCTCACAAATATTTATCGACTTTTTATGCAGCTAAGAGTAAACTTTAGAATAATTATTCAAGTAACATTGAAAGTTTGTATCATTGGAAATGTTATTATGGTGTTCTTTAAACATTCACAGTATTTGGAAGATGTGTCTATCATATATCTTCTAACCCATTTATAGCAGTATGAATTCTGGATGCTTCAACAAAGGAAGTTTTTGCCAGGTAGATGTAAATGTTTGATGTTCTACCCCACACCAACCCTTGTTGTGTTCATTACATTTTAATTAACATTGTTATTATTATTGCTGTTATTATCATTATCATTTTCAGTGAACCCCTCTTGAATCGCTGTGTTCCCAAGAATCTCAGAGCTCTCATAAACGGCAGTAGCATCATTGAGTTTATAAATACGAGCGACCTTTTCCAGAAAGTTCTCAGCGATATTTACCGCAGTTGGCGGGAGATGTTGGTTCTGTGCTTTATCGCAGTAGGTCAGTACAGGTCATGTACACTGTGTATGGTGGTGCCATTTACTTTATAGTTTATATGGTGTATCATAGCAAATGGGACCAGTGGATTAACATACCAGTTCAGTGTATGCCCTTTACTACTGAAATCCTTAGCCATCAACACAGCTTACAAACTTTGTGGAGCTTAATGACACTTGTTCAATTGATTTGTCATATTATTTTTGAAAACTATGAACCTGGAATCTAGCTTGATTTAATAGTATCAATGTACATATGGTACAAACAATAATTTAGCAAATTAGATTTCTGCCTCATCTTCACTATCAAAACACTGTTTTTATATTTTCATTTTGTGTAAAAAAAAAATATGACTGGTTGTTAGCGGAGTTAAAATGTTCAATATAATTTATTTTCCTTTACTCTTAAATAGCTTTTATAGAAAGAAGTTGACATCTAAATAGGTACATGTATTTGTCAATTAAGAAGTTGACATCTAAATAGGTGCATATATTTGTAAATTAGATATTTGAACATGTAATGCCCTTAATTTGTAGCATTTAGCATGAGAGTAAAGGTTTTCACTTAATTTGAAATATAGAATGCATAACCCTAGAATTCAGGTAAATAATTCTCCATGTTTAAGATTTCTTTCTGTCACACACGAAAAATCCTCAGCATTCCATAGTGATTGATACAGTAGATAATTTATGAAAGATAATTTGGTATGCTGTTCATTCCAGTGTTCATGGGTTTCAATACTAAAACAGTGTATGCTGTAGAGAGATTATAACTGAGGAATACAATGAAAGGAGATTTTTGTTAGTTTATAACTCTCGGCAAAGGGTTACAGTTAAGCAGGGCATACTCAGAGTGCCAAGTCTAACATGGTATATATGGGCTTGAGTAGTATAAAATGGCAGAAGGAAATGCTATTCTTGGAACCTTTCTGTTCTTCTGATCTTGGTTTAGCTGTAACAGAAAGAAATTTGTATGACCTGTGATGGTCATTATTGGCAACATTGGAAGGCTGTTTCTTTAAGATTGCACAGTACTAATTCAAGACAGTTATAGGATTTCATAGCTTTATTTTGGAGGATGTTCTTTTAAAAAAAATATCCCATTGTGATTTGGAATTGTTGTTTCTTCATAGCTCATTACCTTCCTATGTGCTTTTAGGTTGATTACATATTATGTATAATTTTGACATGTCCATGACCAGGGTCTATTCTAAAACTGAAATTTTAGCAAGGAAATCTCACATTAATTAAAAAAGGGGGAATTTTCTAACCTAATAGATAAATTTCCATTATAATTTAAATCAAATTTATAGACTAAGCTTCACAGCTAAAATACTTATTTGTACTTAAGACATTTAGACATAAAAGGAATATTTACTTAAAGGTTTTTTAAATATATTTTGAATAAAAATTTCAGAGCTATACTAAGTGATTTAAATAAACAATTATTCTGAGTAAAGATCTATCACATCAAGAAAAAATCTTTATGACCATTGCTACTTAAAATAGATGATTCATTTTTAAGATAAGTGGGCTTTGTACGTTTTTTTTTTATTGCAATGTTGTGTTTGGGATAGTTTTTTAATATTTTTGTAGAAGGATTTACATCATTTTTGGGCCTATGTGCCACTAAGGAAGGTTTCTATTTGTGCTCAATCGTATCAAAAATGTGAGATTGCAATATTACCAGATGAACATGATTGTCTACCTGAGGAGGATTATATTACCTGGAATGTTTCTTTCCTTATCCTGTTGTATTTGTTGAATGATAAGGCTTTTGTGACCTGTAATGTACTGATGGTTATTGTTATCATTTGGAGGCAGTTTTTGTAAGTAAAGTTTTCACTGTTATTTTGAGACTGTTTCCACTGCTTTATTTCTGAAGCTGTTCTTTAAAAACAAGTCTCGTAATTTGAAAGAGCTGGTTCATCATAGCTATTTTACCTTCCCTTCCTGTTTCTGAAAAGGTTAACAGCATGCTATAATTTCAATTTGTTTTCTTGCAGCAAAAACTAATTGTTCTGCTGTTTGAAAATGTACAGAATTATTTCATTAACCCTGTTTCTGCTGATAGGTGTTGGGTTTTGGAGTTTTTTTGTGCATGGCCTTATTACCTCTACTAAACTTTTGTTTTAAGTGCCCAAATATATGTCCTGAGTTGTTTTAAACACCTACATACTGATATGAATCCACATGACTGCTGTATAAGTATTTGTTATCAGATTGGAGTGTAATTGTACAGAGTTATGCATTACATTACTCTGAAAAGCTCTATCATGGAAACAAAAGATTTTTGCATGCACGACAACAAAACATTTAGAATAGATAAAGGAATTTTACAAAAATATAATGACAATATAATTACATGCAGAGCTTTATAAAATAAATTGTATATATTTGAGATATTTTTTCTTCTTAAAAACTTCCAATAAGGTCATTATTGTTACAGAAGTGGACACAGAATATCATTGTTCCAGAATATTTAAAGTCATGTTGAAAACGTTCATTATTGGGTTTATGACTGCATTATGATGTCCAGGATATTTATATTGACTTCTCATGCAGACTCAAACAGTGAACCTGGATTTTCTGTCATGTTCATTATTTTGCAATAATTCTAGTTGTTTGAATTGGTCCAAAAATAAAGGAATAAATAGAAGGAAGGGCAGGCGTTGTCAGTCTAGTCAATGGAAAATGAGCTGTAATAGGTAATAGAAGGAAGGGCAGGTGTTGTCAGTATTGTCAATGGAAAATGAGCTGTAATAGGTAATAGAAGGAAGGGCAGGTGTTGTCAGTCTTGTCAATGGAAAATGAGCTGTAATAGGTAATAGAAGGAAGGGCAGGTGTTGTCAGTCTTGTCAATGGAAAATGACCTGTAATAGGTAATAGAAGGAAGGGCAGGTGTTGTCAGTCTTGTCAGTGAAAAATGACCTGTAATAGGTAATAGAAGGAAGGGCAGGTGTTGTCAGTCTTGTCAATGGAAAATGAGCTGTAATAGGTAATAGAAGGAAGGGCAGGTGTTGTCAGTCTTGTCATTGAAAAATGACCTGTAATAGGTAAGAATTGAGAAGATTGGAGATTTTAAATAGAACCCAGTTTTTGAGTAACATATATACATGCTTATAAGCCAAATCCAATTGTGAACTTAACACACTCAGATCCACCAGCAGATCTGAGTTTGTGCCATTTCTTAGGAGTAATCAGAACAAACAATAAAGACCCAGTTCTGCTGGTGTTATGGCTGATCAGGATACATGGGACTCAGTTTGTAAGCAAGTATACATGGTAGATTAATGGATATTGTAGCAAAATGCACCAGACACCATTTAGTATGCAACAATAAAAGAAAATTAACAATCTGTAAAGTCTTAATGTAATTAGAATGTAAATGGATATATGTAATGACTTTATTAGATATTATGTTCCAAGTAATAGTCGGGGTTGTTTTCTTCTCAGTTCAGTGTACAGGTGCCAATTGCATTAATTTACTGCACATTAGGAGTGCTTCTGATCACAGAAATCAGGAAAGTCTCTTCTGCTAATGTATATACTCACATATGAATTAGTTCAGCTACAAACTGCATAACCTCACCTCTGCCATAACAATGCACATCTGGATCAATTCATTGCTTGAACAAACAAAATAGACTTTAGATCTGCCATTGCATTATTTCATGATGATGTGCCAGCAGATAAGGGTCTGTGTTGTTTGCATTTGGACCCAACTTGTGAGTATAACCAGTATATGGTATACATGCAAAAAATAATCCAGACATTAAGCACTAGATACCTACTAACATCAGTTTAATCTTCCTAGGAAACCAAGAGTCAGTTAAAGGACAGTCTGGTACTTATTGGTAAAAATGTGGGAATAGGCCTTTGAATTTTACTGATTGATTTTATAGGCAGATTCATGTAATATATCCAGACTTTGAATTAAATGACATTGAGTATAGGTACTCAGGTCATTGTTATGATAATTCATTTGGAGCAAGAAGATACAAATGAATACAGGTCTTTGAAAATTGTTTTCAAGTGATTTGTGTTGCTACATGCTATGGTAAATGACAAAGAAACTTGCAGTTTCCTATTTGCTTATAACAAGTTGTGAGATTTATGCATAAAGAGGCATATAGTTGTCAGGGTTACTAGAATGAAGAATTGAAAAGCATTGATTTTCTAATTTATCTATGAAATGTGGTCTGTTTTCAGCATGGCACTGCAAGAGAAAGTGGGGCTATTAATTTGTGGTACAAATTTAGCTTCTTACATGGGCCTTCCTACAGTTCAGTTTGTTTTTGTAATTTGCTTCTTAAGTAGTACTTTGATTTTCCACCAAAATCTAGTCTTGGTTCCAGTTCAATGAATATTAGTAAATATCAGTAAAGAATATCTAATTTTCAAACATTGGTTGGTTGGTTGATTGATTGACTTTAATCTGATTGGTAGACATCTGCATAGTTAAATTGGTCACACAATAATTATGCAAATATCTAACAACAAGGGCAGATCAGAGAAACTCCAGCCATGTTCAGGGTGTTTTTACCAGGATTCCATTGTGTTGGATTACAAATAACTTGCATGACAGATGTATTTCCAAGAGTGGTTGCATAACCTAAAATAGTGTACCTCATAATGTTTTGTTTCACTGCCTTTGGGCTTTATTTTTAAAAATGTAATTTAATGAATTTTATTGCTATTCATTTTAGCTGATTACAAATTCAAGTTATTTTGTTCTAGACAAATAACATTTCATTATTTTGTAATCTTCATTAAAAAAATTTAATTAAAAATATTTGTATGAATCACAATAATGTGAAATACACACAAGTAAAATTCATACAAGTCAGGAGATACCTTTATAGATTTATATAGTCTTCCTATTCTTTTGTACAGAACCAGCCATCATAAAATGTTCTTTGTATGTCAGAGAACTGTCTCACCATTTTGCTGAGAATAGTGTAGCCTTCAATGTGATACACTGTAATTTTCAGAATGTGCAGCATATTATTTGAAAGATGGCAACCAGTCTGGATCACCCAACCTGCTTTGTCTTTCATCATTAATCAATGAAAAGCCAAAAAAGGGCCTGGGGATGAAATCAAAACAAAACAAAAATGATGCATCTGAAATTTTTAGTGCTAGATGATGAACATTTACAAGTAAATTTAAAAAAATTCAAAATTAAAATAGATTATGCTATTTGACACATTGACATTTATATTAACCTGGATTAATTTTTTTAGAAATTTAGTTGTAAATAGGTTCGGTTCAATATCATGTATATTAAGACATAAAAAACCAAACACATAATAATGTCAACAGCTTATAAAGGGATCAGATTTAAATTTATTTACTTCATGAAAACAGTCAATATGGGGAATGGTTTTTTCATATTTTCCTAAGACTAATAATTGCAGATACTTAAGAGAGAGTGACAAATTATTGCTATTGTTAATTATAATGACTAGTTTATTCTGCATCAAAAACATTTGTTACATGGTACAGTTTCTTATGTGATAGTTATTGTGGAAATTATTAACAATTGGTTTGCTGTATCTTGTATTTCCTATACCAATGTGAGGCTTTCTTTGGGGAATGGCTTAATTTTGCCAGTGTTTTATTTCAAAATCCTTGTGAGACAGTCATTTTTTTGACTTAACAGTACTGGTCCCAGAGGCTTGGCAATCCCATAATTCCCAGCTTTTGTGGTAGAAAGTGTTCTAGCTGCAGTACCCACCTTGTTCTTAAAGGAATTATTTCTCCCTTCTTGCTGCCAAGCTTGTCATTTTGGAAAGTAGATGCCTTGCTTATAATTGACTTCATATTGTTTGCTTCTTTTACATATTGTTTCTTGTATAGTGGTCTTTATATTGGCCTGCCATACTAACCTACCTAGCTAGTCAGAATCTTTTAGTCTGGTGCCTGACTGTTGACAGTTAGACTTGTATCTCCTCTCATTATGTTTGGGGACTAGTCCACCTCTAAGTAGGCTGTGACTGGATTTCAATAGTTCTAAGAGGTGATCTGAGTGACATTTTGAGGCTGACTGTCAAGGTAAGAGACCAGGCCATAATTCCTGTTCACTACAGTTAGATTCCATATATCCTCACTTTACAATTGAATATTGTGCCAAATGTCATACAATATTAATAAATTTGTAATGATAGGTGAAAACTTGTTTTCACAGATTGACTGAGTTTCAGGAAAACAATGTAAATGAAGTCAGTGTTCAGGTGAAATATATCCACAATAGATATTAACAAGTCTTCTTTTATTGTCAGATCTATCAATTAGTTTTTATAAATTAAAAAATATTGTGTAACTTTAAATTCAATCTTAAAGCTAACTAAAAATTGTCTCTCCCTCATGCCCTTAAGGGAGAGAGCCATATTAGTCTTGTGCTTTTCATCTGCCACATGTACCTTGTAAGTAAGATATTTCAAAAACTATACTAAATCAAATGTCATGAGTAGGTTCAAAGACTAATCGAGTTCAAGTGACCTCATTTTAAAAAAATGTAACTGTTTTTCACATTTTAGACTTGTTATGCATATTTGGACTATTATGTAAATGATAACATTTTCAGGCCATTTTTACAATTTAATTTTAGGCAGATTTTTTTTCAATTTTTAAATTTTTTCCATTTATTTTGACAAAGATCTTGCAAGTAGGATTACACAAAAATCACTAGAGGTATGACAAATTAAATTTGGAAGCCATATTTATATTCATGTGTAAATATCCTAATTAGATTCTCAGGTCAATTTAGCAGGATTTCCTGGAATTTTCTTTTCATATAGTGTGTACTTTTTAGACTTGGACATTTATTTTTATACAAATTTTCTTCCACAGTTAATCAAAATCCACTTGGGAGACAAATTATTAGATATTTGAAATGTGTAGATTTGTATGCAGTTATAGATTTATTTTCTTTTCCTAACACTGTTTTTGTTTATGAAGTCTACATTCAGTTAATTTCATGGTTTCAGGATGATGTTTTGTACGTACTCACAATGACAGATTTCTCAATTGTTTCCAGCAAGCACCATTGTCACAGCCATTCACTGTAATGATGGGGAATGGGAAGGAGATGCATTTGCTTTCAAAAACGAGTTATAATATTTGTTTCAATGAATTTAATAAAAATACCATTACATGCAGCATTTAATAAGAGGAAAATAGCCGATAATTTCATTTACTTTTGTTAAATTTAAGCAAGTCCATTTCTTGAATATCACATGATACAGTGATCGACCTTTAATGAGGTTTACATCAAATAATGTTCACTAAAGGTAAATATTTCTTTCATCAGTATCATGAACTGATCATTTTATTTTAGATTGAGTGGGATTAGGAATCTTGGCAACTGCATTTCTAAAAAATGGCTGGTAAACTATGCGCAGTGTTTATAGGACTACCACCATGATAAACTATATGCAGTGTTTATAGGACTACCACCATGATAAACTATATACAGTGTTTATAGGACTACCATGATAAACTATATGCAGTGTTTATAGGACTACCACCATGATAAACTATATACAGTGTTTATAGGACTACCACCATGATAAACTATATGCAGTGTTTATAGGACTACCACCATGATAAACTATATGCAGTGTTTATAGGACTACCACCATGATAAACTATATGCAGTGTTTATAGGACTACCACCATGATAAACTATATACAGTGTTTATAGGACTACCACCATGATAAACTATATGCAGTGTTTATAGGACTACCACCATGATAAACTATATACAGTGTTTATAGGACTACCACCATGATAAACTATATGCAGTGTTTATAGGACTACCACCATGATAAACTATATACAGTGTTTATAGGACTACCACCATGATAAACTATATACAGTGTTTATAGGACTACCACCATGATAAACTATATACAGTGTTTATAGGACTACCACCATGATAAACTATATACAGTGTTTATAGGACTACCACCAGGATAAACTATATACAGTGTTTATAGGACTACCACCATGATAAACTATATACAGTGTTTATAGGACTACCACCATGATAAACTATATACAGTGTTTATAGGACTACCACCAGGATAAACTATATACAGTGTTTATAGGACTACCACCATGATAAACTATATACAGTGTTTATAGGACTACCACCATGATAAACTATATACAGTGTTTATAGGACTACCACCATGATAAACTATATACAGTGTTTATAGGACTACCACCATGATAAACTATATGCAGTGTTTATAGGACTACCACCATGATAAACTATATACAGTGTTTATATGACTACCACCATGATAAACTATATACAGTGTTTATAGGACTACCACCATGATAAACTATATACAGTGTTTATAGGACTACCACCATGATAAACTATGTACAGTGTTTATAGGACTACCACCATGATAAACTATATGCAGTGTTTATAGGACTACCACCATGATAAACTATATACAGTGTTTATAGGACTACCACCATGATAAACTATATACAGTGTTTATAGGACTACCACCATGATAAACTATATACAGTGTTTATAGGACTACCACCATGATAAACTATATACAGTGTTTATAGGACTACCACCATGATAAACTATATACAGTGTTTATAGGACTACCACCATGATAAACTATATACAGTGTTTATAGGACTACCACCAGGTAGAGATTATCATGTGACATTCTTCCCTTCATTCCTGGTTTTTTTGGTTCTGCATAATGGTTTGAGTTCTGCACAATCTACCATTACCAAACATTATAAATGGCTTGTATTTGGATTAAGAAACAATTTATCGATTTTCAAGTCAAATGAATTAGAGTTCACAGTGACTAAAATACAAAAATGGTTTTTGCACAATGACATTGATTTTATAGCGCAGACCAGAACCAAACTTTGTTGATTTTTTCACTTTGGATAAAGAAAAAGCCAGACATTTCTGGGTCAACAATTCAGATACAAAATGAAAAGTGGTTTCTGCAAGAAAAATATAAGTCTCACCAGTTTTATGGATGGCTTATAATTTGATTAAGAATGTAGCCTGTTGATTTGGGGTCAAAAGGTCAAGTTCACTGTCACTGAAAGAAGATAATGGTTTTTGCACAGTAACTTTACTTCTGCATCAAAGAATTAGACAGAACTTTGTGTATGGCTTACACTTGGAGTCTTTTATTTGAGAATCCAAAGATCAAGGTCAATGTGGCTGAAAATTGATAAATACTTTATGTACAAAAATTTCATTCCTCAGCCATGTACCATCACTAATGTTTTTGATGGCTTACACTTTGGGTATGAAAAGGGCCTGTTGATTTGGGTGTTAAAAGGTTAGTGGTCAAGGTCACTGTGCACAAAACAAAAAGAATGGCTTTTACTTTCTACACCACATACCATGACCATGGCAGGCTTGCACTAAAGGCAAGAAAGCAAGAGCTAGACTCCAAGAAAAACATGCTTTTGATGTTTTCCCTAAAGTTAGTTCCTTGACTAAATTCAGTGGATGGTTTTGAGCTTGGGTGATAAAATATTTGTTCCAGGGTCTAAAGGTCAAAGGTCAGGATGAATCCAATGAGGAAATAATGGTTTCTGCACAACAAGTCTAATTCAAAACTGCATTCCTTGTTTGAAAATCTAGATCTCTGAGACCAGTTTGCCAATAATGTCCAGTGCATACGTGGGAGACTATTTAATACTGGGTGGGTGGATGTATTACAGTTTATGATACTCTTGTTCTTAGTAGTCTAAAGTATATTCAGTTCTTGTACACTAGGTTCATGAATTTTCTTTATTGCATTTAAATATTTTGGCATTTTGAATCTACTAGACAGATTTGCCATTTCAGGTTTTGCTGGCCTCATGGTACTGTTCATACGGTTCTTGGCCTCTGTCATTGTGTGGGTCATCCTCGCTGTCGCCATTGTTGCAAGTATTGGTATGTCTTTTTATGTTTTCAAAATAAAAATAAGATCTGTAGTTAAGGTCATATATTGTTCTACCGACATTGGAACTAATGGAATTTGTAAAAATGTGAAAAGTGTACTTTATGGACATGGTACATCACAACTTGAATACAGATCAGGATGATTATCTTTAAAATGTGCAAAATGACCATGTGACAAGGCATGCTTGGTTACACAAGTCATTCTGAGTATAAATGCCACATCAGGCTTGTGATGTCATAAACTAGATAATAGAAAATATAGTGTTATGTATTTAGTTATGAATAAATCCCTATGAGAAATGAAAAACACAGAAAAGACTTAAATGGCTTTAAAGTCCATAAAAACTTAATCTGATTTATTACAATAACTAAAAAGTAAAAAATTAATATATTCATCTATAATGAAACTGCTTTGTCGCGCTTTTGTTGGCCTTGTCATCATATTTTATAATGCACTAATTCCTTAACTATGTGTACACAGTGGGGTCCAAAAATAGACCACAGCATAAGCAAGGGCATGAATTAAATTAACATTGTGAATGGATAAGTGTTTGAATACTTGTTAATAATCATATTGGGAATAATTGTCAATAAACAGCTTTTTCTAATGAAGTTCTTCAGTGTAAATTACCTGTATTTTCAATATATCAGTATCTGGAAGGTAACTTAAAATATTGCTCTAGGTGTTTTCAACACACATCACATGTACTAGCAAAAACATTTTGTATTACACCACTGTATTTTCCATTAGAATGCGCATATTCACTAGTGTTACTGTAGTTTCAGAATAAAACAAGATTACTATTTCGGAAAAGTGATATTATTTGGAGAAACAGAAATATCAAAACTCATTTTTTTTAAATAAAATAATTGTTAGGAAAATACTGACATTGTGATTTTATTGCAAATTATACCAAACTTTCTGCCCAACCTTGAGTATCTTTTGATGGTTATAAAATTTGGATTTTGCTTATCCATGATGAATCCTATCTATAAAATGAAACCTTTCATGCGCTAAGTTCTTTAACTGTCACTGAACTAATTTTTAATAAGTGTAATCAACTTCTGACTGTTAGATTCTTTATGTTATATGTACTTAGTGATGTTGGTGTTCAATTAGACACATAACTAGGTCCTATGCATGCATTGTAATGTGTTTTATTTTATCCCAACTGGTTTTATACAAATGACTAATTAACATGATAATGTGAAGTTGTTCAGCTTTTAACCGATTGCAGAAATACAGCCAACACTTCCACAAGTCAGAGATCAAAAATATAGTTGGTATTTATTTAGGTTCTCACAAAAATTCTTGTTATCATTTCTCAGACACTTTTCATGTTTGAATACAAGAAGGCACATCATTTATGATGATTGTAGAGAACTGAATTAAAAGACAATACTTAAACACAAAATTCACTAGACAAAACTTTTTTACTGGTATTTCTTAAAGTGGTGCCTGTAATTTTAATTGATAAAAATTATCCTATGTAGTTATTTAAAATACACTGATAACTTTGTTACAAATTAAATATTTAAAAATCTTCCAAATTTCATTGTTTTTTCAAATTCCAGGTCACTATTTTTACTGAATTATATATCATAGTTTCATTAACTAGTTTTGATTGCAGTCCAACAAAAGGAGTCCTTTTTTGAAGGACATTTTCTATAAGAAAAAAAGGGATCCAAACCAGACTTTATGTTATAAGGGAGTTGGCAAGTTATTTTGGCATGTTATCACATGGTGGTGGGTACTTTCATTTCAGATCATCACAGAACATTTGGAGTTTATTCACATCTTAAACATTGGTCAAATGGTAAATCATTGACTGTAGAGACAACTTGGAACAAAATGCTTAAAATTACATTGTTTTGTAGTACACACAACTCTAATGCATTTAAGAAACATTGCATTTTTAGCCAGTTTGTGTGTATAATAGGTAATTATGCAATTTGTGTGTATAATAGGTAACTATGCAGTTTGCGTGTATAATAGGTAACTATGCAGTTTGTGTGTATAATAGGTAACTATGCAGTTTGTGTGTATAATAGGTAACTATGCAGTTTGTGTGTATATTAGGTAACTATGCAGTTTGTGTGTATAATAGCTAACTGCAGTTTGTGTGTATAATAGGTAACTATGCAGTTTGTGTGTATAATAGGTAACTCTGCAGTTTGTGTGAATAATAGGTAACTATGCAGTTTGTGTGTATATTAGGTAACTATGCAGTTTGTGTGTATAATAGGTAACTCTGCAGTTTGTGTGTATAATAGGTAAATATGCAATTTGTGTATATAATAGGCAACTATGCAGTTTGTGAGTATAATAGGTAACTATGCAGTTTGTGTGTATAATAGGTAACTATGCAGTTTGTGTGTATAATAGGTAATTATGCAATTTGTGTGTATAATAGGTAACTATGCAGTTTGCGTGTATAATAGGTAACTATGCAGTTTGTGTGTATAATAGGTAACTATGCAGTTTGTGTGTATAATAGGTAACTATGCAGTTTGTGTGTATATTAGGTAACTATGCAGTTAGTGTGTATAATAGGGAACTATGCAGTTTGTGTGTATAATAGGTAACTATGCAATTTGTGGGTATAATAGAGAACTATGCAATTTGTGTGTATAATAGGTAACTATGCAGTTTGTGTGTATAATAGGTAACTATGCAGTTTGTGTGTATAATAGGTAACTCTGCAGTTTGTGTGTATAATAGGTAAATATGCAATTTGTGTATATAATAGGCAACTATGCAGTTTGTGTGTATAATAGGTAACTATGCAGTTTGTGTGTATAATAGGTAACTCTGCAGTTTGTGTGTATAATAGGTAACTATGCAGTTTGTGTGTATAATAGGTAACTATGCAGTTTGTGTGTATAATAGGTAACTCTGCAGTTTGTGTGAATAATAGGTAACTATGCAGTTTGTGTGTATATTAGGTAACTATGCAGTTTGTGTGTATAATAGGTAACTGCAGTTTGTGTGTATAATAGGTAACTGCAGTTTGTGTGTATAATAGGTAACTATGCAGTTTGTGTGTATAATAGGTAACTATACAGTTTGTGTGTATAATAGGTAACTATGCAGTTTGTGTGTATAATAGGTAACTATGCAGTTTGTGTGTATAATAGGTAACTATACAATTTGTGGGTATAATAGGTAACTCTGCAGTTTGTGTGTATAATATGGAACTATGCAGTTTGTGTGTATAATAAGTAACTATGCAATTTGTGGGTATAATAGGGAACTATGCAATTTGTGGGTATAATAGGTAACTATGCAGTTTGTGGGTATAAAAATTAACTATGCAGTTTGTGTGTATAATAGGTAACTATGCAGTTTGTGTGTATAATAGGTAACTATGCAGTTTGTGTGTATAATAGGTAACTATGCAGTTTGTGTGTATAATAGGCAACTATGCAGTTTGTGTGTATAATAGGTAACTCTGCAGTTTGTGTGTATAATAGGTAACTATACAGTTTGTGTGTATAATAGGTAATTATGCAATATGTGTGTATAATAGGTAACTATGCAATTTGTGTATATAATAGGGAACTATACAGTTTGTGTGTATAATAGGTAACTATGCAGTTTGTGTGTATAATAGGTAACTATGCAGTTTGTGTGTATAATAGGTAACTGCAGTTTGTGTGTATAATAGGTAACTATGCAGCTTGTGTCTATAATAGGTAACTATGCTGTTTGTGTATATAATAGGTAACTATGCAGTTTGTGTATATAATAGGTAACTGCAGTTTGTGTGTATAATAGGTAACTACGCAGTTTGTGTATATAATAGGTAACTATGCAGTTTGTGAGTATAATAGGTAACTATGCAGTTTGTGTGTATAATAGGTAACTATGCAGTTTGTTTGTATAATAAGTTACTATGCAGTTTGAGTATAATAGGTAACTCTGCAGTTTGTGTGTATAATAGGTAACTCTGCAGTTTGTGTGAATAATAGGTAACTATGCAGTTTGTGTGTATATTAGGTAACTATGCAGTTTGTGTGTATAATAGGTAACTGCAGTTTGTGTGTATAATAGGTAACTATGCAGTTTGTGTGTATAATAGGTAACTCTGCAGTTTGTGTGAATAATAGGTAACTATGCAGTTTGTGTGTATATTAGGTAACTATGCAGTTTGTGTGTATAATAGGTAACTGCAGTTTGTGTGTATAATAGGTAACTATGCAGTTTGTGTGTATAATAGGTAACTATGCAGTTTGCATGTATAATAGGTAACTATGCAGTTTGTGTGTATAATAGGTAACTATGAAGTTTGTGTGTATAATAGGTAACTATGCAGTTTGTGTGTATAATAGGGAATTATGCAGTTTGTGTATATAATAGGAAACTATGCAATTTGTGGGTATAATAGGGAACTATGCAATTTGTGTGTATAATAGGTAACTATTCAATTTGTGTATATCATAGGCAACTATGCAGTTTGTGTGTATAATAGGTAACTATGAAGTTTGTGTGAATAATAGGTAACTATGCAGTTTGTGTGTATATTAGGTAACTATGCAGTTTGTGTGTATAATAGGTAACTGCAGTTTGTGTGTATAATAGGTAACTCTGCAGTTTGTGTGTATAATAGGTAACTCTGCAGTTTGTGTGAATAATAGGTAACTATGCAGTTTGTATGTATATTAGGTAACTATGCAGTTTGTGTGTATAATAGGTAACTGCAGTTTGTGTGTATAATAGGTAACTATGCAGTTTGTGTGTATAATAGGTAACTATGCAGTTTGCATGTATAATAGGTAACTATGCAGTTTGTGTGTATAATAGGTAACTATGAAGTTTGTGTGTATAATAGGTAACTATGCAGTTTGTGTGTATAATAGGGAATTATGCAGTTTGTGTATATAATAGGAAACTATGCAATTTGTGGGTATAATAGGGAACTATGCAATTTGTGTGTATAATAGGTAACTATTCAATTTGTGTATATCATAGGCAACTATGCAGTTTGTGTGTATAATAGGTAACTATGAAGTTTGTGTATAATAGGTAACTCTGCAGTTTGTGTGTATAATAGGTAACTATGCAGTTTGTGTATATAATAGGTAACTCAGCAGTTTGTGTGTATAATAGGTAACTCTGCAGTTTGTGTGTATAATAGGTAACTATGCAGTTTGTGTGTATAATAGGTAACTATGCAGTTTGTGTGTATAATAGGTAACTATGCAGTTTGTGTGTATAATAGATAACTATTCAGTTTGTGTGTATAATAGGTAACTCTGCAGTTTGTATGTAAATAGGTATCTATGCAGTTTGTGTGTATAATAGGTAACTATGCAGTTTGTGTGTATAATAGGTAACTGCAGTTTGTGTGTATAATAGGTAACTATGCAGTTTGTGTGTATAATAGGTAACTATGCAGTTTGTGTATATAATAGGCAACTATGCAGTTTGTGTGTATAATAGGTAACTATGCAGTTTGTGTGTATAATAGGTAACTGCAGTTTGTGTGTATAATAGGTAACTATGCAGTTTGTGTGTATAATATGTAACTATGCAGTTTGTGATTATAATAGGTAACTATGCAATTTGTGTGTATAATAGGTAACTCTGCAGTTTGTGTGTATAATAGGTAACTATGCAGTTTGTGTGTATAATAATTGACTATGCAGTTTGTGAGTATAATAGGTAACTGCAGTTTGTGTGTATAATAGGTAACTATGCAGTTTGTGTGTATAATAGATAACTATGCAGTTTGTGTGTATAATAGGTAACTATGCAGTTTGTGTGTATATTAGGTAATTATGCAGTTTGTGTGTTTAATAGGTAACTGCATTTTGTGTGTATAATAGGTAACTATGCAGTTTGTGTGTATAATAGGTAACTCTGCAGTTTGTGTGAATAATAGGTAACTCTGCAGTTTGTGTGTATAATAGGTAACTATGAAATTTGTGTGTATAATAGGTAACTCTGCAGTTTGTGTGAATAATAGGTAACTCTGCAGTTTGTGTGTATAATAGGTAACTATGAAGTTTGTGTGTATAATAGGTAACTCTGCAGTTTGTGTGTATAATAGTTAGCTATACGGCTTAGAGCTCTGCAAAACCTTCATAAATATTGTGATAAAAAACATCTGCCGTAGTCAGATGTGTCCAAGTAATAAGTGGCAAAGACACAGATGAAGATGCATGTCATTTTTTTTAAAGATTTGACATAAAAAATTGGATACATTTTTTTAATGTCAAATTTATCAGACATTAAAATATGAATTACAAATTTTGTATTCAGTTAAATAAAAAATAAATTTTTGGTTACTGCATATTATTTGCCCTCAAGATCTGAGTACAATTTGTAATACAAAAAGCACAAGTAGCTTTACTAGAAGGGTTAAGTGTATCATCAGTGACATTAAAACCAGTCTGGGGCTGCAGTTTATATTTTTTTACAGAAGTGACTTGCTCACTCCATTCATTCATTATTCTAAACTTATTGCTGAACATTCATTCTAGCATTGTTTATACACCTGCCATGCAGGGTTATGTTATGACCTTGACCATCTGTCTGTCAACAATTTCATTTTTTGCACAATAGCTCTGATTGTCTGCCATTAACAGTTACCAGACTGTGTGGGTGACTTGTACTTGGGATAAGAAATGAATTTTGTGGTCAAACTATAATCAGTGGTTAGTGATACAGAGATTGAAAGAAGAGCAATGATCTTTGAACAATAAATTAAGTTATCCACTATCTGTAGTTGCCAAACTTGGCTTGTGTTTTGGATCAGAAGGTCAAAGGTCAGTGTCATTGTGAATAAAAAAGAATCATGTTTTCTGCACAATATCATAAATTTTACAACACAGACTAACTTTAAGGCTGACAGGAAGGAAGGAACCTATTCATTTTATGGATCATAACATTCAAACGTCACTGTGGCTGAAAGAAAACATAGTTTCTTCATAGAAGTTTTACTTATTTACATAGAGGTTTATTAAAATTGGTTTAAGGTGCTATTCTCTGTACTTTTTTCTTTTTATTATGGCATTTTATAATTAAGGAATTTTCAGTCATGGTGGTTTATGATAACCAACTAAACCATGTTTGTTCTCCCACGTACAAACCATACATGAAAGTCATGGATAAGTGGTTAATGAGCACCTCTCTGCACAGGTAAACAAGAGCTATGTGATATTTCCCCATTTCAGTTGGTACAGGATTCCTGTGGTGGAGCTACGCAGATACCAAGAACAAACTGGATCATGATGATGCCACAAAGATTCCCCTTCTAGATGTAGAAATCAACAGCGAGCGGGCTTTTCTTGTGTACTCCATTATTGCTACAATCCTTACGGTAGAGTGCTAACTTTGTTAAATATACAAACATGTATCTCAAACTTCACTTATCTAACTGCTATGTCAAGACAATCATTCCAAATCTGACCTTTCTATTCAACAGGTTTTACCTGACAATTAATTAATTATACATGATCATCTGATTTTTTTCATATGTAATATAAATATAACTGAAGGTTACACCTGATACTGATAGAGGAACAGAAGTAGTTCATATTCCTTTAGATTTACAGTAGAATTCATCAATCTAAGTCAAACATTTACAATGACATCCCAAGATCATAATTAGATGATAATTACACCATGAAAATTCATTGAGAAGTAATGAATATGATAATATTCTTCTCATATTTACCCCTGATATTATTGACTGTTTAAACGGATATATACAACCATGGGTTTGGGGTGAAGAAATTCAGAGGCATAGATGAAAGGAAACAACAAACTTGATATAAAATTTATCTCTAATTTATCTATTGTTAGATCAACAAATTGTTTGTTCATATTAACAAAGTTAACAGGTCATTATTATATTATAATCTGCTTATTCGGACTTCTGGCACAAGTACTGTATGCTGTAAGATCTTGGCTTTTTTTAAAAGAAAAAAACAACATTTTCAGTAGTAGAAATCAACCAGACAAGGCACTCATGCATATTTCAGACAAAATAGTGACAGATTATAAGCCACTTACTAGTAATTAATATATTTATTTTGACTGACCTCTATATGGGATGGTAAGTAAAATTAATCCTCTTTATACTCAGAATTAAATCCTTCAGAACACTCACATTTTCTTTAGTCATCCAAGTCAGAACAGAACAGATCACTTGTATATTCATCATCTGTTGGTGCCTTTTTTAAAAAAAATTTATAACGCATGAGTGGAAGGCAGTATCACTCCACCACCAGAAATGTCACAAGAAAACAACAACAAAAGCAAAATGAAATAAAAAGCAGAAAATAATAAAACGAAGATCTTCTTGTTGGTCTGACCAACTTTTGAAGGCAGAAAAAGTAACTGCTGCAATCGACCAAATGATGGCAAATTCTTTTTGTTTTTAAAATGTACCCAGAAAAAATAGTTTTACTGAACTTCAGAGAAAACTTACCTTTGAAGCACCAATTGTTCTGTATAAATACTAAGCCAACAACCAAAAAAGATCAGTCTTTATCAATGTTCTTCCATTATTTGATGTTGCTGCCACAATCAAAAACAGGCATTTCTTAGGGCCTCCAAAACTGTCCTTTAGCAGTAACTTCAAACACACATGCACCCTTTATCAAAGAAAACTGACTATAGTCTTCAAAAAAAAGCAATAAAAACTTTCCTCAAAGGAAGTCAGCACCAAAACTTAATTTCATAGTAATGGAATCTGATATATTGTTGCATTTTCCAAAGTGACTGGATCATATTTATTATACCATGAAAGTTTCATTTTTGCAGGAAGCAGTTTTACTTAGTCACTTCCAGCAGAAGGGAAAAACAATGGAAATTAAATTTCCAATCTTTGAAACCATAGAAACCATAGATATCTGGCTGTCAGGTTAATTGAAGATGGTGCATCTTGCAAAGAATGTTTGTTAAAATATTTTAATTTGTTCAAGTTTTAATTTCCTTATCAGCAGCCTTAGCCCCTTGGTAGCCTTGGCAAGATGATAACTGTCTCCAGCTGACCAAAATTTGAGCCAACTTAAGTACATATACTTGTAGGGTGTAAACAGTTATAGCCATGTGCTAATCAGATATAGAACAAAATGAGGGCTGCCATTTACCAAAATCTAGACTAACTTAAGTACATGTACTTGTAGGGTAGGTACAGGAGATCATTGAGAGGGGTGATATGGAGTATCTGGTACATACAGGTGGGTCATTGAGAGGGTGGTATGGATTTTCAGGTACATACAGGGGGTCATTAGAGGGGTTTATGGAGTAATAGGTACATTTAAATGCAGAGTGTGTTAGATTTGCATGCAGGAACATATATGCCAATCATCAGACTTAAGTATCTCTTTTTTCTCTTGTGCCAGATAATTCTACTGCTGGTGATTTTGGTACTTCGAAAGCGTATTGCACTGGTAGTGGCCCTGTTTTACGAGGCAGGAAGATGTATCACTTCCACGCCATGTCTGCTGTTGCAACCAGTCTGGACGTTTTTTGTCCTCATTGTCTTCTTCATGTACTGGGCAATTGTACTGGCCTACCTATCTACTGCAGGTATGTTAATTATGGTGGTATTATGATACCTTAATTGTGACATCAATTATTATGGTATGGACAGTAAAATTAATTAAAAAATTCAATTTTAAAATTATATTGAAATGAATGTTCAGATCAGGATACTGGAACAAGACCATGACAAAAACAATAATAATGTTTATGTTTCTTTCACCCATAGTAGAAAACTGTACTTGGCAAGGATTTTAATAAATTTGACCACTGTTTTATGAATGTGTTGCTTAGATTGGACTTGTACAATATATTGACATGGTGATCATATTTTTCTAAAGATCTAAATTGTGCAAGATTATTATGCCTTTAATAATTCAAAAAACTTTGTATACATATACTAGAGGTGTTATTTACTCCTCACGGCTTTACTTGTTCATTACAAGGTTTTACCATTCCAGATTGGTGCCATATGACGATTCTTCTTACCATTATATGTTCACAAATTCACGTACAAAGAACAAAGTTTGGAATACCTTCATATGTTTAGAATACACTGGTCCACAGATTAGCAATAAAAAAATTCATGTACAAAGTTTGAAAATATCTTTCAGTGAGGTTCAATTCAGCATCAAAGTTACTGACCATCCATTTGTAATAAATATTTTGTGTTGAGGAACTGGGTATTTTGTAATTCTGGTACAAAAAGATAAGTTAATTACATAAATTAAGTTAATATATGTCTTTGTATCTTTTAGATGCATACATTCTTGTGAGAAATGAAAGATTACTATTCCTCCATATTAAAGCTTTGTTTATAACCAATCATTCAGCCATCCCATGATTGAGATGACAAGATCATCTGCTAATTTGTTACATTCACAGTTTTAGGGGCAGAGTGGTCTAAAGCACTGTCCATTACGGATCACTGCCATCTCACCTCTGTCTGCTTGGGTTTGAGTCTAGGATTTGTCGAATGTGGGTATGTGAGAAAGCTTGCCAGTAGCTTCTCATGGGTTGATGGTTCTTTCCAGTGATTTCCCGGTTTCTTCCTCCACCATTAATACTGGCCACCATGTATAAGCTATCGTGTGCTGAAAAATGGTGTTAAACCCCACAACAACAACAACATTCACTGTTTTACAATATATAGTCCCAATGCAGATAGGAGCTATTGAAGACCTGCCAACCCTTATAGTCTGACTGTTAGTCTTACCGAAATTACTATTAAACTTGCACAGTTACACAATAATAGCAAACATTGTGAAATGTGATTGTTACCATCTAATCTGAAAACTGGCTTGTTGATATTTGATTAAAATGTAGATTTCCAGTTTAATTCCATGTATTTGGTCAGGGAACCAGTCTAATCTTTACAGTAGTACTTGAGATGGTTATATTTTTCATGCAAAATGATTGCATGATCAAGCTTATACCATTGTTTAGAAGTGGCATCAAATGTACAAAATTGCTTTGGAAGATGAAAGGAACAATAATCCTCTTAATGACCAAGTACCTTGACAATGGGTGACTTGCATAAACAAGTAGCCTATTGATTTGAGTTCAGAAGGTCAGCCACTGTGACTAACAGAAGAAAATTTGGGGGTGACAAAGGTAATGGTCACTGTGACTGAAAGAAGAAAATTGGTTTCCACACAATAACATTACATCTTCATCACATTCCTTGACTGCATGTTGATGGTTTTGCACATTGGGTCACAATGTTAAAGGTTTTGGTTACTGATGGAAAAAAGAAAAGTGGTTTTTGCACAGAATATTCAATTATCTACTAGGTGTCTAGTAACATTACATGGGTTTATAATGTACTGTTTGCCATGTACACTGTATTTCTTAGCCTGAAAGTTCAAGAGCACTATTTACAAATTTAGAATAATTTTGTGCCATGCAACAAACAAAGGTTAAATGTTGTATTTTATTCCAGAGACTCCCTCTCAGAATTTGGATGGTTTTGTGAAGTACACAGAGCATCAGACAGTTTCATATATGTGGTGGTACCATCTGATTGGTTTGATTTGGACCAGTGAGTTTATCATAGCTTGTGAGCAGCTGGCTATTTCAGGAGCTGTAGCTACTTGGTATTTCTCAAGGTATAGTTGAAGATATCATTAACTGTTATCTTTTCTTTAACAGCATGTGTATTAGTATATATTTTCATAATCTTCAATGAGATGTGAAAACCTGCATGCTGTCAGTTCACTTGTATGCATCTAAAATAAGATGAGACATTATTTTATGATGATATGTGTTCATCTCATATGTTATCAGTTTTATTTCCACAGAGTAATTTGAGTTATACACCATCTTGAATGCACTAGGAGTAATGAAGAATTCTATCAATCTTAGAGTGACAAAGCTGAGGGAGGATGTCATTGACTGAAAGAAGAAACCTGTTTTCTGCCACCTACATTTTTCATCAGACATTGGAGACATTAGGATAAGTTAGAAGCCTATTAGTTTCAGTTTCAAAGTTCATGTCAATATTACTGAAAGAAGAAAAGTCTTCCACCATTTACAGTTATTTTTTCTCAGGAAATAATTCCTTGGGACATCATTCATCAGTTTTGTAGATCTTTTTATTTTCTTCATGTTGTCAATTTTTCACCAAGATTGAAAGTTTGTGTGTGTGTATATGTATGTATGTATGTATGTGTATATATATATATATATATATATATATATATATATATATATATATATATATATATATATATATATATATACACATACATACATACACTAACTGGAATTATTCAAAATCATATTAGTAATGTTGTGTTTACTTGAACAGTTTCTTTCATTATTATTTGTATATTTTTTGTTGCAACTTTCCTGGCAACAATTTTTTTCAGATTCTAATTACCAGTTATTAGCTGCACATTTATTGTTTGCAATTTGAATGCAACTTAATAGAAATAAGTCATAAATTTATACATTGTATTGACATCCTCACCAAATGCCAACATGAAATGTTGAAAATGTCCTGTGAGAAATCTTGCTATCATAGTGATTTGTTGTACTCCTACTTGCATATTTCTGTGTTAGAAGTTGTTACATCACTTAAAGCATGGATGGAATATCTGCGGATTGTAGGGATTGTGCAAGCATGGCTTCATTCAAAGGTTTATTAAAGCACAATGGAAGATTGTGAGCCCAACAGTTTTGAGTCATTCCAGATTACTCAGCAAATATTTGCACACTTAAGGTGAAGGATATACAAGATACCTACAGAAATTTATCAGAAGGTCATGAGATACAAACAGTTCAGGTATTGAGAAAGGCTGACAAAATGACATGTTACACCAGCAGAAATTGGTTTGATATTGTAAAGGTAATGTTTCTTATCATTTAATGTAACATTTGGGAGGGTGAGTTTCATCATTGTTTTAATGTAACTATTTCAGAGCACAAGTGATGAGTTGTCCTATAGGACATTCAATCAGGAAGCTTATTTTGTACCATCTCGGCTCTGTTGCCTTTGGGTCATTTGTCATCACTCTGGTCAAGCTGCCTCGCATGATTCTCATGTACCTACAGACGAAGTAAGTAAGGATTCAAGCTATCCATCCTTATGAATTAATGTATTTTTTCCTCAATTTATTAAACATTTTATACTTCTAGTATTTAATTATGAAAGTGAGAGAGATTTTAAGGAGATATTTATAGTAGCAGTTTTACTTGCCCTATTATATTATATAATTGTTAGGCATAATTTTGTGATCTTAATATTTATCAGCAATTGAGGATTCTGGAATTAATGCCTACCTGATTTTTGTCATGATTCCAAGAAGTAAAGAAGAGTTTACTTTAATGTTAGGTTGTTTACTTGATCTTGTTTGCAAGTCATTGGGTTTTTCCATAGAAATTACTATTGTGTAGCAAATCCAGAAATATGTGACTCCGCTTTACAACACTGTTATAACACTAATTCTGATATAACGCCATCATGGTGTGTGTGGCTCCTTAACTTTCATATACATGTATTTTTATCATACACAAAAAAAAATTCTTTCTTAAAAGTACAAAAAGATACCCCCTCCAAAAGTTTGTTATCATTTTAAGGAAGAAATTGCATATGAATATTATTGTGGTGTGGCTGCTGATATTTTATATGCATTTTCTCATACACAAATATAGTACTTTTTATATGCATTTTCTCATACACAAATATAGTGTTTTTATATGCATTTTCTCATACACAAATATAGTTTTTATATGCATTTTCTCATACACAAATATAGTGTTTTTTTATGCATTTTCTCAAACACAAATATAGTGGGGGTTTTTATATGCATTTTCTCATAAACAAATATAGTTTTTTATATGCATTTTCTCATACACAAATACAATATTTTTTATATGCATTTTCTCATACACAAATAGTTTTTATATGTATTTTCTCATACACAAAGCTTTTATATGCATTTTCTCATATACAAATATAGTTTTTTTATATGCATTTTCTGATACACGTATATAGTTTTTTATATGCATTTTCTCATACTCAAATATAGAGTTTTTTATATGCATTTTCTCATACACAAATATTGTGTTTTTTTTATATGCATTTTCTCATACACAAATATAATGTTTTTTATATACATTTTCTCATACACAAATATAGTGTTTTTAATATGCATTTTCTCATACACAAATATAGTGGTTTTTGTATCTGCATTTTCTCATACACAAATATAGTGTTTTTTATATATGCATTTTCTCATACACAAATATAATTTTTATATGCATTTTCTCATACACAAATATAGTGTTTTTTATATGCATTTTCTCTTACACAAATATAGTGTTTTTATATGTATTTTCTCATACACAAATATAGTGTTTTTTATATGCATTTTCTCATACACAAATATAGTATTTTTATATGCATTTTTTCATACACAAATATAGTTTTTATATGCATTTTCTCATTCGTAAATAGTGTTTTTTTATATGCATTTTCTCATACACAAATTTTGTTTTTTATATGAATTTTGTCATACACAAATATAGTTTTTTATATGCATTTTCTCATACACAAATATAGTATTTTTTATATGCATTTTCTCATACACAAATATACTGTTTTTATATGCATTTTCTCATACACAAATAGTGTATTTAATATGCATTTTCTCATACACAAATATAGTGGGGTTTTTTATATGCATTTTCTCATACACAAATATAGTATTTTTATATGCATTTTCTCATACACAAATATACTATTTTTTATATACATTTTCTCATACACAAATATAGTGTTTTTATATGCATTTTGTCATACACAAATATATTTTTTATATGCATTTTCTCATACACAAATATAGTGTTTTTTATGCATTTTCTCATACACAAATATAGTGGGGGTTTTTATATGCATTTTCTCATACACAAATATAGTTTTTTTATATGCATTTTCTCATACACAAATATAGTTTTTTTATATGCATTTTCTCATACTCAAATACAGTATTTTTTATATGCATTTTCTCATACACAAATATTTTTTATAGGTATTTTCTCATACACAGTTTTTTATATGCATTTTCTCATATACAAATATAGTTTTTTTATATGCATTTTCTCATACACAAATATAGTGGTTTTTTATATGCATTTTCTCATACACAAATATAGTGGTTTTTGTATATGCATTTTCTCATACACAAATATAGTGTTTTTTGTATATGCATTTTCTCATACACAAATATAGTTTTTTATATGCATTTTCTCATACACAAATATAGTGTTTTATATGCATTTTCTCAAACAAATATAGTGTTTTGTATATGCATTTTCTCATACACAAATATTTTTTATAGGTATTTTCTCATACACAGTTTTTTATATGCATTTTCTCATATACAAATATAGTTTTTTTATATGCATTTTCTCATACACAAATATAGTGTTTTTTGTATATGCATTTTCTCATACACAAAAATAGTTTTTTATGCATTTTCTCTTACACAAATACAGTATTTTTTATATGCATTTTCTCATACACAAATATTTTTTATAGGTATTTTCTCATACACAGTTTTTATATGCATTTTCTCATATACAAATATAGTTTTTTTATATGCATTTTCTCATACACAAATATAGTGGTTTTTTATATGCATTTTCTCATACACAAATATAGTGGTTTTTGTATATGCATTTTCTCATACACAAATATAGTGTTTTTTGTATATGCATTTTCTCATACACAAATATAGTTTTTTATATGCATTTTCTCATACACAAATATAGTGTTTTTTATATGCATTTTCTCATACACAAATATAGTATTTTTTATATGCATTTTTTCATACACAAATAGTTTTTATATGCATTTTCTCATACACAAATACAGTGTTTTTATGCATTTTCTCATATACAAATATAGAGTTTTTATATGCATTTTCTCATACACAAATAGTTTTTTTATACATTTTCTCATTCATAAATAGTGTTTTTATATGCATTTTCTCATACACAAATATTGTTTTTATATGCATTTTCTCATACACAAATATTGTTTTTATATGCATTTTCTCATACATGAATATAGTTTTTTTATATGCATTTTCTCATATACAAATATAGTGTTTTTTATATGCATTTTCTCATACACAAATATAGTATTTTTTATATGCATTTTCTCATACACAAATATACTGTTTTTTATATGCATTTTCTCATACACAAATATAGTGTTTTATATGCATTTTCTCATATACAAATATAGTTTTTTATATGCATTTTCTCATACACAAATAGTGTTTTTTATATGCATTTTCTCATACACAAATATAGTGGTGGTTTTTTATATGCATTTTCTCATACACAAATATAGTATTTTTTTATATGTATTTTCTCATACACAAATATACTGTTTTTTCATATGCATTTTCTCATACACAAATATAGTGCTTTTTATGCATTTTCTCATACACAAATATAGTGTTTTATATGCATTTTCTCATATACAAATATAGTTTTTTATATGCATTTTCTTATACACAAATAGTGTTTTTATATGCATTTTCTCATACACAAATATAGTGGGTTTTTTATATGCATTTTCTCTTACACAAATATAGTGTTTTTTATATGCATTTTCTCATACACAAATATAGTGTTTTTTATATGCATTTTCTCATACACAAATATAGTGTTTTTTATATGCATTTTCTCATACACATATATAGTGTTTTCCTTTTAAATGTACGAAAATAAGGTGTAACAAGTTTATTCAGGAATCGCACAGGTCTTTGCTAATTTCATAAATTGTGATTTTTTTATTTCCTTATTCAATTTGGTGGCAAAGTATTCCATCTGGTGATTTTTTTTTTATTGGTGACATTGTTGATTGTTTTAAGTTGTATGTACAATCATTGGTTTGGAGTTGAGAAATTCAGAGGTAGCCACATAGATGATAAAAAATGCACTGAAATTTTTCTGTTGTTATATGAACAAATTCTTTGTCCATACTGACAAACCATCTTAACAGTGCATTGTTATATCATAATCCACTAATGCTGACATCATGCATGAATACTGTATATTTTGATATATCAGCTGTTTTCAAATTTACATTTCTGGTCGTGGAGAACAACCGGATGACACATTTTCTCATGACCTATCTTTCGTCAAATTTTCAGCTGCTCACTAGTACGATAATTAATACATTTACATAGACTGACTTTTGTATGTGGATGTTAAGAAAAATTCCTCTTATTTTTACTCAGAATTAATTCCTTCAGAACATTTAAATCTTTTCTATTGTAATCCCTGCCATCAGACCAGAACACCAACGTCTCTGTCTTTGATTGACCCTTTCTTTAAATTTCTGATGCATGTGTGGAAGGCAGCATCACTCGACTACCATAAATGTAAAAATAGAAACAAAAACAAAAACAAAACTCAAAGAAAAAAAAACAAGCTTTCACTTGTCTGTTCAACAGGCAGAGAAGAACAGTAACTACAGGGTACCCAGATAAAATAGTGTACAGTGTACCCAGATTAAATAGCAGCTTGAATTTCAAAGACAACATTACCTTTGAAGCATCAATTGTTATGAAAATGTACTAAACAAATGAGTAAAAGGTCTGTCTCACTAATTGCAATACAACTTTTTTATGTTGCTGCCACAATAAGAAACAAGCATTAGTTTGGTTCTCCAAAGCTGTCCTTTAGTGGTGGCTTCAATAACGCATACACCCTTCATCAAAGAAAGCCGACTTCAATCTTAAAAGAAACAAAGAGCCTTTCTTCAAAAAAAGTCAGTACCAAACTTAAATAAAAGCAATGGAAGCAGATTGATTGTTTCATCTTCCAACGTGATTGGAACACTGTTGCTGTGCCATGAAAGTTGCCTTTTTACAGGAAAAAAATTATGATTATGAACTCTACTGACAGCATTTAAAATGCAAATTTTTACCAAATTGGGACGTACTGAAAAGTAAACGTGCTTCATCATTCATTACATGATTGTGCTATTTTTTTTTTCCCCACTGAATTCAGACTTATATGACCTGTGACAAAATTATTGAATATTTTAAATCTGTATGGTTGCTTATTTTTGATGGAATTTCTTGCATCGTGGATTCAATGTATGTGACATGAATTCGCGGATGAGTACACGGTGTTGATACTTTATTGATTGCTATACATTAGACATGTATATACAAACAGTATACATGTATATGTATGTACCAATGCAAGGTTTTCTGAATAAAGTAAAATATTATATATGCCTTCTGTTTTCACTACAGGTGTATTTCTCATTTAATAATCGATTTAAGATGATAACTTTAATGATGCATGTATTTATATAAATCACATTTATTACCTAGCTCACCCAACCCCTGTTAGAGGGGTGGTTGACCATTGTTGTACTTCTGAACACAAAGTTGTATGTGTCAAGGGATTCCTGCCTCATAAAGTGGGTGGCTGTTGGTCAGGTGGACTGTTCAAGATGGGTATCACTGTATTGGATGTTATAAAATCAGTTTTTTTACAACACTTTAAATGTAAATATTTTGGTAATGGGCTCCATGGCAGTACCAGATTTTATACAGAATCATGTTATAATGACACATGCTATAACATCATATAGTGAAGCATGCTATAACATATCATAGTGAAGCATGCCATAACATTATGGTGCAATGAAGGACATTATAACAGTGAGAGTTATATTATCAAATTGAAAATTTATTCAAATATAGTTGCAAAATTTATTTATTTTCAGACTGAAGGGCTCTGAAAACAAGTGTGCCTCCTTCTGCATGAAGTGTTGTATGTGTTGTCTCTGGTGCCTCGAGAAATGTCTTAAATATCTCAATCAAAATGCATATACAATTGTTGGTAAGTTTTTGTCAGTATAATTGTCACATTTTAACAAAGTAAAAGCTAAATATGTTGACTTGATGACAGGATCAGATAATTTAAAAAATAACACAATATGAAGCGTAACCCAGAGTGTTTGAACTTTTTGTTTTGAGTTAGTTCAGATGAATACTTAATTGTGTAACAATTTTAGATGAACAAAATATTTCAATACATATTAAAATTTGTCCACATTTACCACAGTACAACAAAGAATTCCATTTTATCAAAATTGGATAGGCATCTGCAAAAATTGAGTTTTTCATTTTTTTAAAAAAAGCTTGTTAGATTTAATTTAAGTATGCATTAAAACTTCAAGCTCACCCAGTAAATCTTTGAGATGTAATTTTGATGTTTAAATAAATTTTCAACTGTCTATTTTGTATTTTCAATTGTCCATTTATTACTTGCTTTTGTATATTCAACTGTCCAATTGTTACACGCTTAAATAAATTTTGTATTTTCAACTCTCCATTTATTACATGCTCAGTATTTTGAACCCTGTTTCACCTACTCATGATTCATCTCAGTTAATTCAGCCATACCAGAACTAGAGCATTGTACCTAATTTTTGTGCTTGAGTAAATTTTGTATTTTCAGCTGTTCATTCATTACATTGGGTTGAATTTCACCAACACTTAAGAAAATTGGTATATAGATGTGACTGAACAAGAGTAACATAAACATTAAGTATTAGTTCATTATGACCCAGTTTATGTGCTTAATAGACTTGCATTTGTTCATTCATCATGCCTGAATTATCTTTGACCCATATCACCTGCACTTATGAAAATAGGTGTTTATGCTTGTCAATTACAGTATTTAGAACAGATAAATATAGTCAATGTGACTTAAATTTTGTGCTTATTTGACCTCTGTATTTTCAACTATTCTTTCATAACTACTTCAATATCTGGATATTTTTCACCTATGATAATTGGAATCTGGATAAATCTTAATGAAAGTAACTCCGCCATATCAACACCAAGATAGTGTGACCCATTTGTTAGCTGTGCTGGTCATAGACCAAGAGAGCGTATGGGATAGTCTGTTGTATATCATCCATCTGTTCATTAACACAAATTGGTTATTGTTATTTATCCAAAACTACTTCAAGGATTGCCAGGAAACATCACACATTCATCCCTAGTTGGTCTATATGGAAATTTTGCCAGTCGTATATTTAATATAGACACATCACTGAGCATTTTGAAAATCTTGTCATTACTCCTCCTGAATGGTCATATCAAAATATCAAAAGACCAATCTGATATCCAATATGGTCACCACAGCAGCCATCTTGAAAATCTTATTTCTACATCTCTTGACTGAAGAGTCATATTGACATGAGATTTTCACCAGAAGACTTCTTAAAAAGCCTGTCTAGTATGGCTATCATAGTGGTTGGATTGAAATTCTTATTAGCACTACACTAACTGCTGAATTTATGGTTATATCAAAATGTCTTTATTGTTTTTGCTGAAAGACTTTTTGTCTTCCAGTTGGTCCTAACTGAAAAGTATACCCCTTAGACATATAATATGGCCAACACAGTGGCCATCTTAACAGTTCTTGTCATATCAACATGAGGTTTTCATTGAAAGACCTATTGTGATGTCTAGTTTGTCCTAAATGGAAATGGTGCCAATCTTACCTTCATTATGGCCACTATAGCAGCCATCTTGAAAATCTTGTTATGGCTGATCTTTGCAAATGGCTGGTCATATCAACATTGTACTTTTACCAAACATCTTCTTGTGGTGTATAGTTGATGGAAATGGTTTAATATTAAGTATGGCTTGTCATATCAACATTGTACTTTTACCAAACATCTTCTTGTGGTGTATAGTTGATGGAAATGGTTTAATATTAAGTATGGCTGGTCATATCAACATTGTACTTTTACCAAACATCTTCTTGTGGAAATGGTTTGATATTAAGTATGGCTATCATGGCAGCAATCTTGTTATCCTATCATGTTTTCACCAGAAGACTACTTGTGATGTTTTGTTGGTCCTAAATTACAATTATGGCGGTCATCTTGGAAGTGTTGTTATCAGTAATGCTTATTAATAGAATTTTGAAATAGAGTTTCACCAGAAGAGTTTGTATGGTGCCTAGATAATCCTAAATGAAAATGATGCAAACTGACCCTCAGTATGCCTTGAAAATATTATCTCGACTCTTCAATCTTTTAGTGAAAGTCTTTTGGTGAAATTCCCATGTTGATATGGCCATCCAGGTCATGGGAATTTCAACCAAAGACGTCTTATAATGCCTATTTGGTTGTAAATAAAAATAGTGCTCTTCATGCATACAATAAGGTGGCCTCAAAGTCATCTTGAACATTGTAACTACTCTCATTAAATGGATGGTTAAGTTGAAAATTGATTTTTCACTAAAAGATTTCTGTTTATTTGGTCCTGTATTAAAATGGTACCAGTCTGAAATTCAGTATGTCCACCACAGCATCTTGTTTGAAATCTTGTTATCACTAATGATGATCCAAAATGGTTTCATCACACAGCAGTTAAAAGGAAGAAATTGTCTTCTCTTGATTTCATGAAAATTCATTTTGGACAATAGAGGCATTCTTTTTGAATGGTCTTTCCTTGATTTCATGAAAATTCATTTTGAACAATAGAGGCAGTCTTTTTGAATGGTCTTTCCTTGATTTCATAAAAAATTCATTTTGGACAATAGAGGCAGTCTTTTTAAATGGTCTTATCTTGATTTCATGCAAATTTATTTTGTACAATAGAGGCAGTCCTTTTGAATAACCCTGTTTCATGCTTACCACATGTAGTTTCAGTTGTCAGTTAGCTACAATTTAAATATCTTAGACATTGGTATGGATATGCATCTAAACAAGAGTAAGCAATACAGAAACTATATGAGTGTGACCCAGTTTTCATGCTTGAGTAATTTCTATTTTCAGCAATTTATTTGTTATACTCTCAACATATTTTAGATTCTTTTTACCTCTGGTCATGAAAATTTATATGTGAATGCATTTCAAGAAAACTAATACAGACATACCAAAATTAGGCCATTATGAGATGCAAAATTACTTTTGTATTTATGGCTGTCCTTTTATTATACCTTCTATTTCTTTAACCTGAATTTACCCAGACCCTCAATGAGTAACTCAACCATTCCAAAATTAGGTCACTATGCCCTTAATTTCACAATTACATGCCAGCATTTTCAGCCATTTGTTCATATCATATAGTGTCTTTAACCCTATGTCATCTGGACTTATCAGACATTTGTTTTACATTGCTGTGTATGTTAATGTATCTCAATGAGTAGTCTATTTTGTAGTAATATTTTTGTCCTGCACATGGTGTATCAGTCATAAACTTGCAGCCAGTGGCTAATGGTTTTGAGTCCTGTCCAAACTAACTTTCATGACATGTCTTTGCTCTCATTGCCTTGGTATCCATTCTCCATACCACTCCAAATATTGTCAGCCACTCTAAATGTACTCCAGTTGGCAGTTGGATTCATAACTAAACACCTTGCTTAAAACTTTATTTTACCATTAAATTTATTTAAAATATGAGTAAATTTTTTTTCAATGAATTTCAGATGATAAATGTTTTTGGAAAATGTCAATTACCAACAAAGTCTTGGGGAGTTGGAAAAGTGGAAACATCTGTGGCACCATGCAGTACTTGATTAATAGTAAATAACTTGCAATTAAACATAAACATTTTCAGTCAAAAAGTTCACAGGTGTCATTTTACATACAAAGTAAAAGGCACTTGATATGCAAAAGGAAAATACATTTGGGACAAAGATACATTTTCCATGATTGTAAATTTAACATTCGTAGGGGTTTTTTGTATGCTAAGGCACATGACCTGACTGAAAACCAACGATCCATATGTAAAGACAATGAGACCCATTTCCTCTGATCTCCAAACATTTATTTACTGATGATGGTGTCATTGTCTGCAGAATGATTAAAGTTAAACCTATGAAAATAATTCATAGTATAGGGTAATTCTGTAAACAGGAATCTTGAATTAGTTTACATTATTCTTTGTAATAAGAATCAATATTACATGCAACAGTGGGTTGTGTCTTTTGCTTCTAGGTTTTAACAGACTTTTTAAATTGGATATTTAAACATTATTTTTGCGTTATCAATCTTTTCTTCACAGCTATACAGGGCACAAATTTCTGCACATCAGCCCATAAGGTAAAGAAATCACAACAGTATTTAATTATAAATATTTTCTCATTCTACTTCGCTTTGGTAGTCTCACTATCTCTTCTACAGATTGTATCCTTCATGTTCATTCAGAGACTTGTGATATCAGAACTTTTTATAATTTATTTTGTCATATTTTTCTAGTATATGTTTATTTGGATGTGTTTATCTTGCAAAAAGTAGTTTTGCAGTTGACATTTTAAGAAGTTTACGTTTAATTGGCACCTGATAGCCAATATTGTGCTAAGTTATGTTTAACCCTAATACATACATTACATCTATTACATAGATATAATAAATAATATGATCAAGCATTTGGATCAAAAAACACTAATACTTACTCTTACATAGATATATAATAAAAAATATGATAAAGAATTTGGATTAAATAACACAATAATATTGTTAGAATATCATTTGGTAAATAATTATAGGTCAGCCAACAAAGCAGCATATTGAAGGGCATCCAGCAAATACTTGATAAGACAAACCATTATAATTTCCCAAGAAATACTTTGGAGCCATGAAAGAAACAGTAGCAGTTGGGATGTTTGTCAGGAAAATAATCATAATATATAGAGTATATTTTATTTTCTGTGATAATAATAATGATGTGTAATGTTGACAAAACCTACCTTCATGAATATTGTTGCTCATGAATTTGCTGTTAGTTTCTTTGTTTTCTGTATTAGGCATTTACAGTACTGGTTGGCAATGCGCTTAGAGTAGCAGCCATTAACAGTGTTGGGGACTTCATCCTCTTTCTTGGCAAGATTGGTGTAATGGCAGCCACAGCAGCTGTGGGAATCATATGGCTCAAGGTAAATTGTTTGCTTAGGAAGAATCATATGGTTCAAGGTAAATTGATTGCTTAGGAAGAATCATATGGTTCAAGGTAAATTGATTGCTTAAGAAGAATCATATGGTTCAAAGTCAATTGATTGCATAGGAAGAATCATATGGTTCAGGGTAAATTGATTGCTTAGGAAGAATCATATGGTGCAAGGTAAATTGATTGCTTAGGTGGCGCTCACCAGTTATTATTGGTGGCCGAGTGGTCTAAAGCGCTGTCCGTTACAGATCACTGCCATCTCACCTCTGTCTGCGTAGGTTCGAGTCTAGGATTCGGCGATTGTGGATATGTGAGAAAGCTTGCCAGTAGCTTCTCGTGGGTCGGTGGTTCTTTCCGGTGATTTTCCGGTTTCTTCCTCCACCATTAATACTGGCCGCCATGAATAGCCTATCGTGTGCTGAAAAATGGCGTTAAGCCCAACAACAAACCAGTTATTATGTACTTTTGAGAGAGTGATGTATGCAAGGTGAAGTTCTTTGCATTTTAAAAATGCACAGTGGAGAGAATGTTGGCATACCTATATACTACTTTCATGTAATGTGGATGAAATTTCTTTGGATATTGTACTTTTGGAAATTTTAAATGATCTTAGGACACTGCTAACTAAAATGACTGCTCCCTTGTGCTCCAAAAAATCAGTATACTATTCTTGGCAACTATTAAAATATGGAAAATAAATTTTGCCAAACTAGATAATACCAGCTTCTAAAAGTGCAATGAATGAATTACCAAATACATCAAATGTAAAAAAAGGTATCGGCTCTTTTTTTACAATTTACCTCTGAAGTTCGAGAAGTGAAAATGAGCAAGTAGAGCTAGCACTTTTTTGAAAGGTGCACATGTGGAGTAAGGCCAAGCTGTGTACTCTCTAACCCATATTACACCCATCAATCATACATCAAAATAAAAGGAATTAAAGGTTCTTTGAACAATACCTAAGATATACAAAGTCTCTTTTAAATAACCAGTATAACTAGTGAGGAAACCCGGGGAAGCTCTTTTTCTTTAAAATTTTAACCCTATGCTAAATAGGAAACTGTAGAGCGCGACCTTAGGAAGAATCATACAGTGCAAGGTAAATTGATTGCTTAGGAAGAATCATATGGTTCAAGGTAAATTGATTGCTATCGAAGATTTATATGGTTGAAGGTAAACACTTTCATGATCTATGTTTTGTTAAGAAGAAAAATCAGATTAGGGTGCACTGTTAATTTTTGTGTGCTTGCCTGAATCAAATACCGATGTACATTTATGCAAGCCTTAGATATCCAGACCACCTTCTGATTGATATGAATTCATGTTCTCCTACTTTAATACATAACTAACATCAACATATCCAAACACCTGCTTATTTGAACTAAAAGGTTGTCATCATCCATACTCACTAAAATCAGTGTATCCATAGGCCCAAATATTTGAACTAAATGTGTCCTTCCTAGGTTGGTAACAGTTTGGTCAATAACATCCACATATCCAAATACCTGCATATATGAGCCAAATAAGTGACTTTTTGAATTGGTGACATCAACATATCTGTACACCCACAAACCTGAACCAAGAATTATTTTATGCTAGAGTGAAAATTACTAGATTTTCTGAGAAAAAAAGTTTGATAATTCACTGGCCAAGAACGTGATCAACATTTATACATTTGCTTGCTCTTGTGGTAAGTATGGCTACTTTGCATGTAGGCAAATCAAGTTCAAATCCCACAATGGATATATCCTTTTTTCTGTGATTTTTTTACATTGAAATAGAACGGAGAAATAATGATACTATGATGTCTTCTGTACAAAAGTACAAAATATAAACAGTAAACTGCTGATATTATTTTGGATGCAGTAAGAAATATGTTACTAACCAATGTTGCTAACCAATATGTTTTGAGCATATAGTAAAAAAAAAAAATTTGCTTGCACTGGGTGAATAATGCATATATTTCATCTTTTGGGTGAAAAAAATCATCAAAATATTCACACCCATTTGATGAAATATATCCATTTTTCACTTGTTTCATGTGAATATCCTCTATGTTGAGACATTTCACATAAACATACCTCTGGTGTACCTTTATCAATATTGTACCTATACATTTACTGTACATTTACTGTATCTATATCTCTGCACTACCTATGCCTCTACTGTACTTGTACCTCTGCCTATTCTATACCTATACATCTATTGTATCTATAACTCTGCTGTACCTATGCTCCACTGTAACAATGCCTATACAGTACATATATAGGCTATACTGTACTGTACTGGATTTACAGGTATTCCAAATTAACAGTCATTGTTACTGTCAACTGCTAAAAGTATGTACCCAGAAAGACTTGTGAAATCTTTTTCTGTATTATTACCAGGAACCTGAACTTCTAAAGGTTTTTGCTAGACATTTTATTTCAGATATTAGTGTGGCAGCCATATATTTGTGTCGTTAAATATAAGAACATTAAAATGCAGTATAACAAGTTGTTGCAAAAAAAAGATTGACACAAATAATTATTAAATGGACCAGAAAATATGACATTTATGGTTCTGGAATTTTTGTGGCTTTAATAATATTATTTTTCCATCATTATCTGGTTTCCTTTCAAATTAAATTGTAATATAAATCATTGTTTCTTTTAAAACAATCAGCCAACTACAGTATTTTATTCCGCTGTTTTTTTTTGGTAAAATAAAGCATCTAAAATATATGTAACACCTAAATGACAAATATTTCTGGAAATTTCAGATTGTGATGAGGTCCCTAAACAAGTTTTGAGAGATGATAAAAGTTTGCTGCTAGTATTTTTAAAAAATTAAAGTTTTGTCTTCACATATTTTGATCAAAAGGTATGCTATGTTGACACATGAAAATACATTGTTATTAAAAATGTGTGCAGGGTTTTATTTAACAATTGTTGTGCAGACCCATGAGCAGTCATTCAGGTATAGGTGTTTTGTTACATGTTCATCAGATAAGCTTGTGTCTTGTGTTTTCTGGTTTTAGAGTGTTGGAACAACTGTGAATACATAGATTAGAGAAGTTTTTGCATTTAGTCCATGACTACATAATTTTTGGCATCCTATAAATGTACACTTACCATGTCAAGAATCATAGAGCATGGGAATATAGAATTTGGCATCATATAAATGTACTACCCTGTCTAGAATCATAGAGAATGGGAATATAGAATTTGGCATCCTATAAATGTACACACACCATGTCAAGTATCATAGAGGATGGGAATGTAGAATTTGGCATCCTATAAATGTACACACACCATATCAAGAATCGTAGAGCATGGGAATATAGAATTTGGCATCCTATAAATGTACACACACCCTGTCAAGAATCATAGAGCATGGGAATATAGAATTTGGCATCCTATAAATGTACACACACCCTGTCTAGAATTATAGAGCATGGGAATATAGAATTTGGCATCCTATAAATGTACACACACCATATCAAGAATCATAGAGCATGGGAATATAGAATTTGGCATGCTGTAAATGTACTACCCTGCTTGGAATCATAGAGCATGGAAATATAAAATTTGGCATGCTATAAATGTACTACCCTGCTTGGAATCATAGAGCATGGAAATATAAAATTTGGCATGCTATAAATGTACTACCCTGCTTGGCTTGGAATCATAAAGCATGGGAATATAGAATTTGGCATGCTGTAAATGTACCACCCTGCTTGGAATCATAGAGCATGGGAATATAGAATTTGGCATGCTATAAATGTACTACCCTGCTTGGCTTGGAATCATAAAGCATGGGAATATAGAATTTGGCATGCTATAAATGTACTACCCTGTCTAGAATTATAGAGCATGGGAATATAGAATTCGGCATGCTATAAATGTACTACCCTGTCTAGAATCATAGAGCATGGGAATATAGAATTTGGCATGCTATAAATGTTTTTCCCTGTTTGGAACACAGGGTATGGGAATATAGGATTTGGTTAAATAGGTAAAGTGAACATTCTAAAACATTTTTGAGATAGTTGGTGAAGGTTGTGTTCTTATGATGCTACATTAGTCAGTTTATTGAAATGATCAACTGTTACATTATTATTTAAGCCATGGAAGTGATATCAGGACCACATGGAGTCGAGTTCTTTTTATAATATAGAAACAATTTCAGATTGTTTTAAACAGTTGTAATGTAAAATTTTCTTTCTTTCTTCCCCTCTATCATTCCTTGATTTTTTGGGAGGGTCCCACTGGAGATTAAAAAGGGATTCAATGGCATTCTTCAAGTTCATATTTTGACGTTCATCAAACCTAAATATTGCTCTCTGATGACAACAAATGAGGTTACAGCTGTAAATTAGATTAGTAGATATCTGATTTTTTTCTGAATATGTTACAAAATATCAAACTATTTTTTGATAAGATCTGTTTTCTTTTCCATCACATATCTATGAAGGATTTTCCTGACTTCTAAAACTAAGCTACATGGTAATAATTTTCTTGTTGTAAGCATATTGTGTAGATTTCAGTGAGATGTCAATTTTAATATGGATAATTAGCTCTTTGTAAGCACACTAATATGTAGATTTTAGATGTCATTACAATGGATAAATAGCTCATTGTAAACAGACTAGGTAGATTTCAGTGAGATGTCAAGTTTAATATGGAAAATTAGCTCTTTGTAAGCACACTAATATGTAGATTTTAGATGTCATTACAATGGATAAATAGCTCATTGTAAACAGACTAGGTAGATTTCAGTGAGATGTCAAGTTTAATATGGAAAATTAGCTCTTTGTAAGCACACTAATATGTAGATTTTAGATGTCATTACAATGGATAAATAGCTCATTGTAAACAGACTAGGTAGATTTCAGTGAGATGTCAATTTTAATATGGAAAATTAGCTCTTTGTAAACACACTAATATGTAGATTTTAGATGTCATAACAATGGATAAATAGCTCATTGTAAACAGACTAGGTAGATTTCAGTGAGATGTCAAGTTTAATATGGAAAATTAGCTCTTTGTAAACACACTAATATGTAGATTTTAGATGTCATTACAATGGATAAATAGCTCATTGTAAACAGACTAGGTAGATTTCAGTGAGATGTCAAGTTTAATATGGATAATTAGCTCTTTGTAAACACACTAATATGTAGATTTTAGATGTCATTACAATGGATAAATAGCTCATTGTAAACAGACTAGGTAGATTTCAGTGAGATGTCAAGTTTAATATGGATAATTAGCTCTTTGTAAACACACTAATATGTAGATTTTAGATGTCATTACAATGGATAAATAGCTCATTTTAAACAGACTAGGTAGATTTCAGTGAGATGTCAATTTTAATATGGATAATTAGCTCTTTGTAAACACACTAATATGTAGATTTTAGATGTCATTACAATGGATAAATAGCTCATTGTAAACAGACTAGGTAGATTTCAGTGAGATGTCAAGTTTAATATGGAAAATTAGCTCTTTGTAAACACACTAATATGTAGATTTTAGATGTCATTACAATGGATAAATAGCTCATTGTAAACAGACTAGGTAGATTTCAGTGAGATGTCAATTTTAATATGGATAATTAGCTCTTTGTAAACACTAATATGTAGATTTTAGATGTCATTACAATGGATAAATAGCTCATTGTAAACAGACTAGGTAGATTTCAGTGAGATGTCAAGTTTAATATGGATAATTAGCTCATTGTAAGCACACTGTAGATTTCAGTGAGATGTCATGGATAATTAGCTCATTGTAAGCACACTGTAGATTTCAGTGAGATGTCATGGATAATTAGCTCATTGTAAGCACACTGTAGATTTCAGTGAGATGTCATGCATAATTAGCTCATTGTAAGCACACTGTAGATTTCAGTGAGATGTCATGGATAATAAGCTCATTGTAAGCACACTGTAGATTTCAGTGAGATGACATTGATAATTAGCTCATTGTAAGCACACTAGGTAGATTTCAGTGAGATGTCATGGATAATTAGCTCATTGTAAGCACACTGTAGATTTCAGTGAGATGTCATGGATAATTAGCTCATTGTAAGCACACTGTAGATTTCAGTGAGATGTCATGGATAATTAGCTCATTGTAAGCACACTGTAGATTTCAGTGAGATGTCATGGATAATAAGCTCATTGTAAGCACACTGTAGATTTCAGTGAGATGTCATGGATAATTAGCTCATTGTAAGCACACTGTAGATTTCAGTGAGATGTCATGGATAATTGGCTCATTGTAAGCACACTGTAGATTTCAGTGAGATGTCATGGATAATAAGCTCATTGTAAGCACACTGTAGATTTCAGTGAGATGTCATGGATAATTAGCTCATTGTAAGCACACTGGGTAGATTTTAGTGAGATGTCATGGATAATTAGCTCATTGTAAGCACACTATAGATTTCAGTGAGATGTCATGGATAATTAGCTCATTGTAAGCACACTGTAGATTTCAGTGAGATGTCATGGATAATTAGCTCATTGTAAGCACACTGTAGATTTCAGTGAGATGTCATGGATAATTAGCTCATTGTAAGCACACTGTAGATTTCAGTGAGATGTCATGGATAATAAGCTCATTGTAAGCACACTAGGTAGATTTCAGTGAGATGTCATGGATAATTAGCTCATTGTAAGCACACTGTAGATTTCAGTGAGATGTCGTGGATAATTAGCTCATTGTAAGCACACTGTATATTTCAGTGAAATGTCTTGGATAATTAGCTCATTGTAAGCACACTATAGATTTCAGTGAGATGTCATGGATAATTAGCTAATTGTAAGCACACTGTAGATTTCAGTGAGATGTCATGGATAATTAGCTCATTGTAAGCACACTGTAGATTTCAGTAAGATGTCATGGATAATTAGCTCATTGTAAGCACACTGTAGATTTCAGTGAAATGTCATGGATAATTAGCTCATTGTAAGCACACTGTAGATTTCAGTGAGATGTCATGGATAATTAGCTCATTGTAAGCACACTATAGATTTCAGTGAAATGTCATGGATAATTAGCAAATTGTAAGCACACTGTAGATTTCAGTGAGATGTCATGGATAATTAGCTCATTGTAAGCACACTGTAGATTTCAGTGAGATGTCATGGATAATTAGCTCATTGTAAGCACACTGTAGATTTCAGTGAAATGTCATGGATAATTAGCTAATTGTAAGTACACTAGATTTCGGTGAAATGTCATGGATAATTAGCTAATTGTAAGCACACTGTAGATTTCAGTGAGATGTCATGGATAATTAGCTCATTGTAAGCACACTGTAGATTTCAGTGAGATGTCATGGATAATTAGCTCATTGTAAGCACACTATAGATTTCAGTGAAATGTCATGGATAATTAGCTCATTGTAAGCACACTGTAGATTTCAGTGAGATGTCATGGATAATTAGCTAATTGTAAGCACACTGTAGATTTCAGTGAGATGTCATGGATAATTAGCTCAGTAAGTGAGGTAGCTACTGCATAACATGCAGACTGATAAAAGTTCTATTCACGATAAAAGACTAACAACTTTTATTCTTTTATTTTTTCAACATGCTGTTTCCATGGCAAGCATAACTCTTTTGTTTCATCATTGCAATTATATAGCCCTTTCCTATACAAAACTACACCTATATGCTTTCAGCAAAGAACATAAGACATCAGTTCCAATTATTTGCTTTTTATTACATTGATTTTATTATATGGTTTTATTCTATTCTGGGCTTTACTGTCATACATAAGCCAGCACATTTAGCACTTGCTTGTCTTCTAGTGTGTATTATTCTATGTCTGTTACAGAGCCGAGAGGACCTACACTTCTATGCCATACCTGTGCTGTTAGTGTGTGTTTTCTCCTACTTCATAGCTTCATGTTTCTTATCAACATATGAGGTTTGTATAAACTTTAAATTTTTCTTTAATACAGTGTTATTATTTTTGGAGCATTATAATGCAGCAGTGGACTACATTATTACATTGATTTTTACTTCGTTATTGCAAAATTGAAATTTAATGATATTAACTCTAATTATTTTTTATGAAACTGGTGAGGTGGGCAGAATGAAAAAGAAGTATTCCTGATTTTAAAGCAGATTTTAACTGTATAAGGAATAAATTCAATAAAAACTTTTACAGGGTAATGATAATATTATGTTTCTATGATATCTTGAATTCCTTTCACATCTTGAATGAATTTTTTGGATTATAAAGAAGCTCCATGCATATATTACATCCATTTGACTTGATAAGCTCTTGAAAGAAATTGAGCATTTCAGTGTCATGTAATTTGTAAATTATTTCTCTTTGATGTTATTGGTTTCAATGGTAATCATTTTTTTTGCCTAAAATATGGATGCTTGCATCTGCCAACAATAAATCTGAACTTGGTTTTCAGTTGTATTCTTATTGTGAGAAAAGGCTTCAAAAGACCAAATTAGTGTAGAAATACAGCTGTATTAAGCAGGAACCCGACTGTAAAGAACATTATGCTTATCCATACCAAACCTTTCACATGGCTATACAATATATCCACTAATGGAGGGTATGGTAAATGTTTTATTGATCTTGTTACTGATAGTACCTTGATTAGACATTATAGAAGTGAAACTCCAAGGACACATTGCTTTCTAAGCATACTTTCTGAAATAATCAAGACAAAAGTCAAGTTTTAAAGGCCATTTTGTAAAATGACATGATGCAGGAGTCCTGTGTTAATCAAATTGTTTTCATGTTTATGTTAAAATTGACATTATCTTATCATCACAGTGATATATTACATCACCTCATCACAACAAGCAGTCATGTCACTTTCCCATATTTTGAAAAAGTGTTGGTTAGACATTACAAGAAGTAGCTTTTTAATAGACCCATTAATGACAGAGATCTTGAGTAGGCCTGCCAGCTATGGGTTTAATGAGATTCTGGGTAAATCTTTTGTTCTTACCTGCATGAACTTGTTTGTGTAAATGAAGTTTTTCAAAATGCACTACCCCTACTTCAAGATGTTATACGTGGACATGTAATTGATAATATTTTCTTTTGTAGATGGTGATTGATGCGATGCTGTTGTGCTTTTGTCATGACTGTGACATCAATGATGGTTCTGCAGAAAGGCCATACTATGCCCATGAATCTCTACTGGTGAGAAAATGATTTTTTTAATAGCATGCATAAAACACCTTTGTCAGTATTATGTTTATCAATGTTTAATTAGCTCCACACCACACAGACCTGATCTTTTGAATGTGTAATTTGTTCCACACTACACAGACCCTAATCAGTTGAATGTGTAATTAGCTCCACATTACACAGACCTGAATCAGTTGAATGTGTAATTAGTCCCACACTACACAAACCCAAATCAGTTCAATGTGTAATTAGCTCCACACTACATAGACCCTAATCAGTTGAATGTGTAATTTGCTCCACACTACACAGATCCAAATCAGTTCAATGTGTAATTAGTTCCACACTACACAGACCCAAATTATTTAAATGCATAATTAGCTCCACACTACAAAGACCCAAATCATTTGAATGTATTTTTAGTCCCACACAACATAGATGCTAATGAGTTGGCACATTATGTGAAGACAGACCTACCATATATACTAGCGTATAAATCCAGTCCAACAGCATACTGCACAGACCCAGATTTGCTTTAACTATACACTTGCAGATCTGGTTCTGTACAGTTTTTAGGGGTAATCATTAGATCATACACCATAGACCCTGATGTGTTAAGTTTGACTAGACTTGTACATGAGTATGTATTATAGGTCAGCTCTGTTTGCAGTGATATCTACAGAAATAAGCCATTCAAATTTATCCCTCAGGATTTGTAATTATTAAATTTATCTTGCTTATGTAGAAATTCTTTTCAGTGCAAGGACCAGACTCTTGAACTTTGAGGTTCCCTTTGGGGTTAGTCTTAAAAAGGCTCTGCAACACTTGTATCTGGAGGTGAAACAGTGTACTAATATATAGCTATACTGATAATTTTACAGTACACACATTGATACTGGAAATTGATACAAAATGATATATACTTTATAAAATTTACTTTTATGCATTGATGATGAATAGATATTAGTCATTGGCACCTATTTGTTACATGTATCAATATTTATCATATTGTAGATTCTGTATCAAAATACTTATCAGGGCATTGCAAAGGCATATCATTTCACCCCTAGACATATTGGTCTATACATGGATATAAACATCACTTTCATTGATGGGATTTAAATTTACTGTAAATTCTTTTCAATGCAAGAATATGTGATGAAAACCAGAATTTGGAGTTAGTCCATATAATATATGTAGATAAAGTGGAACTCTGTGCATACAGCTCCTGGAAGATGCCTCAGGAAAAAAACACCCAAATGTTTCCTGGTCACAGTTACCAGTTCCTGGGATTTAATTAGGGATTGAATGAAAATGCATTAGTCTTACAGAACCATACAACATGGATTAGAATTATATTGTTTTGTTAAGATTTGATTCATTCACAGCACACATCACATTTAACTTCTCACTAATTCAAAGTAAGAAGATAAATATAGCACCTTGTGATATTGCTTTTAGGGTCAGATGTCTTATTTTGATATAGGATCAAGCATATGTTTCATTTGTAAAAAGAAAATGCCTGGCTGACTTAACTAATACTCCATAGAATTCATAAAACTTCCTTATATTATCTTTTTAATTATGACTTGACCAAAGAGTCAACTTTTATAATAAACAAATAGCCATATCAAACCATTTTAAAAAATACAAAAAGTTTTTCAATACATGTATATACCTATTAACATTGCCACATTTCTGTCTTTCAGAAATTTGTTGACAATACCAGTAAACAACTTGATGCACTGAGTAAACGAAGTGGAGGTGCAGAGGAGTCAGAGGTTGCCAGAGTTTAGACATTACACATGCACAGACTAATCATATGCTGTCAGAGGTTGCCAGAGTATAGACATTACACATACATAGACTAATCATATGCTGTCAGAGGTTGCCAGAGTATAGATATTACACATACACAGACTAATCATATGCTGTCAGAGGTTGCCAGAGTATAGACATTACACATACACAGACTAATCATATGCTGTCAGAGGTTGCCAGAGTATAGACATTACACATACACAGACTAATCATATGCTGTCAGAGGTTGCCAGAGTATACATTACACATACACAGAATATGCTGGATACAAAATGTGGTGATCAGTTGGCAGCCTTATCACACTGGTGCTCCACATCATTACAAGGGATATAGTTAGAGTTTGGTTAGCCAGCTAAATACTGAAATTAATAGAGAAAAATCATACAATATTTTGTCTGTGAAAACTAATATTGCACATAGTATTTTTAGACCCCTAGAAAATGAAACTTGGTGAAGTCAGATGTATAAGAAATCTTTATACTATAAATATTACTCTGTCATTATCTCTAATGATGATGATGATATCAGTTGTTAGCTGTCTTGATGATGATGATATCAGTTGTTAGCTGTCTTGATGATGATGATATCATTTGTTAGCTGTCTTGATGATGATGATATCATTTGTTAGCTGTCTTTATATAATTTTTCAGCTGCCTTGATGATGTTGATACAACTTTTCAACACAAGTTTGAATGTAATTTTTGTCAACCAATAATATAAAACTTTCTTAAGAATCATTTTTGATTTTCTGTTTAATCTTTATTTCAAACTTGGGTTCTTGTTATCTGAAGGTGTGATCTTTCATTGACCTGTATTTACCAAGCTGTCTTGTTTTAAAAATGCAGAAATCAGAGCTGTCTGAAATACACATTGATATGACCTTATATTTTATCCCATGACAATCCTCTTGCTTGGTGATAATTCTATCAAACACTTTTACCCAGAGGGGCCCATTATCTTTATGAGAATGTTTTCTTTAGTTTGCCCATCCCTATTTTTCTAAAAATATTGTGCAAGACAGGCCCCCAGGGTTTATTTTAAAAGAAACACTAATGAGAAAAAGAAGAATCTACTCCGATACTTTGTGATATTTGGTTGATTTTTCTTACAGCAGTTGTAAGTTTTTACTCCTTATTTGATAATCATAGCTTAATTGATTTAAAAGTTTTGTATTTGTATATAAAAAATTATCAGGTTTGGAATTTATATAATGACAATTTTATGGCAGTCAGGAAGGTTCAATTAGAGGGAGTGAAGTAAATTTGTAGGTGATAGTAAAATGTTCCTTATACATATACCAATTGTCCTGGTTATTCCCCTTTATGAACTACTACCATGTTCCTGAATTCTTTTAAATATGCCAGTTGTCCTGGTTATTCCCCTTTATGAACCATTACCATTTTCCCTGAATTATTTTACTTCTGATGATATTCATGAATTTACAGACAGAACAAATTTCTAGATCATATTACCATATGATTGTGAAGCATAAATCAGAAACAACAAGCCTGATCAAATAAAATTTCATGCAGCTTTATTTACAATGGTATTATGAATGACTAAATTATCTTTATAAATTTGAATAAGTGTATTTATAAGGGAGAGATAACTATACCAGAGGAAAAAGTTTATTTTTACATCTGACTGTCACTAATTGAGTGCCACCACAATTGTATGTAATTTGTAATAAAGGAATCCAAGTTAATTTGTAAGATTAAAGACTTGTAAAGGTCTATTAAAAGGAATTCTGCTGTGAAAGACTGTTAGTCAGCAAGTTATGGTGACCTAATAGGTAATAAAAAAATAAATCGTCTAATGGCACAGGTGTTAATAGAATCCATGTTACAGATGTTAATAGAATCTATGTTCTATTCCATTGTCTATTCAATGTCTGTTGTCCATATGTGGTAAATTTACCTTGATTTGTCATGGTTAAAGGTCTTGGACACCTTTTCTGTTCTACTCTTTATTCTCCAAACTCTGATAATCCAGACCAATTATCAGGATGAAATCTGATTCCTCCAAATGATCTTTTAATCTCTGTTATAGGACTAGAGGTGGCTTAATTGAGCTTGGTTTACATTTGTATTAAACATTTTTGTCCCTGTAAATAGAGTTGCAATAATAAAACAAAAATTAATCAGTAGGAACCATGGCCTCATTAAAGGGAGGGGGGTATATTAATTATTCAATGCAAGAATGTGGTAGCTAAAGGGCATATATTTTTACTGTATGGGCTTGGAATAATACTTTAAATTGTTGTTCTGGATTTGTAAATTACTGTTTTCTGCCCATTGATGTTTGTGTCAAAGGTAACCTTCTTTTCTTTTGTCTGTATATCTGCTTCTTGTGTATTGGAGTTTAAATATACTCTAGTGCCTTGAACATTTAATATCCACAGTTATTGCAAAGCCCACTTTACTTTATTTGAACATTTAATATCCAGTTATTGCATAACCCACTTCATCTGGCAAGTAATGTTGCTTTTTGAAGGAGTATGTGGTGCAAAACATTTTGTTCATGTCATACAAATTTATATCCCCTTGGTTGTGTGTCTGCTTTGGATTCAATATAAACACAATAACTTGAAGTACTTCTTAAAAACAATGGTAATGAGTTGTGTGTTACTATCACCTTTTAGTCAAAACAATGTGTGTGTGTGTGTTTTGACTAATTGGTGTTAGTAACACAACTCATTAATTACCATAAATTGTTTTAAGAAGTTATACTTTAAGTTCAAGTTAGGATGTTTATATTGAGTTCTACTAAATGTTTGCTTTATCCTTGTGCATCTGGTATGCAGTAATGTCTTTTTGCCATTTCTTGCTGATAAGCTTATTGTTTTTAAGGTGAAGAATGAAATAAAACTTGTAAAAAATATTTTGATAAGATTTAGATTTATTATTCATTTATGGATGGAATGGAATATTTTTTCTTTATAGCTTTATATGAGTTGATTATGAGTCTAAATCCACCAATTTTCTGATCAACTAATTATACAGATTACAGATTATGAAATTCTTGCTTTTTATTTTTGGGGTTTTTTAGTTATGTTTATAACTACTAGATTTATAATGCATTCAGTAGGTTTTTGTAGTAATTAATTTTTTTATAGCATTTTCCAACTAGAATGTATATGAAATTCCATGACTGTGTAATTGTGGAAATTTTTATCCTTTTTTTTTTTGATTTAGTGATAAATGTGATATTGTATCCACTTATTTTGTATAATAAGAAATTAGTACGGAACCTTGAAAAGATTTTTTTTGGTTAAATTTGTGTTGAATTAATAGCCAATGTTAACAGCAAAGCATTACATTAGGATATATGTTAAATTATGCATAGTTTCTTAGTCCTGTAAGGCACACTATACAATAAAGATATCTATTGTTCTTGACTCAGAATATCTTTGCCAGGAAATTTGTTTAAATGAGTTCAATTGAATTTAATCAGCTGAAAATGCTTCCATATTATAGGAACAGTTTTGTATACTTCTGGAGTAACATGCTGCCTTAAGTTATAAAGTTAATTGTACACATACTTTGTTGGATAAACCCATGTCTTACTTAAGCAATTAACAGTACACAATCATTGCGTTATAGCTGTGTTTCCCTGCACAAAAATTAAGCTAATTTTACCCATCTCTTTGTATTATCAGAATGTAGCATATAGGCTTCTTTATTTATTTTGGATTTATAATTTAGATACATTTTTCTGTTGTATTTATTTTGCTGGGTTTATTATAGCAATGTTTTGACATTTCGTTATGTATCTTGTGTAATGTCTACATACCTGATAAATTTATTAATTTGTTTGGCTATAATGTTTTAGTAAACAATTATGTCATTAAACCAATACATATTATTTTTGTATCATGTATATATTTATGTAAAGCAAAGGTCATACTTGAAGTATCAGTTCATTATATATGCATGTATATATATAGTCATCATGCAACCACATAGTGGTACTTTGTGGTGTCAGGATATATGAATCTTTTTCAATAAAATACTCTTCTTTTTAAATGAAAAATTTTCTCTTCATTTTACCCAAATTTCACCTATCTTGCCTAAACTAATGCCACAATGCTTTTTTTCAGTATTTTTATAAAAAAAAGATAACCTTATATCTCCAAGTATTTCTGGCAAGAATTCATAAAATTCTGTATGACTGTAACCAAAGAACTTTAGCTGCTGTTCTCTTTGAAATCACTCAATGCACTGTGTGGTGATGCACCTAGTCCTCATTATTTATTGGCACCAAGTTTATCTGTGGTGATGCACTTAGTCCTCATTACTTATAAGCACCAAATCCATTTCAGCCACTCTGTGAGTAAAGTACTTAATCCCAGTGACAAACCATCAGAGGAAGCTAGCATGCACACTCCTTGATGTGTGCAATAAGTGTTCCAGATGGATATTCAGTCTTAAAGAAAGATGAGCAATTTTGACCTTGTTGGTTTGTCTTGCAGTCCATGGAAATCAGCCATGCAACATGTACTCAACTATAAAGAATATAATAGATGTAAACATAAAGAATAAAGTTTGAGTTCTGATGTGTTAAGAATTTATTACCTGTGAGTGTAACTTGGTTTTGGAATATTCATTATATAAAATAATATGGTAAGTGAAATTTATTAATGGAGAACTATATTCCACTTGTCTGGAACTCAATCCTGCTAGTATTTTCATCTTATTATCTATTAAATGCTTTGTATACAATATATATTTTTTTAGGAAATCCATTTGTGTTTATATAAAAAAAACAATGGAAGTTTAAATGTTAAATCTAGTATACCAATTGCTTTGTTAATTGATAGTGTATGGCACCATACTAGTGCTATGTACACATGTATCTATCTGACACTTGATGTCTAGATGAATGTGCACCAGTATGATTAAATTGTTACAATAGTGCTAGGAAGTACATGTAACCCACAAATACCTAGATATATGAAGACATGATTGGTGTTAATGCCAGGTAATCCTAAGCACTAATTAAATGTCTGATTTTTGAAGGCAGATGTAAATATGCATGAACAAAAGGAGAGTTGTGTATTACACAGTAAATAGAGAGACCAATGCAAAATAAACATCAGCTCAAACTTGATATTGATGAAAATCTGTTTATCAAAAATGAAAAAAAAAATACATGAATATAACCACTCCCAGCAATAAACCAAGTACATGACTATCACTACTCCCTGCAATGAACCAAGTACACGACTATCACTACTCCCTGCAATGAACCAAGTAAACGACTATGACTACTCCCTGCAATGAACCAAGTAAATGACTATCACTACTCCCTGCAATGAACCATGTACATGACTATCACTACTCCCTGCAATGAACCAAGTAAATGACTATCACTATTCCCTGCAATGAACCAAGTACACGACTATCACTGCAATAAAGCATGTACATGACTATCACTACTCCCTCCAATGAACCAAGTACATGACTATCACTACTCCCTGCAATGAATAAATTACATGACTATCAATACTCCCTGCAATGAATAAATTACATGACTATTACTACTCCCTGCAATGAATAAATTACATGACTATCACTACTCCCTGCAATGAAGTATGTACATGACTATCACTACTCTCTGCAATGAACCAATTGCATGACTATCACTACTCCCTGCAATGAATAAATTACATGAATATCACTACTCCCTGCAATGAATAAATTACATGACTATCACTACTCCCTGCAATGAAGTATGTACATGACTATCACTACTCTCTGCAATGAACCAATTGCATGACTATCACTACTCCCTGCAATGAACCAAGTACATGACTATCACTACTCCCTCCAGTGAAGCATGTACATGATTATCACTACTCTCTGCAATGAACCAAGTACATGACTATACCTACTCCCTAAAATGAACCAATTACATGACTACATTTGTCCCTGCAATGAATAAATTACATGACTATCACTACTCCCTGCAATGAAGTATGTATATGACTATCACTACTCCCTGCAATGAATAAATTACATGACTATCACTACTCCCTGCAATGAAGTATGTATATGACTATCACTACTCCCTGCAATGAATAAATTACATGACTATCACTACTCCCTCCAGTGAAGCATGTACATGACTATCACTACTCCCTACAATGAACCATGTAGATGACTATCACTACTCCCTAAAATGAACCAATTACATGACTATCACTACTCACTATAATGAATAAATTACATGACTATCACTACTCCCTGCAGTGAACCATGTACATGACTATCACTACTCCCTAAAATGAACCAAGTACACGACTATCACTACTCCCTGCAATGAACCAAGTACATGAACATCACTACTCCCTACAATGAACCACGTACATGACTATCACTACTCCCTACAATGAACCAAGTACATGACTATCACTGCTCCCTACAATGAACCATGTACATGACTATCACTATTCCCTGCAATGAACCATGTACATGACCATCACTACTCCCTACAATGAATCAAGTACATGACTATCACTACTCCCTACAATGAACCATGTACATGACTATCACTACTCCCTAAAATGAATAAATTACATGACCATCACTACTCCCTGCAATGAACTAAGTACATGACTATCACTACTCCCTGCAATGAATAAATTACATGACTATCATTACTCCCTGTAATGAATAAATTACATGATTATCACTACTCTCTGCAATGAACCAAGTACATGACTATCACTACTCCCTGCAATGAATAAATTACATAACTATCACTACTCTCTGCAATGAACCAAGTACATGACTATCACTACTCCCGCCAGTGAAGCATGTACATGACTATCACTACTCCCTGCAATGAACCATGTACATGACTATCACTACTCTCTGCAATGTACCAATTACATGACTATCACTACTCCCTGCAATGAATAAATTACATGACTATCACTACTCCCTGTAATGAATAAATTACATGATTATCACTACTCCCTACAAAGAACTATGTACATGACTATCACTACTCCCTACAATGAACCAAGTACATGACTATCACTACTCCCTACAATGAACCATGTACATGACTATCACTATTCCCTGCAATGAACCATGTACATGACCATCACTACTCCCTACAATGAACCAAGTACATGACTATCACTACTCCCTACAATGAACCATGTACATGACTATCACTACTCCCTAAAATGAACCAATTACATGACCATCACTACTCCCTGCAATGAACTAAGTACATGACTATCACTACTCCCTACAATGAATCAAGTACATGACTATCACTACTCCCTACAATGAAACATGTTCATGGCTATCACTACTCTCTGCAATGAACCAATTACATGACTACCACTACTCCCTGCAATGAATAAATTACATGACTATCACTACTCCCTGTAATGAATAAATTACATGATTATCACTACTCCCTGTAATGAATAAATTACATGATTATCACTACTCCCTGCAAAAAAGCATGTACATGACTATCACTACTCCCTACAATGAACCAAGTACATGACTATCACTACTCCCTACAATGAACCATGTACATGACTATCACTACTCCCTAAAATGAACCAATTACATGACTATCACTATTCCCTGCAATGAACTAAGTACATGACCATCACTACTCCCTGCAATGAAGCATGTACATGACTATCACTACTCCCTGCAATGAAACATGTTCATGGCTATCACTACTCTCTGCAATGAACCAATTACATGACTACCACTACTCCCTGCAATGAATAAATTACATGACTATCACTACTCCCTGTAATGAATAAATTACATGATTATCACTACTCCCTGTAATGAATAAATTACATGATTATCACTACTCCCTGCAAAAAAGCATGTACATGACTATCATTACTCTCTGCCATGAACCAAGTACATGACTATCACTACTCCCGCCAGTGAAGCATGTACATGACTATCACTACTCCCTGCAATGAACCATGTACATGACTATCACTACTCTCTGCAATGAACCAATTACATGACTATCACTACTCCCTGCAATGAATAAATTACATGACTATCACTACTCCCTGTAATGAATAAATTACATGATTATCACTACTCCCTGCAATGAAGCATGTATATGACTATCACTACTCTCTGCAATGAACCAAGTACATGACTATCACTACTCCCTGCAATGAACTAAGTACATGACCATCATTGCTTTATAGTATTGCTTGATAGGTAGTGACATAATCCCTGACACAATCATGTGCTTTATAGTATTGCTTGATAGGTAGTGACATAATCCCTGACACAATCATGTGCTTTATATTATTGCTTGATAGTGACAATGTCTTACACAACCATGTGCTTTATAGTATTGCTTGATAGGTAGTGACATAATGTCTTACACAACCATGTGCTTTATAGTATTGCTTGATAGTGACAATGTCTTAAACAACCATGTGCTTTATAGTATTGCTTGATAGGCAGTGACATAATGTCTTACACAACTATGTGCTTTATAGTATTGCTTGATAGACAGTGACATAAGTCTTACACAACCATGTGCTTTATAGTATTGCTTGATAGTGACAATGTCTTAAACAACCATGTGCTTTATAGTATTGCTTGATAGGCAGTGACATAATCCCTCAAACAACATATGCCAAAATTCTGAATAATTAAAGTGGATGGTTACATTTGCATCAGTGTAACCTTCCTTTATAACTGATTATAGTGTACTAATCAGTTTAGACTGATAATGAAGCCTTTAGTAACAACATGCTTTACAAGTTACTACAGTATACACGTCCAGTTTAGAGTGAGAATGATGTCTTTAGAAACTGCTTTACAAGTCACTACAGTATACTTGTCCAGTTTCGGGTGGGAATGATGCCATTAGGAAATGCATTCTTTAAGTTCCTACACAGTGTACTTATCAAGTCTAGATTGGGAATGATACCTTTAGGAAATGCATTCTTTAAGTTTCTACAATGTACTTATCAAGTCTAGATTGGGAATGATACCTTTAGGAAATGCATTAAGTTCCTACACAGTGTACTTATCAAGTCTAGATTGGGAATGATGCCTTTAGGAAATGCATTAAGTTCCTACACAGTGTACTTATCAAGTCTAGATTGGGAAGGATGCCTTTAGGAAATGCATTAAGTTCCTACACAGTGTACTTATCAAGTCTAGATTGGGAATGATGCCTTTAGGAAATGCATTAAGTTCCTACACAGTGTACTTATCAAGTCTAGATTGGGAATGATGCCTTTAGGAAATGCATTAAGTTCCTACACAGTGTACTTATCAATTCTAGATTGGGAATGATGCCTTTAGGAAATGCATTAAGTTCCTACACAGTGTACTTATCAAGTCTAGATTGTGAAGGATGCCTTTATGAAATGCATTCTTTATTACTGAGAAATTATAAAACATTCACACTTAAAGCAAGAAAGTGCAATATTGAAAACTTTGTACTCATAAGTATTTCATACTTAAAGCAAAATAGAGCCTGATTGTTGATTTTGTACTAAGTATTTCATACTTAAAGAAAGTGCCTGATAGTAGGTTTTGTACTCATAAGTATTTCATACTTGAAGTTAGAAAGTCCGGATAAAAAATCTTGTACTCAATAAATAAGCTTTACATAATGAATACATAGCACATCAAAAATGTAAATTGATTTTTATTTCCTTCATTTTATCTAGATTAATAATGCTGCGAATGTGACTTTGGCAATTGTATGCTTTGTATACAATGATAGATAAACACAAATAATTTCATTATGTCAGCTTTCCTGGCATTATTCTTTGGCACAATTAATGCTAATTACAGGTCATATGTTTAAGAATCTTTCATCAAAAATGTCTGAGCATAGAGAAAACACTAACAAACAAATTAGCAGGAAGGTGTTTCATAGTGACATCATTTCATATGCAGTTCATTAGATGTCTTACTTCCATAAAGAAATTCAAAGTACTTAATTAATGTTCTTACATCTTGTTGATTAATACAACATGACTACATTTTTGCACTAAATACACAATAGTGTTGTTTCATAATCAAATCCTACAACTTATCCAAAACAAAATGCCAAAATGAATAATTATTGAAACCAGTTTAATAGCTGTGCTGCAACAAATTTTTCTTCACACTTGTATATTATCACAAAACATTTAGTTTTGACATTTTTTTATGATAGAAACATTTTTGACTGAATATGTAATCCATGTCAGTAAGATTGTCAAAGAGTCAGTATGACTGTCAATGTCAGTGAGATTGTCAATGCAACAGTATGACTATCAGTGTCAGTAAGATTGTCAATGTCTGACTGTAAGATTGTCTTTGTAGAATAGTTTATTTCATCTTTTAATACAAAAAGTGTTGGGTAGTGTTATTTAAATGGCAATAGCCTGTTTTAAAGTGGTATTCAAGAATAAATTAAAACTTTCAGGTAAATAGTTTGATATATGGTGCTGAGTCTGTACAGATTAAACTTGATGATTATTCTTCTTTATGGCTTTGAAAAAGGTATGTTCTCCACACTGCAAAAACACAGAATGCAAATTCAGGGCCTTTGAAATAGGCATGGTTTACACTTTGCATGAAACACAACCTAAATTCTGGACATTTAAAATAGGTCTGATTTACACTTTTCATAAACACAATGCAAACTGAGGACCTTTGAAAAAGGTATGCTTTACACTTTGCAAAATACACAATGCAAACTCAGGACCTGTGCTACTCACCAACACACACAAAATAATCTGATTCCCAAGTATTGCTGAACTTGTAATCCTTCTTAGCCATTGACCAAAAATAGCATTGTCCTTCAATATTCTTCTTGAAATAAATTAAGATACTTAAGTGTTTCTGACACATGGTATTTTTTTTATCTAACCTCCACCATAGGTTGCAGGATTTGATTTGTAACCTTAAAAGACTCAAAAGCCATTACATATATTTGTAATCTTTCATTCATTTATTGCTTATAAGACCTCAAAACATGACTTTAGTTTTAAACTCTCCATATTACAACACAAGTGTATTCCATTTATAGCTTGTTGAGAACATATTAGCCATTTTTAACAATTTTGACTGCAGCTACATTGCATACATCAGTTGTTGCATCTCTAGCAGACTGGTTCTACGTTCTACAATGTGTGGAAAGAATACATACAAATACTTCATTTATTTTCCTTCTTAATCTTTTAATCTTATCATTTTTAAAAAGTAGTAGATTTGTACCACCAGAAAAGTATGTGTGGTAAATGACATTGTATTTTTGTCTTACTACCAGTAGATTGCTACCCATCTTGTCTGGAAGAAAGCACCTTACCACAATCAGTTGCTACACTCCAATCATGACCAACCTGGATAAAGTAAAGGCCAAGTTCTATGAGGATCTTCACTTCATTGCTGACATTCCAAAGGCAGATAAGTTCATCATAAATGGTGACTTCAATGAAGAGTAGGCTGTGATCAAGTTGCCTGGTATGGTGTGCTAGGAAAGCATGTAGTGGGTCACTGTGTAATCAAGTTGTTTGATATGGTGTACAAGGAAAGCATGTAGTGGGTCACTGTGTGATCAAGTTGTTTGGTAGAATGTGCTAGAAAAGCATGTAGTGGGTCACTGTGTGATCAAGTTGTTTGGTAGGGTGTGCTAGGAAAGCATGTAGTGGGTCACTGTAACAGCAACTGCCTCCTTTTGCTCCAGACTTGTGCCAAGCATGAACTTCTGATCATCAGTACAGTCTTTCACCTCTTTATCCATAACCAGACATCAAGGATGCACCCATGCTCTAAGCACTGGCATCTCATCAACTACATCACTGGTCGTTGTTGGGAAGAGGGACAGGCAGGATGTGCATGTGACCAAGTCCTTATATGGTGCCTACTGCTGGACAGACCACTGCCTCATCAACACCAAGTTTAACATCTGTATTCAAATGCACCAATACCACACAGTCTCTTAAGGATGCTCTGGAAGAATGTCTGAAATCCACTCCTCTGGAAAATCAAAATGTGGAGACCAACTGGGCAGCATTCAGATAACTGGTCTACAATACAGCTTCGGAAATCCTAGGACCCTCAACCAGAAAGCACCAAGACTGGTTTGATGAGAACAGTTTTGAACCATCACAATGGTGTTTGCTGCGAGGCAGCTACAAAAGAAATGTCAAGAGTAAAATGCTGACCTTTTCCCAATCTACGTTGACTTGACAAAGGCCTTTGATAATGTCTGCAGAGAAGGCTTGTGGAAGGTAATGGTCAAATATGGATGCCCGAGAAAATGTATATCCATAGTGCAGCATTTCCATGATAGCATGCAGGCACAAGAAAATGACAATGGAGAGACATCTTAGGCATCAGCATCCAGACCAAACTAAAGATTTACAGGGCAGTTGTGCTCCCCACACTACTTTATACATGCTTAACAAGGACGGTGTACCAACGCCATGCCAGGACGTTGAACCACTTTCATTCAAGTCTCAGGAAAATCCTGACCATCAAGTGGCAGGACAAAGTTCCAGACACTGAGGTACTCACCAGCAGCCACACCATCCTGATTCAGTCCCAGCTATGCTGGGCTGGACATGTTGTATGCATGCCATACCAATGGTTACCTAAGAGACTCTTGTATTGCAAGCTACAGCAAGGACATCGATCCCACTGAGGTCAAAGACAATCTGAAAGCTGCATTGAAAGCGTACAACATAAACCCTCATTTCTGGGAGCAAACAGCCGGCAATTGAATCACATGGCATTCCTCCATGCACAAAGGCTCCAAGTTGTGCGAATCTAGCAGGACAGCAGCTGCAGATATGAAGAGGCGTGCCAGAAAAGCGCTTACCCTCAACCGTCTTGCAGATGTCCCACTCATCCCTTTTCCTCTATGCAAATGAACCTTCCATACAAGGATTGGTCTTATCAGCACACTCACAGAACAGAATCAGCCCCTACAACCCTCAGATGACTAGTGATCTTCGTCGACTCAATGGACAAACAACATGCAAGCTGGTATGTACGTAAGCTGGTATGTATGCAAGATATAAACTTTACAAATATCTGTCATTTTATAGCAAACCAAAGACACCCAATCTCCACTGGACAATCATGTAAATGACAAAAATGAATAAATGTGGTTTATTCTTGGCTTGTTTTTTAATAGATAAATAATCAACAATGTTCTTTGCTCCATCTACTGCAATTTAAAAGAGTAACAAAAACATGTATATGTACATAACAAAATATTTGAAAATGTATCATTTTCATATGCATCTAATTGTTTTCACAACATTACAATTCTGATACTGTAAACAATAATGTAAAAGCATGTTAAGAGGAAATGTTAAGCATGTTAAGAGGAAATAACAACATATTATCATATGGAACAAAAAATAAAAATTGTCACTGATTAATTAGCAATTTTTTACAATATTTCACAAATATACTCAATTTAATTCCAAAAGAAATGTACACCAACAAGTATTATGCTATAAAATGCTAATAAAAGCATCAAGGAACTACAAAGTCTTCTAGTCCAAGTCTTAATTACTCTCTGAATATGAAATCCAATTAAATATTGCCAAGGTGAAGACCAAATTAAAATACAAAAACAACAAGTACCACAGATGTACACACAATGTCTCTAACTTGCCAATGCATTAATGCAAAGTATATAAACAAAACTTACATGTTTTGTTTCTGATTTCTTTTCCCAACTTGCAACAAAAACCAAATCCAGTTTGGCACTTGTTACATATTTTTATGCTTTCTAAATATTTTACCCTACATAATGTAAAGTGAATTGAGCACAAATTTATTTTTAAATTTAAAAAGTTTGATTTGTTTTATTGGAATGTGGACATCATCTAAATTTCTGTCATACATACAAAGTGAGTCCAGCTGCAAACAGCATAGATCTAGATCTGCCATCACATAATGTGCCAGCAAATCTGGGTCTGTGTAGTGTGTTAGGAGTAATCAGTAAAACAATCAACACAGACCCTGATCTGCCATCACATAATGTGCCAGCAAATCTGGGTCTGTGCAGTGTGTTAGGAGTAATCAGTAAAACAATCAACACAGACCCTGATCTGCCATCACATAATGTGCCAGCAAATCTGGGTCTGTGCAGTGTTAGGAGTAATCAGTAAAACAATCAACACAGACCCTGATCTGCCATCACATAATGTGCCAGCAAATCTGGGTCTATGCAGTGTGTTAGGAGTAATCAGTAAAACAATCAACATAGACCCTGATCTGTCAATTCTTTATGCAATGGTATAGCAGAGTCTATGTTGTTGGACTAGAATATGCTCCATGGGCTTTTCATATTAATCCATTCAGAAATTATATTTAAAAACATGGTGTACATTATATGGATGATCCCTATATTGCAAAATAAGTCTTCTAAAGTCTAATTCAATACAATAACATGACTTACTGTAATTATTTCCAACTAATAACAAATTAATTAACATGTGCATAGTTCTTTTTAGGAATCTTCAACAACATAACTGCATCATATGTACCCTAAAATACAAGAATGCTAACCAATATATTAACCTAATGGGAATGGACACAACATGCAATCAGGATTCAAACTCGTTTCCTGCCATTTACTGAAGCACACAAATAGCTTGACTAAATAGTCTAGTATCAACAGCTACAATTCCTACATTTACATATTTGATTTGCTCTCTTTGATTTGGAACACACAAAAAAAACTAGACTCAAATTGGAATGAACAGTAAAATTACAAGAAAACTGTACAAAAATAAATCTCTGATGATGCAAGTTAAATATGAACAAGTTCAAATATTAAAAAAAACAATGTACCATTAAGCTCTCTATTAATATATTCTTTTCTTTCTTAACTAAAAAGGCCCTTTATGAACTTGCCTTGATTATGCTAGCAGCAAAAAAGGCCCTTTATGAACTTGCCTTGATTATGCTAACAGCATTCAATAGGATGGATCTGCCATTACGACATGGAGTCAAGCTTGGGAAGGACTTTGTTTGGCAAGAAAGAATGCTGTGTATATGCCACTAATCTTTTATTAAATATAAAAGTGAGCAGACAATCCCAACCATACAAATGCAACAAAAGCTAGAAATAAAATTTTGAGCAAAATAATTCTTTTCAATCATAATACAAATAGAGTACATCCAGTACCTTTCAAATACAGCCTTCCAAACTATGAACATTATTTGCTAAAAACATCATTTGCTTGCAAGATGAAAACCAGAGGAGAGTGGTCTCCTTTATCAATAGAGCACAGAGGAAATGATATAATGACCAAATATTATCAAAAAACATTTTGCTCCAAAACCTAGGTTTATGATTGTAATATACTACTACCAAATTGCATTAGGAGAACAAGATAAGGATGAAATTACATCACATATCCAGGAAATCACATCATGTATCCAGGAAATTACATCACACATCCAGGAAATCACATCATGTATCCAGGAAATCACATCACATATCCAGGAAATTATCCTATCTCCAAACTAATGTACCTGCAGAAGATTAGAGTCTCATCTGAGTTTTAGGTTACATACACACGTTTTTCTGAAAGATAAAACACCTCTGTATTTCAAAAGCTGAGATGAAAGATCTCTGAGACAGAAGCCAGAGATTACTGTCCGAGACCACCAACCCACAGATCAAATGACATCTCTCATCAGGGGACAGCTTGAGTGCTATGCCTGTGCTAAATATTCAAACTTCATAAACTGATATGCATATGAGAGCTATCTCATCTTGGAGTATCTCCTTGTAGGCTGAGTGGAAAACCCAATGTAGTGCAGGAAAAAGCTCATTTAAAAGCTAGGTACGTGATAGGCATGATAGCCATTAGATCCTGATTTTTGACATTTGATCCTTCACCATTCACCTACTGAATCTGAGAAGGTCCTCTAGTTTGTTGAAATGGTACCTAATATTTTTTTAAAATTCTGAACACGGGGTCAAAGTTTTGGCCTTTTTGTTAGGAGGATGCTCTGCAGTGTTTCATGAAATGGCAGTGCAGGGCATGGGGTTTTTGTTGTTGCATTGAAAAGACCATGAGCACAAAGAGATTCCTTAGAAATGCTTTGACCTGGGGGGGGGGAGAGTAGGGGCACCACTAAGGTCATCCTCAAAGTATGTTCTATAAAAATATAAACTCAAAACCTGGCCAAAATGAATGAAGAGCAAGGACATTTTGAGAGGTTTTGTCCAGACTGAAAAAGAGTCAGAAATAATTTATTGACTTGCTACAATAGACCGGATAGTATCCTTTCCAGATGATTTGTTTGGGGTCAATCTCATAGTATCCCTTCCAAACAATATCTGAGGTCAATCTCATAGCATCCCTTTTAGACAATGGAAGTATTAAGCACTGACAGATTGACCATCACAGCCACATACATGTATTAAGCACTGACAGATGAATCATTACAACTGCATGCAAGTATTAAGCAATGGATAGATACATGTATTAAGCACCAACAGATGGAACATCAAAATTGCATGCAAGTATTAAGTACTGGATGGATCATCACAGCCACATACATGTATTAAGCACTGACAGATGGACCATCACAACCACATATGCATCTTAGGCACTGACAGATAGATCAAGGCCATATACAAGTACTAAGCACTGATAGATGGACCATCACAGCCACATATGCATATTAAGCACTGACAGATAGATCATCCAGGCCACATACATGTATTAAGTACTGACAGATGGACCATCATTTAAGCACTGACAGATGGCACATCAAAACTACATGCAAATATTAAGCACTGACAGATGGATCATCACAGCCACATACAAGTAGCAAGCACTAACAGAAAAGAACAGAGAAACAGTCAAACACTTGAATTGTAAAACAATAAAGCAAATTTGCTAAAATGTAAATAAAATTGAGATTCCGATTTAGTTCAATGCTGTGTCATAAAAGACTAGCAAATTTGAGTTACTATAACTTTGTTTTGTTGTGTAACTGCCAAGCATAAAATAAATCAACAAAAACATAATTAAATGTACAATCCATCATCTGCAAGTGATTTTATAAAGATGTTTCATGAGACATAAAAACATAACTGAGTATATCTGAATGAAAATTATATCACCAAGCAATAACAAGTACAGTTTTTGATTTAAATAAAAAAAGGGAAAATAATAACATAAATATTCATAGGACAAATATAAACATGAGCATTAGAAAAAAAGGAAGTAATTTAGAAAATCAATTTAATGACCGACATTTTGATTTTTTTATGGGGTATGTAAATTCTCTTTGGTTTCATTACTGCTTCTAACCATAAATTTACATTGCTAACAAAAAAGAATGGAACCATGACAGAAACAGAACATTCTTTTCATGTCTGCACATTTTCATACCAAGAATGTTGTCAGATCTTGCAAAATCATCAATACAAGTAAAAATTACCCAGATATATGCCGATGATTCAGGTATCAACAGGAACCAGTTAAGAAACTTGGCAACTGGTTAACAGACCTCCTCTCAACTCTTCTCTCCACCAAATTTGTAACACAAAGTACATTTAGTAAGCTGAAAAAATTTATGTGCAAATTGAAAATGTGAATAAAATTTCTCACTCAAAGCCTTTCCTTTAAAACTGGCTTCAAACATGAATTTAAAATATGAATAAAATATCTTTCAGTATTTTTCTTTAAAACAGGCTTTAAATACAGGTTGAAAATGTGATTAAATGTCTCACAGCCTTTTCTTTAAAAGCAATCATTAAACATGAACTGAAACACTGTTATACATGTAGCAGAGATGCAGCTAAATGCTATACATGTACCGAGATTGGCTATTCCAACTGTAATACATCTAGGCCAGATGCAGTCAAATGCTATACATGTACCGTGATTGGCTATTCCAACTGTAATACATATAGGCCAGATGCAGCTAAATGCTATACATGTACCATGATTGGCTATTCCAACTGTAATACATCTAGGCCAGAGGCAGCGAAATGCTATACATGTACCGTGATTGGCTATTCCAACTGTAATACATCTAGGCAAGATGCAGCCAAATGCTATACATGTATTGTGATTGGCTATTCCAACTGTAATACATCTAGGCAAGATGCAGCCAAATGCTATACATGTATCATGATTGGCTATTCCAACTGTAATACATCTAGGCCAGATGCAGCCAAATGCTATACATGTACCATGATTGGCTATTCCAACTGTAATACATATAGGCCAGATGCAGGAGAATGCTATACATGTACCATGATTGGCTATTCCAACTGTAATTCATATAGGCAAGATGCAGGAGAATGCTATACATGTATTGTGATTGGCTATTCCAACTGTAATACATCTAGGCAAGATGCAGCCAAATGCTATACATGTATCATGATTGGCTATTCCAACTGTAATACATCTAGGCCAGATGCAGCCAAATGCTATACATGTACCATGATTGGCTATTCCAACTGTAATACATATAGGCAAGATGCAGGAGAATGCTATACATGTACCATGATTGGCTATTCCAACTGTAATACATATAGGCAAGATGCAGGAGAATGCTATACATGTACCATGATTGGCTATTCCAACTGTAATACATCTAGGCCAGATGCAGCTAAATGCTATACATGTACCATGATTGGCTATTCCAATTGTAATACATCTAGGCAAGATGCAGCCAAATGCTATACATGTACCGTGATTGGCTATTCCAAGATATGATACAGTGTAATATTAATACCATCATGTTTTATGCAAACAAATATTAAAGCTGTTATCTTCCTCTGAAAGTTCAGGCATCATACAGTTTTGTCATCTGAACAATTTAACTGCTATTGATAAATTTTACACTCTGCATTTGAGTTACCCCTTATCACTGGCCTGGTTTGTGTTGATTATGGCATGAAATAGCAGACAACAAAACAATAAAGGAATCAAAATCTCATACAAGAGCAAGAGGAAAATATCTTTTTGTTAGAAAAATATATGATGCAAGTTTCACTAGATTAAAAACTGAAAGCTTTGATTTTGTTAAAGTTCTTGCCGTTTCGCACTCTGTACCATAGATGTTTCTGACTAAAAAAATGGATATAGTTTAATGTATTATTAGTAACCAGTTAAGGAATTCACTAATCATTTCAGCTCTAAATATTACCAAGAAAAATAAATTAATTCACTTTAATATCTACTAAGAATGGTACTAGTCAAGGACTGTTTTAAACTGAATTGGAATGCAAACATTTCTTTAACATTATATAAAATTTCTTCCCATTTCCCTTTATCCTGTGCAATCACTGTCTGAAAAGTAATTTATAAATATATATGAGGTTTATCTACTGCAACAATAATAATTAGCAGCAAAATCTATTATACTTTTAGTCCTCTTCAAAAATTCTGGAATAAAAAACCTGTTTTTTATGGTGCATTTACATCCTATGAAACTTTGATTATAAAAAGGGTAAAAGTATATAAATATGCAACAAAAAAGAATAAATACAAATGGAAGGAACATTTGAATATTTGAATATAGTTCTATCAAGTATTCAAGAATTTAATCACTAAAGATAATTTTTTTCCTAGCAACAAAAAATATATTAAAAATAATGCAGAGCAATACAATTCTTCTGTTAAAAATTTTGAAGATAGAAACGTGACACAAAAAAAACCTTTGCAACATTGCATTCTTTTATCACCTTTCTAAAACACAAAACTCTTTCATTTATATTCCTAGTTAATAAGACATGAGTATCATCAGGGCTAACATTAAATAAAAGTCCATTGGTGAATGATAAACTAAAAAAAAAGCAAAAGACATTGCCTCACCAAATTACCTTATGAACAATATGCATTAATCTGTGTATCACACTGAGCCAGGTTCAGTGTTTGGTCAAACTGGGCTTGACCATGTTGTCTTTTAACTCACACCATGACTACTGTACATATCAGCTCATTCAAAGTAACATAAAAGAAAGAGTGAAGACAACAGGCTTTGTAAATTTTAACAAAAATAATTTATTTTCCTAGAAAACATGAAATAATGTAAATATGTTAAACAAGACTTACAGTTTACAGAAATGATCCAAAATTGTTTGTTCCAAAAAGAAACAGAAATCCTGTAAAAAGTTCTAAACACAGTCTGAAGTTCAATTCCGGTCAAAAATGGCAGATGACCACATCAGATGAAGGCTAACAGAAAATTCCATAATTTACACAAAGCACAGTTAATGTTTCGTTCCAATTTAGAATATTTTCGGGAAAATACCTTTGTCGAAATCAGTAAAGTTGTTCTCCAAGAAAACAATTATTTAGAAGAAATGAAATAAAATTAGCTCTTTTAACAAAACATGTTGTTCTACGTAGACTTATGAACAGACAACTTCTTCTACCTCAAAAATACTTTTTTTAAGGTAATAGAAGTTGTATAACTAAGATGTTACAATAACTTAACTGCTTTTACAACTCTACAACTGTGTATGACTCTCTCGACTATGACTGTTCATTATTCGGAACATCTTACAAAAATCTTAAACATATAAATGAAGCTAATATGTTGTTTGAATTGCACTCGCACGAGGACGCATGCAATTTCGTAATACTTCTGAACATTAGGAAAGCCTGACCAAGTATCAGCCAATCGTTTTCATAGCTATTCCAGAATGTTTACTTGTACGTGCTTACATGACTCACATTTATGACTCAAATAAACATGTTTTTTTAAACAACATATTAGACTGATATTAATATAATTATATTAATAATTACATTTAATGAAATAAAAATGAAATAAAAAGATTTATACAAAATTCATCCTTAACACACACATACTTTAACTATAGGGTCATAACACTACAAACCTCATTGTCAAATATGAGTGCATCTAGTTCCATGAAACTTAGCAATTTTGGCAAGAAATGCAAATCAAGAAAATCTCCAAAATGGACTTGGATCTTAAGTCTGGAGAGAAAGCCAGGTCTGGAGATCCAAAAGATATCAGCTTAAGTTCAAAAAGTCAAAAAGACAGCTAGATCAGCTCTAAGCCCATTTTGAAAAGTATAGACAACATAATGTCTGGAGCTAGATTGTTGTTCTAAAAACGTTGGAACAATGCCAAGTGTGGGAATCATAAAATTCTGAGCTAAATTTTGTTCTGACCGATCAGGACTGACATTAGTTTTGAAAAACTGCTTCTGATTGGCTGACAGTGAAAACTTGATCCCAGATTCAGGATTAGAGTTTGATGATTTCCTGGACAGATCAATCTTGTTAATTCTACTAATGACATCTAGCAAATAGGTTGACTCCTGATATTTGGGGCAGATCTGGGCTTACATTGTTTAAAGCTACAGTGTGTATAAGACACAACTATGCTAATTTATATATTAAGGATTTATCTATTAAGGAAGACAGAATGACTGAAAGCATCAAAATCTGTCTGGAAAATAAAACCTCCATATAGAAAAATGTCTTGATAATTCAAAGATTTAGAAAGGTATTAATTTTCATTTAAAATTTGTAAATGTTTATCACAAAGTGTACACAAACATGACATCTCTTTTCCAGATGCAAAAAATAAGTATTGTTGATAGGTATCCCCTGGTCTGTGCTTTTCCTTGCTTGAGAGTATTATACAAACAGTTCTCCATTGTCTATGGGATTCTGAGACTGAAAATATACATATTTAAAATTATTATGGTAAGATGGCGATTTTATTATCAATGTTATTTTTTTTCACCACCCAAACTCCTGTATTGCAAAAACTGCTTTGGTTTATGATAAGTTTAATTACAATGCTATAGACCATTACATGCTGATGTTTAAATTCCTACACCTACAGACTAAAATAGTATCCTTATGAACACTTTTAATTGCTTTTAGTAAATTCAGTGCCATCACAAGACTGTGATAATCTAGGATAAAATTATAAATTGTATGTGCTAAGATTCATTCAAACTTGCTAATACAATATGTACAATCAGATAATATCTGTAAACTGGCATGAAACAACATGAAGTAAGCACCTGACATTTTATAGATCATCCATAGCCATTATTGATCAACAAACCAAAATATTCAGTACCTGATATAGCAACCTTAAAATACATACCTTCATTAGAGATGACAGTTGGGACAGGATGGACTCTACAGATGGTCTGTCTTCACCTGCATACCTCCAACATGTCTTCATCACTCGATACCTGTATGTTATTTGTATAAAAAATAAAAAATTTATTTAAGCATCATTATTTTGATAAAATTAACATATTTATCTGTGTACAGTATAGAATTAGTACAGTGTACTGTGTAAAATTAATACAGAATCAACTTTGTCATTGCATAATGTGCAAGATCAGGGTCTTTGTCATCACACAATATGCAATAGATCAAGGTCTTTGTCATCACTCAATATGCAATAGATCAAGGTCTTTGTCATCACACAATATGCAATAGATCAGGGTCTTTGTCATCACACAATGTGAAAGATCAAGGCCTTTGTCATCACACAATATGCAATAGATCAAGGTCTTTGTCATCACACAATATGCAATAGATCAAGGTCTTTGTCATCACACAATATGCAATAGATCAAGGTCTTTGTCATCACACAATATGCAATAGATCAGGGTCTTTGTCATCACACAATATGCAATAGATCAAGGTCTTTGTCATCACACAATATGCAATAGATCAAGGTCTTTGTCATCACACAATGTGAAAGATCAAGGTCTACATTGTCACATTATGTGCAAGATCAGGGTCTTTGTCATCACACAATATGCAATAGATCAAGGTCTTTCTCATCACACAATATGCAAACGATCAGGGTCTTTGTTGTTATACAATATGTAATAGATCAGGGTCTTTGTTGTTACACAATATGTAATAGATCAGGGTCTTTGTCATCACACAATATGTAATAGATCGGGGTAATTTGTTGTTACACAATATGTATTAGATCAAGGTCTTTGTCATCACACAATGTGAAAGATCAAGGTCTACATTGTCACATTATGTGCAAGATCAGGGTCTTTGTCATCACACAATATGCAATAGATCAGGGTCTTTGTCATCACACAATATGCAATAGATCAGGGTCTTTGTCATCACACAATATGCAATAGATCAAGGTCTTTGTCATCACACAATATGCAATAGATCAAGGTCTTTGTCATCACACAATATGCAAACGATCAGGGTCTTTGTTGTTATACAATATGTAATAGATCAGGGTCTTTGTTGTTACACAATATGTAATAGATCAGGGTCTTTGTCATCACACAATATGCAATAGATCAGGGTCTTTGTCATCACTCAATATGCAATAGATCAAGGTCTTTGTCATCACTCAATATGCAATAGATCAAGGTCTTTGTCATCACTCAATATGCAATAGATCAGGGTCTTTGTCATCACTCAATATGCAATAGATCAAGGTCTTTGTCATCACTCAATATGCAATAGATCAAGGTCTTTGTCATCACACAATATGTAATAGATCAAGGTCTTTGTCATCACACAATATGCAATAGATCAAGGTCTTTGTCATCACACAATATGCAATAGATCAAGGTCTTTGTCATCACACAATATGCAATAGATCAAGGTCTTTGTCATCACACAATGTGAAAGATCAAGGTCTACATTGTCACATTATGTGCAAGATCAGGGTCTTTGTCATCACACAATATGCAATAGATCAAGGTCTTTGTCATCACACAATATGCAATAAATCAGGTTCTTTGTCATCACACAATATGCAATAAATCAGGGTCCTTGTCATCACATAATGTGAAAGATCAAGGTCTACATTGTTTCATTACATGCAAGATCAGGGTCTATATCATCACATAATGTGCAAGAAGTTCAGGGTCTATATCATTACAAATGTGCATGAAAACTAGGGACTGTCATCATAAAGCATACAAAAAGATGAATGTACATGCCAGTAACATTCAATCAAAGACCAAAGCAATCAATAAAGCAGGGCCCATAGCTATGACCTACCACACAGATACCATGCCAATAACATCCAATCAAAGGCTAAAGCACTTAATAAAACATTGCCCATAGCTATGACCTACCTCACAAATTCCGTGCCACTAATCCAATCAAAGGCCAAAGCAATCCATAAAACAGGGCCCATAGCTATGACATACCACACAGATACCATATAAATAATCCAATCAAAGGTCAAAGTAATCTATAAAACAGGGTCCATAGCTATAACATACCACACAGATACCATGCCAATAACATCCAAAGGCCAAAGCACTCAATAAAACAGGGCCCATAGCTATGACATACCACACAGATATCATGCCAATAACATCCAATCAAAGGCCAAAGAACTCAATAAAACAAGGCCCATTGCTATGACATACCACACAGATACCATGCCAATAATCCAATCAAAGGCCAAAGCAATCAATACAACAGGGCCCATAGCTATAAAATACCACACAGATACCATGCCAATAACATCCAAAGGCCAAAGCACTCAATAAAACAAGGCCCATTGCTATGATATACCACACAGATACCATGCCAATAATCCAATCAAAGGCCAAAGCAATCCATAAAACAGGGCCCTTAGCTATAACATACCACACAGATACCATGCCAATAACATCCAAAGGCCAAAGCACTCAATAAAACAGGGCCCGTAGCTATGACATACCAAACAGATACCATGCCAATAACATCCAATCAAAGGCCAAAGCACTCAATAAAACAGGGCCCATAGCTATGACATACCACACAGATACCATGACAATAACATCCAATCAAAGGCCAAAGAACTCAATAAAACAAGGCCCATTGCTATGACATACCACACAGATACCATGCCAATAATCCAATCAAAGGCCAAAGCAATCAATACAACAGGGCCCATAGCTATAAAATACCACACAGATACCATGCCAATAACATCCAAAGGCCAAAGCACTCAATAAAACAAGGCCCATTGCTATGATATACCACACAGATACCATGCCAATAACTTCCAATCGAAGGCCAAAGCAATCAATAAAACAGGGCCCTTAGCTATAACATACCACACAGATACCATGCCAATAACATCTAAAAGCCAAAGCACTCAATAAAACAAGGCCCATTGCTATGATATAACACACAGATACCATGCCAATAATCCAATCAAAGGCCAAAGCAATCAATAAAACAGGTTCCATTGCTATGACATACCACACAGATAAAATGCCAATAACATCCAATCAAAGGCCAAAGCAATCAATAAAACAGGGCCCATAGCTATGACATACCACACATAGATACCATGCCAATAAAATCCAATCAAAGGCCAAAGCAATCAATAAAACAGGGTCCGTAGCTATGACATACCATACAGATACCATGCCAATAATCCAATCAAAGGCCAAAGCAATCAATACAACAGGGCCCATAGCTATAAAATACCACACAGATACCATGCCAATAACATCCAATCAAAGGCCAAAGCAATCAATAAAACAGGGTCCATAGCTATGACATACCACACAGATAAAATGCCAATAACATCCAATCAAAGGCCAAAGCACTCAATAAGACAGGGTAAATAGCTATGATGTACCACACAGATACCATGCCAATAACTTCCAATCAAAGGCCAAAGCAATCAATAAAACAGGGCCCATAGCTATGACATACCAAACAGATACCATGCCAATAACATCCAATCAAAGGCCAAAGCAATCAATAAAACAGGGCCCATAGCTATGACACACCACACAGATACCATGCCAATAACATCCAATCAAAGGCCAAAGCAATCAATAAAACAGGGCCTATAGCTATGACATACCATACAGATAAAATGCCAATAACATCCAATCAAAGGCCAAAGCAATCAATAAAACAGGGCCCATAGCTATGACATACCACACAGATACCATGCCAATAACATCCAATCAAAGGCCAAAGCACTCAATAAAACAAACAGGGTCTATAGCTAGGACATACCATACAGATACCATCCCAATAACATCCAATCAAAGGCCAAAGCACTTAATTAAACAGGACCCATAACTTGTTACATTTATGGCAATAAAAAAAAATACAACTTGATAAAAGGAAGCCTCATATTAAATCCAAGAAGTCCTTCAAAAGTTATTCAGTAGAAATAAAAGGCAAACTTTATAAAAGTCAAGTTGGGGCCATAATTCTATACAAGTTTACCAGAAAATGGTACAAATCAAACTTGACATCTTTTATTATGTAAATTGTCAGACCAGATTTCATATCCATTAGGTTTATTAGTATATAATGAGCTAAAGTTTAAATGGATGGGAAAAGTTCTAAGTCAATCTAGGCCATACACTGTAAAAATTAAATAAAAATGACACAAATCAAGCTTGACTGGGGTTTTCTTTTAAACAAAATTTAATTTTATCCCATTAAATACTTCAGAAGTTATTCAGTAAAAACAGAATAGAAAAACAAAGTTCTAACAGGCAAACTTTTCAGTCAAACATGGGTTATAACTTCATAAAATTCTGATAGAAACCAGTGAAAATCAAACTTCAGCTAGGTTTTCTGAATGCAAGGACTAAATTCAAGTTTGATTAAAATTTATGAAGGCCTTAAAAAGTTACTGTGCTTAAAGAAAATTTGTGACAGACTTGATGAAATAGTCTCCTTTGAGTTGAGTACCCCTTATATAAAGATACATTTAGTACAACTCAATATCATCCAAACATACTAATATAAATGTCTCATTTAGCATATTATTAGCTGATCAGAGATTTCTTTATGTTAAAAAGTTAGTTTTTTGCTTTATGTACTTTTGCTTTAATAAATAATAATGGAAATTTACTAGTGTGATCATGCTTATGTTTGCCTGCATGTGTGTGATATTGGCTACCTTTTGCATCTATATATTTTAACAATTTTTCCTGAAGAAACTGAGAACCTTGACTTTAATTTTACATCAGTATAGGTAAGCTCTATGTTTGGAATTTTTTACATGAATCAAAAGTTTAGACTTACAATCTGATGTCACAATTACGAGGCTTCTTTGGACGTATTCCCTCCTGTAATCTCATTTTCAACATATCTGGTTCAATGTTGGTAAATGGTTCCAAACCCAAGTTAAATATCTCCCACAAAATGAGTCCAAAGGACCAGCTAAAATTGAAAATGAAGAAAAACTCATTAATCTGCTATCTTAAAAAAAATTTCATAATGAAAGTTGAACATATTTAGCATCTTTTTAATCAAAAACAATTTTTTAGTTTGAAATATAAATGTCAAATATTTTAAGCTATAGACAAACATCCTTTTCACTGATTTATTGACTGGCTTTAACTCCATCTAATAATCAAACCCATCATTATCTATGTTGCAATCAAGACAAGTGACTTCTATGTATGTTTTGAAGATGGTAGAATTTCCATTGTTAAGAGGCAAATTTTTTGTGTTTAAGATATGATGGAATGAAAAAAATTAATTTTACATATAAATTTCACTAGTTTTATGTAGCCTATGTAAATATTATGATACAATGTAAACATGATACAATGTGAACATTATGATACAATGTAAACATGATACAATGTGAACATTATGGTACAATGTAAACATAATACATTTTAAACATTATGATACTAGGAAAACATGATACAATTTGAATATCATGATACAATGTGAATGTTATATGTGAATATTATGATACAATGTAACCCTATCATACAATCTAAACATTATGATATGATGTGAATATCATGATACAATGTAAACATGATACAATGTAAATATTATGATACAATGTGAACATTTTGATACAATGTAAATATTATCATATAATGAAACATTATGATAAAATGTGAACATTATGATAAAATGTAAACATGATACAATGTAAATATTGATACAATAAAACATTATGATACAATGTAAACATTATGATATGATGAAAACATTATGATACAATTTTGACATTATCTTCTAGAATATGTGATCTTAGCCCATTTTCTAACAACAAATTTTTTTGCAATCTTTTATCTTTTTTAACAAGAATTTTTATTTCATTTAAAATTTGAAATTTTGTTTCATACCATGGCCGGTATTGTGCTGACATACTGTGAAAATATTGACCTTCCTAATTACCCACCCACCCATCTAAAGGACACACAAGACAAAAGAATAAACAAGAGTTCTTTTCAATCATTATCAAGTACTATGCTCATAATACATAGTTATTTTTTGGGCATTCATTTATTTGTAAATAAGTGTTCTTACAATCTGACTGAAAAGTTATTAATATTTCTCCCTCCCCTCAAGAGCAATAGAGTACTGACAAAAGTCACAAGCTTTGATTGACCTTGGAATGACAGCCTGTTGTACATAACCCAATCATTTGGAATGACAGCCTGTTGTACATAACCCATGTATTTGGAATGACAGCCTGTTGTACATAACCCATGCATTTGGAATGACAGCCTTTTGTACATAGTCCATGCATTTGGAATGACAGCATGTAGTAAAAAGTCTTTGCATTTGGAACGATAGCCTGTAGTACATAGTCCATGCATTTGGAATGACAGCCTGTTGTACATAGTCCATGCATGTGGAATGACAGCCTGTAGTACATAGTCCATGCATGTGGAATGACAGCCTGTAGTATATAGTCCATGCATTTGGAATGAGAGCCTGTAGTACATAGTCCATGCATTTGGAATGATAGCCTGTAGTACATTATCCATGCATTAGGAATGACAGCCTGTAGTAAAAAGTCTATGCATTTGGAATGATAGCCTGTTGTACATAGTCCATGCATTTGGAATGACAGCCTGTAGCACATAGTCCATATATTTGGAATGACAGCCTGTAGTACATAGTCCATGCATGTGGAATGACAGCTGATAGTACATAGTCCATGTATTTGGAATGACAGCCTGTAGTACATAGTCCATGCATTTGGAATGACAGCCTGTAGTACATAGTCCATGCATTTGGAATGACAGCCTGTAGTACATAGTCCATGCATTTGAAATGACAGCCAGTAGTACATAAATCATGCATTTGGAATGACAGCCTGTAGTACATGGTTAATGCATTTGGAATGATAGCCTGTAGTATATAGTCCATGTATGTGGAATGACAGCCTGTAATACATAGTCCATGCATTGGAATGTCAGCTTGTAGTACATAGTCCATGCATTTGGAATGTCAGCTTGTAGTACATAGTCCATGCATTTGGAGTGACAGCCTGTAGTACATAGTTAATGCATTTGGAATGACAGCCTGTAGTACATATTTAATGCATTTGGAATGATAGCCTGTAGTATATAGTCCATGTATGTGGAATGACAGCCTGTAATACATAGTCCATGCATTGGAATGTCAGCCTGTAGTACATAGTCCATGTATTTAGAATGACGGCCTGTAGTACATAGTCCATTCATTTGGAATGACAGCATGTAGTACATAGTCAATGCATTTGGAATGACAGCCTGTAGTACACAGCCCATGTATTTGGAATGACAGCCTGTAGTACACAGTCCATGCATTTGGAATGACAGCCTGTAGTACATAAATCATGCATTTGGAATGACAGCCTGTAGTACATAAATAATGCATTTGGAATGACAGCCTGTAGTAAAAAATCTTTGCATTTAGAATGACAGCCTGTAGTACATAGTCCATGCATTAGAATGTCAGCCTGTAGTACATAGTCCATGTATTTGGAATGACAGCCTGTAGAACATAGTCCATTCATTTGGAATGACAGCCTGCAGTACATAGTCCATGTATTTGGAATGACAGCCGGTAGTACATAGTCCATGCATTGGGAATGAAAGCCTGTTGTTGTACATAGTCCATGCATTTGGAATGACAGCCTGCAGTACATAGTCCATGCATTTGGAACATTAGCCTGTAGGACATAGTTAATGCATTTGGAATGACAGCCTGTAGTAAAAAGTCCATGTATGTGGAATGACGGCTGGTAGTACACAGTCCATTCATTTGGAATGACAGCCTGTAGTACATAGTCCATGTATTTGGAATGACAGCCTGTAGTACACAGTCCATGCATGTGGAATGTCAGCCAGTAGTACATAGTCCATGTATTTGGAATGACAGCCTGTAGGACATAGTCCATGCATTTGGAATGACAGCCTGTAGTAAAAAGTCCATGCATTTGGAATGACAGCCTGTTGTACATAGTCTATGCATTTGGAATGACAGCCTGTAGCACATAGTCCATGTATTTGGAATGACAGCCTGTAGTACACAGTCCATGCATATGGAATGACAGCTGGTAGTACATAGTCCATGCATTTGGAATGACAGCCTATAGTACATAGTCCATGCATTTGGAATGACAGCCTGTAGTACATAGTCCATGCATTTGGAATAACAGTATGTAGTCCATGCATCAATAATTACCTCAATTAATTACTATAGGTAAGACCTCAAATGAAATTTTAAGTTATTCTTAGATGCTTAAGTGGTCAAATGGTATATATGGCCACCTTCCATTAAAGATAACTTGAGTTCAGATCCAACAAGGCGTGATTTCTTTTTCTTAATCTGCTTTTTTAACTTGGGATGGAGAATTCTGTATGTTTATATTTTCTGTTTGAATAATCTCACAAAAAACAACAAAACATAAACTGTAAACCATTAATATTTCACGGGACCCTGTAAGAAATCTGCTATTTTATCTGTCATACAGAATATCTTGCTAGTCTATACAATTATGCATAAAATCTAAGCAAAAATTTTTTGCTATGATTGAGTAACAGATAAATTTCATCTCCTTGGAGACAAACTTTAGTATTTTCACCCACTCAAATATATGATATTCACTTGTTCCAAACAAATACCCTCTAGTTATTACCACTTCCAAATGCCTTAAAGGACAGTATGGCAGAACGTATATCGGTAATCAATGTGATCACTATCATAAATAGAAAGCATAAAAAAAAGGTCACAGTGGCCTTAATTTTAAGAGTACAGCAGTAACAGAGATGCATTCACTTATCAACCTCATGACGAACATACACAGCATACAGAAAATGAAGTTCTATCACAAAATCAAAGTCACTGAACAGCATGCAAATTGGGCTACATAGAAGTCTTTAGGCCACTCAGACTTCTATAGCTAATAACGCAGTGGAATGTGCTGAGATTCATCCACTCACCAAGTTTAATGGTCCTAGGTTGGATTGGAATGTGTTGAGATTCATCCACTCACCAAGTTTAATGGTCCTAGGTTGGATTGGAATGTGTTGATATTTATCCACTCACCAAGTTTAATGGTCTTAGGTTGGATAGAATGTAAATAACATGGTCAGGAGCTAAAACAAAAACTAGACTAAAGCTAGCAATACATGAAATACAGGTCATGTGTTATGGGTGTCATACTAAGAGATGCATAAAATTACCTAGGAATACAAAATGAAACTGTACAAATGTCAAATTGAACCCAAGTTTGATGAAGGTGCAATTCTCATCAAGAATTATCCAAATTTCATGATTCCAGTTATGTCAGTCTTATATAGCAGCTGAGACACCAATGTTGTCATGAGAAAAGTATACTTGTTGGGGAAAGGGTAATAAATCAAATTTTTTTTATGTGATTATGTGATACTTACAGGTCACTATTGCATTGCTTACCTATTTTGGGATAAAAATACCCTTGGAGGACACACATTTTAAATGGACAAAGGAAATGATATACATAAAACATTCTGCCATACAGTCTGTTTTAAGGCATTTGGGAATAAATAGAGGATATTTGTTTGGAAAGAGTGAATATGATATATTTAATTGAGTGTTAAAATTTTTTTTAACCTCATTTGCTTCAACAGTTTTGCCAGCTCAACACTGTCGTCTCCACTATACTATCACATTTTCTTTTAACATCAACATTTTTGCAATAAATATTTATCATGTACTCAAGTAACTATGAAAACATTAAAAGATGGTTTTAACTGCACCGCTGAATTTTCCATTCAAAATCTTGCTCTATTTAACTTTGATGTTCACTCGTTACTATCAACCTTTATTATTATAAACATGTCTGTAATACTTACTTTTCTTTTCAAATTAATAAATCATTAATTAAAATGACAAATTATGTATTTGCATAAATTTAGTTTCTTTTGTCAATAATAATAATTCAAACTCAATACATTAATTATTCCATACTGCTGATGTGATTTTAAGTGGTGGACTGAAATTGAGTATGGAAACCACCCCTGAGTACAAACTAAGTATGGAAACCACCCCTGAGTACAAGCTGGAACTTTTGCCAATGCCAGATCTGCATGTGTATGAAAATACTTTGTACACATCACATTCAAATCTATGATAATGAGTGTGACAGCATGCAAGGCTATGATGAGTGTGACAGCATGCAAGGCTATGATAATGAGTGTGACAGCATGCAAGGCTATGATGAGTGTGACAGCATGCAAGGCTATGATGAGTGTGACAGCATGCAAGGCTATGATGAGTGTGACAGCATTCAAGGCTATGATAATGAGTGTGACAGCATGCAAGGCTATGATAATGAGTGTGACAGCATGCAAGGCTATGATAATGAGTGTGACAGCATGCAAGGCTATGATAATGAGTGTGACAGCATGCAAGGCTATGATGAGTGTGACAGCATGCAAGGCTATGATAATGAGTGTGACAGCATGTAAGGGTATGATAATGAGTGTGACAGCATGCAAGGCTATGATAATGAGTGTGACAGCATGCAAGGCTATGATTATGAGTGTGACAGCATTCAAGGCTATGATAATGAGTGTGACAGCATTCAAAGCTATGATATTGTCTGTGATTACACGCAAGGCTATTATAATGAATGTGACAGCATTCAAAGCTTTGATAATGATGGTAATGAATGTGGAAGCTTTCAGTTCCACCACCTCTAGTATCTTGACTGGAAAGCAAGTCCTACAGACCATTTTATGAGGACAAGAATACTTTGTGGAAGAAGACACTACCCTCTTCCTTTTTTTTTTTTTGCTCATCAGAAAATGTAAGTATATCTATAGCTCAATGACAGGAAAGGTAATTTCACTTCATTTGAGTAGGATCAAGATGGGAGGATGGGGGTATTAACCCTTTCCATGACCATGTACTGATGATGGGTCTCAATTGACCAGTGACCAGTACTAAAAGACTGATGCCTTATTGACTGGTCAAATATGGGACAGACAATTCTGACCTAGTTGAGCAGAACTCCTCTGAACTTTATAAGCAAGGTTACTGCTCTCCATTTTCACACTGATGATAAAGGGCAGGTTGCAAAATGATTTGAGCATCACTAGATGAATATGGAGCAATAAATCTAACAAGAAAGCTTTAAATAACATCCAACTTTGCAAGGATTGAAGTTCATTTTATCAATACAGAAAACTGATTAAACTGGGGAAAAATGTCTTTTGAACATGAAACAATACAAATTTTCCACAAGAAAGTTTGCATATATCTGACACCTAGAATTATCCAAGACACAAAGGAAGGGTATCCCACATGCTATGGGAGTTGGACTGACTCAGTGTTGTGTTCAAAACATGAAAATTCCATCTAACAGAAGGATGTCATAATGAGATTGGATGAAAGTCCTTTTCATCTCAAAAGAGGTAAGCACGACAAAAGTATCAGATAATGTATTACCTCACTTAAAAAAAGACAGTCAAATACTGAATGTAGGTCACAATGACCTTTGATTGTAAGGGTCTAGTACTAATAGGGATGTGCATAATTATTGAGATTGATGATTCTGGCATCAACTGTTCTGAAACATAAACTAAAGCAGTGAAACATGAAATATGGGTATAAACTCTTCTGGTGAGCTAATCGTCATGTTATTGTGAATTTACTGTTTATCAAAACTTGTGTGGGTCTTACAAATGCTTCAAAATGTAAAATCCTGTAGGCATAAGTCATTTCTGTCAGAGGAATACAAACACAACAAAAAATATTGATGAAACTCTCACAATGCTAAACTGCAGATTGGTTAGATTTTAAATATTATTTTATTCTAAACAAGGACCCAATTATAATGAACAAAGAATACCAACTGACCACTATACCATAACAAATTATGTCAATTTCAAATTCAATATGATACCATGGAAATGTACATAATGACAATCATTATCATTGTTCAAGCATTTCAGGTATCACAGCATAAACTGCAAACATTGAATTATATTATCTAAAAATGGTACATTACAAACTTACAGTCCTATCATCTAATGGTACATTACAAACTTACAGTCCTATCATCTAATGGTACATTACAAACTTACAGTCCTATCATATAATGGTACATTACAAACTTACAGTCCTATCATCTAATGGTACATTACAAACTTACAGTCCTATCATCTAATGGTATATTACAAACTTACAGTCCTATCATTTAATGGTACATTACAAACTTACAGTCCTATCATCTAATGGTACATTACAAACTTACAGTCCTATCATCTAATGGTACATTACAAACTTACAGTCCTATCATCTAATGGTATATTACAAACTTACAGTCCTATCATCTAATGGTACATTACAAACTTACAGTCCTATCATATAATGGTACATTACAAACTTACAGTCCTATCATCTAATGGTACATTACAAACTTACAGTCCTATCATTTAATGGTACATTACAAACTTAGTCATATTATTTAATGGTACATTACTAACTTTATAGTCCTATCATCTAATGGTACATTGAAAACTCAACATCCTTAACATCTAATGATACATTACAAATTTACAGTTATATCATCTAATGGTACATTAGAAATTAACAGTTATATCATCTAAAGGTACATACAAACATGCAGTCCTATTTTCTAATTGTACATTGCAAATATTGAGTCTTAGTAACTACTGATACAGTGCAAACAGTTTGTCAAATTGCAAACAAGAAAACTTACACATTAGAATGGAGTGAAAATTTCCCATACAGAAGAGATTCTGGTGCCAACCATCTATGATAGTCATCTGGAAGTGTTACCTGAAATTTTAAGTTCCTGATTAAAAAAGTTACATATTTTTTACAATAATACAGTGTGCTTACAATTTAACAAGACATTTAAAAAAATTATGTTACTCTGCTCCCCTGCCTGATACAAATATATATAAAAGCTTTTGCTTTAAGAAGACCTTGACCATAACTTTGCCAGATAGTCAATGGAATGCATGAATAGGAATGGATCGTGTTTACTAATTCATTTACATTCCAAGTATGATGGCTACTACTTCAAGTGTTTGGGGCTCAGTCAACAAGAATCTCCAATGAACGGACTTTCTACTGTTCAAAAAGAATTTCCAGGACTTCAACATTTCTTCTTTTTAACTGCTGAGTGCTGAAACCATCTCTGTATTCTTATGCAGCAGGAATTTTGAATTAGTCGTTGTGACAGTCAAACCGAATAACAGATCAGCACCATTGTCATTTTGGTCAAACCAGATACCATTAGATGTCTTTTGGTGAAAAACCATCCCAGTAAGAACAACTATTCAGAAGAATTTGTGACAAGATTTTCAATACATTCATTGCGGCATCCATATTGGATGTCTCAAAGGGAAACCATTTTCATTTATTTTCAACTAAATAACACAGGAAGTTTTTTGGTGAAAACACTATGTTGATATGATTATCAACTTTGAAGAAGTAACAACAACAAACTTTTCAAGATGGCCATCTTGGTGGCCATATTGGATGTCTGATTAGCACTGTTTTCATTCAGGACCAATTAGACACCATGAGTCTTCAAGTGAAAACCATCTCTCCATAGGACTTGTCATTGAAGAGTAGCAATTAACAGGTTTTCAAAATGGCTTCCATAGGAATAGCACTGGCTTTAAAAACGTCACCCAAAAAATTGCCAACCTCAATATTTTGTTGACAATTTTCAAAAGATGTAACAATTTTTATAATACAGTACGAAACATTTATCTTGACATCCTCAGGGACAAGGTATAATTGTCAAGATAACCAGATGTCTAGATAAGTAGGGGAGGGCTGGACATAAATTGAAATTTCGCTTAGAAGTGAAATTTTTAAGAGATGACCTGTCATTGGCGAGGATTTCAGCACAGAAAAAAAAATGGAAATTTTGATTAAATGAAGAGAACAAGTCTGAAATGCACTTGTCTATTGACAATTTATATTTGTGTAAAAAAAATCCATGAATTCGTCAAGTATTCAATCAGTTGTTAGAAAATTCATATATCAGCCAAATCTGTTAGAAAACACAACTAAAATGTATAAAAAAATATTAGTCCTTATTTGATCTCTATGCTATTGTCAACAAACACATTTCCCAAAACAATTCACACTCATTACTGTCCTGGTAGCATGTGGCTGTAAATTTGTTTATATGCTAGATGTACATGTACTTAAATTGGCTGGCAGAGACAACTACGATGATGCCAAGGCTATTAAGAGGATGAGGGTATTCATTGGGAAATGAAAACAAATTAAATAGTTTCACAGTTTTGCAAGATGTCCCACCTTGATTTAATTCAATAGCCAGATATCTATTGTTTCAAAATACTGCAAGCTTGAACTTTTTTTGCAAACAGGAATTTTTCACAGCACAATAATTATGTTCCAATCACTATGAGAAATGAAACAATGCTTTTTCTTAAGCAGATGCCAAATTTCTTTGATCAATGGTTGTCAGCTTGCTTTGATGAAGGTTTATGTGTTATTGATGGCACAGCTAAAGGTGCTCTTTAAAGGACCAAATGAATGCCAGTTTCTTAATGCTGTGGCATCATCAAATAATTGTAAAACACTGATGGAGACATACATACATACATACATACATACATACATACATACATACATACATACATACATACATACATACATACATACATACATACATACATACATACATACATGCATACATACATACATACATACAAACATACATACACACACATACACACCCATACACAAACACATACATACATACATACATACATACATACATACATACATACATACATACATACATACATACATACATACATACATACATACATACATACATACATACATACATACATACATACATACATACATACATACATGCACAGAATGATCATTGCTTCAAAAGTAATCAGTTTTCTTTGAAATTTCAGCAAAACTATTTTTTTCTGGTACATTTTTCAGAAAGGAAATAAGTTGCCATTGTCAGGTATTTTGTAGTCATTCAGTTCCCTCCTTCAGAAGTCGCCTTCAGAGGTGGATTGTAGCTAGTCAGGTAACATGGTTCTTTGGTTTATATTACAAGCACAGGGTACTAAGGCCAGATATTGGCATAAGCAGATTATGATATAACAATGCCATGTTGGGGTGGTTTGTCAATATGAACAAAAGATTTGTCTATGTAGCAATAGATTCCAGTGCAAATTGTTTTCTAAATTTGTGGCTTTTCCTGTCAAGGTGCCAATGATGTTCTCAACTCCAAACCAAAGACTGTATGTACAATTTTTAACAATGAAAAATGTTGTCACCAAAAAGATCACAAGATGTTATATTTTGTCACCAATAAGGAAAAGAAAATATAATTTCCAACATTGGTGAGACCCAGCATGATTCCTGACCATGGTGACCAGAGGTCAGATTTACATTCAGGACCAACTAAGTATCATAATTATTCGGGTAAAATCACCATGCTGATATGACTTTATTTTTAGATGGAGAATCAAAAGAAAAATTTTCAATATGGCTGCTATGACGACAATAATGACTGTCAGATCAGCATCATTTTTATCATGCCAAAAACACGTCTATGTGGATATGATGTTCATTTAGGGCCAAAAACACGTCTATGTGGATATGATGTTCATTTAGGGCCAAAAACACGTCTATGTTGATATGATGTTCATTTAGGGCCAAAAACACATCTATGTTGATATGATGTTCATTTAGGGCCAAAAACATGTCTATGTTGATATGATGTTCATTTAGGGCCAAAAACACGTCTATGCTGATATGATGTTCATTTAGGGCCAAAAACACGTCTATGTTGATATGATGTTCATTTAGGGCCAAAAACACATCTATGTTGATATGATGTTCATTTAGGGCCAAAAACACGTCTATGTTGATATGATGTTCATTTAGGGCCAAAAACACGTCTATGCTGATATGATGTTCATTTAGGGCCAAAAACACGTCTATGTTGATATGATGTTCATTTAGGGCCAAAAACACATCTATGTTGATATGATGTTCATTTAGGGCCAAAAACACGTCTATGTTGATATGATGTTCATTTAGGGCCAAAAACACGTCTATGTTGATATGATGTTCATTTAGGGCCAAAAACACGTCTATGTTGATATGATGTTCATTTAGGGCCAAAAACACGTCTATGTTGATATGATGTTCATTTAGGGCCAAAAACACGTCTATGTTGATATGATGTTCATTTAGGGCCAAAAACACGTCTATGTTGATATGATGTTCATTTAGGGCCAAAAACACGTCTATGTGGATATGATGTTCATTTAGGGCCAAAAACACGTCTATGTTGATATGATGTTCATTTAGGGCCAAAAACACGTCTATGTTGATATGATGTTCATTTAGGGCCAAAAACACGTCTATGTTGATATGATGTTCATTTAGGGCCAAAAACACGTCTATGTTGATATGATGTTCATTTAGGGCCAAAAACACATCTATGTTGATATGATGTTCATTTAAGGCCAAAAACACGTCTATGTTGATATGATGTTCATTTAGGGCCAAAAACATGTCTATGCTGATATGACATTCATGTAGGGCCAACTAAACATCACATCTTTTAATAAAAACCCTATGTTGATATGACATTCATTTAGGGCCAACCAGACATCATGTCTTTTAATAAAAACCCTATGTTGATATGACATTCATTTAGGGCCAACCAGACATCATGTCTTTTAATAAAAACCCTATGTTGATATGACACTCATTTAGGGCCAACCAGACATCATATCTTTTAATAAAAACCCTATGTAGATATGACATTCATTTATGGCCAACTAGAAAACATGTCTTTTAATAAAATCCCTATGTTGATATGACCATTTATTTAGATCGAGTAGCGATGACTGGTGGCCATAGGACCAATTACACATGATAGAAATCTTTTGCTGAATATACCTTGCTGATATGACTCTGTTCAGGGAGTATAGAGATAAAAAGGTTTTCAAGATGGCTGCTATCACAGCCATACTGGTTGCCAGAATTCCACCATTTACAATTAAAAACACAAGGCATCATATAGGTTATATTAGTGAAATGAAAATAATAACAATAACAATATTTTGAACATATCTGATATTGTGGCCATATTGGAAGTCAGATCAGCACTATTTCATTTCAATTAAATGTCATGAGAAGTTTATCAGTGAAACCATATGATGATATGACCCATCCATTCAGGAGAAATAGCAATTGTCAAGATGAATGACCTAGTGGTCATATTAGATGTCTAAGCAGCGCCATTTTCTTTAAGGACCAATTAGACCTAGGGATGGAAATGTAGGTATAGTTTCATGTAAATCCTCCAAGAAGTTAAAGAGGAGTAGCCATAACAAACTTGTATTAATGGAGAAATGGACAAAGGACAACAGATGCTGGGTATTTAACAACAGGCAGAGTGACAAATGGACAAAAGGTCAACAGACCCTGGGTATTTAACAACAGGCAAAGGGACAAATAGACATAGGACAACAGATCATCAGTAATGAATGAGTAGCAGAGAGCCATCCTGTATGACTAATTGAGCTAAAACACAAAGTAAAGTACAGGTTGGAATTTATTCAGTATGACAATATTATTGAGATTACATTAGTTTCCACAAACAAAATAAAAGCCTTCAAGACCAATTCAAGGCAATACAATTCTTTTTTCTGAATATCATTTTCGTACATAGGCCTATTATTGTGGTTTTTAAAATTGTATAAGCATTTTTATTTTCCCAATTAAATAAGTGACAGACAACAAAAACATCATTTTACATACAATTTTTCTCTCAGTTCACACCTCTGGACTTTGATAACAAGCAAGGTCGTATCAAGTGAGTTTATACTAATGTTGTAACTCAAGACTTTAGTAACAAATAAGATCATCTCAATGTTAATAATGATATAATGACCACATCAATTCAAGTTGTGCAGCAAGATTTTTATTTTGCAAGTGCAAACATCTTAAAGAGCAAAAATACATTTATTCACTTCAAAGCAGGGTTATTTCTTTGTTAATCAATATTCTGTTCAGTAGTGATTTTTGATATAAATATGTACTTTAATTTCTATATACAGTAGTCCCCCTCTTGAATGGCCCCCCTTACCAGCGGCCACCTGCTCATTACAGCCAGAATCTGAAGGCACCGACAAATTTGCGTTAAAAATTACCCCTCACGAAAGGCCACCTGGCTAACGCGACCAGTGGCCAGCATATTTTTGCAAAAACATAAAATTTACCCCTCACAATCGGCCACATTTCTTTTTGTAATATGTATCTAGAACAATTTTTTTCTAATGGTGTTAAGTAATCCAATTTCTGTTTCCCGATGTCAGGTTTTTGTTCTTCAAAAAAGTGTTCTACATGTACCACTAAGGTTAATATTATATCCTTTACAACTCACAAGAAGCCACATTTATTCCATAAAGCCGAGAAAGACTCAAATTTTAATCCATACCTAAAGGTAATCGGTATATCCTTACAGCGTGTTATCTAAGATGTCTGGTTTATAAACTGATAATTGTTAAGATTACACTTATTAATAGTTGTAACCTCGGAGAAGTGGCAATTTTTGATGTACAATACCAAAGTCAGCTCGGAAAATGGTTTGATAGCCTTTATGGCTTCTATTTGCAAGATGTGGAGCTTGTTAACTTACATAATTAGTGGTTATTACACAACAATTGTAAAGTTATTAAATCCTAATGGCCGCGATGTGCTATTGTTCAGATCAAATCTGCTGTACCTATCCAAGCCGTTTTTCACACTTAGAGTAAAAAAAAAATATATAAAAACAATAGGGTATCAGACTGCAACTAATGAATCATGTGACAATTGCTGCCTTTAAAAATATACGGCATCTTGTTTAAATGCAGAAGAAAAAAAATTGTTTTATCAGTCTTGTAGTTGCAACATTGATGATTATACCTGGACGTAATGTCAAGATCACACGGTCAGCACTGGCTACAAATAGAAACAGGGTACTAGACAAAGACCGAAAAATCATGTGACAACACAACTTGTCGCTTTTTTTTTAGCTTTTTTTTTATGAAGAAAGCATTTCGTCTGCTCAACAAATGTGTCGTCTGCATAATTAAATCGCATACAGTTAGCAACAACGGAATAACTCATTACCAAACATTAACATGTCATCACGTAAACGAAGATGATTATTTCAGAAAACATTAGTTATTATAGTCTTCGATATCGGGTGAGGTGGGAAGGGGGACTGGTCAAACAAATTTAGGTAGAAAAGACTCGAATAAAACAATTTTATGTTGAAAAGACTCGAATAAATAACATCGTCACCGATAAGTTATTTAGCAGCAGTGAGAAAATGGAGCAAATGGAAAGAGAATTGCGTATGTACCAAGATTCAAATGACATTTTTGAATGGTTCTGCAATGTGCAAGACATTACCCGCTCACATATCACGCTTACGCCAAGAATAAGAACTATTATTGCATATTCAGTGGAAATAAGTCAACTATTATAGCACAAGAACCGTTCAATATTTAATGTTGCTTTTAAACGAAGATATTAAATGCTTTGAAAAATGAAGCTTTCTTACGACATACATATACTTCTCACAAAAAAATTAGTCCCTCTCTGGAAAGGCCACCCGCCTGATAAGGCCACATTCTCAGTGCAGAAGGGGTGGCCGTATAAGAGGGGGACTACTGTAATTATTTTAAAACTTTTCGTTGCTGAAATCTGAATAAAATATCTGACCTGTTGATCTGAAATGTCATCTACTTGCTGTGCCCACTCTAGGTCTCCAATCTTGGTGATCATTTTCTTGTCTATATATATGCTCTTTGCTCGCAGTAACCTGTGGATGATCTAGAAGAACAAAAAAGTTAAATTACAAATTATTTTTTTAATCCTAAATTTTTGTTGTTTTTTTTCTTATTCCAAAACATATTGCAAAATCCTACTTTAAAAAGAAAGTAGGATTATATATACTAGTTCAAACATGCTCTTCAATATACCGTATATATTCATCTATAAGTCAGATCCAACTGCATAGACTTAGAGCTTTCATTGCATAATTTGCTGACAGAATCAGGGTCTATGCAGTTCATTAAGAATTATTAGCAGAACAAATAACACAGATAATAAATAATCAGCACATATGTGATGGCACATGAGGGTCGATGTTATCTGCAGAGGAACCTGACTTATAGGTGGGTATATATGGTACTTAAAATATTAAAAACTATTGGATGCCCATGATAAAACAATGAGTTAACATACAAGTCCGCTCAAGCACTGAGCCTGATACACACTTTTGGATGCCCATGACAAAGCTCTGAGTTGACAACATACAAGTCTCTTAAAGCACTGAGTTGACAACACACAAGTCTCTTAAAGCACTGAGTTGACAACATACAAGTCTCTTAAAGCACTGAGTTGACAACATGCAAGTCTCTTAAAGCACTGAGTTGACAACATACAAGTCTCTTAAAGCACTGAGTTGACAACACACAAGTCTCTTAAAGCACTGAGTTGACAACACACAAGTCTCTTAAAGCACTGAGTTGACAACACACAAGTCTCTTAAAGCACTGAGTTGACAACACACAAGTCTCTTAAAGCACTGAGTTGACAACATACAAGTCTCTTAAAGCACTGAGTTGACAACATACAACTCTCTTAAAGCACTGAGTTGACAAAACACGTCTCTTTAAGCACTGAGCCTGATACACAACTTTTTGATATGCCTTTAACAAAGCAGTGAGAGAACACTCAAATCCCTGTGTTCATTTCTTGCTACCTTGGGCCCCCGCACATTCTAGGTCTGGGCTTGTTGAAAGCCCTTTGCATAATCCTGTAATTTTTGTACTACAGAAAAGTTTTCCCTTCTTACAAGCCATGGCATTTTTCTAACATAAAATTGTTCAAGTAATTGATACTGATTTAATGACACCATCACCTGTAGCTGTACATTTATTTATTTGAATGAAATGAAATAAAAATAAAATCTACTGACAAAATATCTAAGACACTAACATTTCTAATATTATCTCATTCTACATCATTCAAAAACATTTTAATATTTTTCTTAATTTCACACAGAGTTTATCAGCATTGTGACATATGAATCCAAAACTGAACTATATGGCAACACCTAATTTTCATGTCCATGCATTTTAAAGTCAGCCATAAAAACACTTAATACATTTATTCACAACTGAAAGAAAAACTAAAGTCATCCATGTTATGAATAATAAAAGCTCAACAAAAAAGGATGCAATAGATGTGAAAAGGCTAACTGATGATAAGATCTCTGATCTCAGTACGTATAGGTCTGAGTGCATATTCAGCATCAGTAAAGTAAGAGAAATGATAGACCTTAACAATAACTAACTCATCCAGAAAAAGCAGATAACTTATTAAATGAAATGGACGAAACCTCAATATTTACTGGAAAACAGATAAATGATTTACTCATTGCACTACAGTGAAAGCAAGGGTAGACAATCTCACATTATGACATTATCAGCATTGTGTGTTTTCAAAATCTGATACACAAACAATACAACCTCTGAAGTGACCATGTGTATCCATGGTTGCTAAACACATTTTTGTCAAAGCATCACATTCATGGCAGCCAATTACACCAATCCATTTATAGTCATGGAAATCCATGCACATAAATTTGGCTCACAGTGGACATTACTCTTCTTGCATGTTATTCACAGTGGACATTACTCTTCTTGCATGTTATTCACAGTGGACATTACTCATCATGGACATTGCTCCTAGTGGATGTTACTCCTAGTGGACATTAATCATAATGTAATACTGAATGAAGCCTAATGTAATGCTGAATGAACACCAATGTAATACTGAATGAACACCAATGTAATACTGAATGAACACCAATGTAATGATGAATGAACACCAATGTAATACTGAATGAACACCAATGTAATGCTGAATGAACACTAATGTAATGCTGAATGAACACCAATGTAATACTGAATGAACACCAATGTAATGCTGAATGAACACCAATGTAATGATAAATGAACACCAATGTAATACTGAATCAATCTTAAAGCAATAATGAATGAACACTGCTGTAATGCTGAAAGAAAACTAATGTAATATTGGATGAACACCAATGTAATGATGAATGAACACCAATGTAATACTGAATGAACACCAATGTAATGCTGAATGAACACCAATGTAATACTGAATCAATCTTAAAGCAATAATGAATGAACACTGCTGTAATGCTGAAAGAAAACTAATGTAATATTGGATGAACACCAATGTAATGATGAATGAACACCAATGTAATGATGAATGAACACCAATGTAATGATGAATGAACACCAATGTAATGATGAATGAACACCAATGTAATGATGAATGAACACCAATGTAATACTGAATGAACACAAATTAAATGCAATGAAGTGCAAATGAAATTTGCTAAATTACCCATTTTTCATTGTGTACATCAATTCAGCCTGAAAATAAACATCAGTAAGACAGAATGCATGTACCAACTGATAAAACTCTTCAGTACACCTCCTCCACCAACCCCCATAACCTTCGATGGTGAAGACCTAGTCCAGTGCAAAAACTGTCCACCTTGGTATTAATATCTCGGACAATGCCAGCCTTGAGAGTGAGATAACATATAGGTTGGGGAAGGCCAGCACTGCTTTCGGCAAGCTAAAGCATTGGCTCTGGAACAATACTTGTGTGAAAGGGAAAGTATATCGTGCCATAGTGATGTCATCTCTCCTGTATGTTACAGAAACCTGGACGATCTATCGAACACAGGCAAAGTGACTTCATGCTTATATGATGTGCAACCTCCACCAAAATTCAACTAATTAAATGGAAGGACAAGGTCACAAACATAGAGGAAATGAAGTGAATAGGATGCCTGGTTATGACTGACATTCTTATTAAGAAAAACCTAAGATGGCTTGGTCACATCCATAGGATGGATGAGGGGGGGCAACTTTTGTACTCACAACTGAAGTAAGGAAACAAATCAAGGAAGACCACAGCTAAGATTCAAGGATGTAGTTAAGAGAAACATGAAAGCCAGACAAATTGACAAGAGGAGATGGAAAACCTCTGGCTCAAGATCAAGAAGAATGGAGGAAAAGCATCTCAGTGAGACCTAAGCCATAGGACAGTCATCGTCGACCCACCAACGGAATACAATAATGACATCAATTCAATGTTATTAATAATTTATTTTCAAGAATTACATTTCTCCACTGAATTCATGAATTTTTGGAATTTTGATAAATACCTTTTGTTGGTGCAAATAATTTAGTCCAGTACAAATGTTAACAGAAAAATGGTACAGTCTGTTGCTAGGGAGTTGGAGTTCATTCTGGTGTAAAAATGTCTGCAAGTCTTCGTAGACAGTAATGTCATCTGAGAATTTGAAGAAGTCTGAAAAAAAAATGAAAAGTCCATAATGATATATTCAATACAAATGAAAGTCCATAATGATATATTCAATACAAATGAAAGTCCATAATGATATATTCAATACAAATGAAAGTCCATAATGATATATTCAATACAAATGAAAGTCCATAATGATATATTCAATACAAATGAAAGTCCATAATGATATATTCAATACAAATGAAAGTCCATAATGATATATTCAATACAAATGAAAGTCCATAATGATATATTCAATACAAATGAAAGTCCATAATGATATATTCAATACAAATGAAAGTCCATAATGATATATTCAATACAAATGAAAGTCCATAATGATATATTCAATACAAATGAAAGTCCATAATGATATATTCAATACAAATGAAAGTCCATAATGATATATTCAATACAAATGAAAGTCCATAATGATATATTCAATACAAATGAAAGTCCATAATGATATATTCAATACAAATGAAAGTCCATAATGATATATTCAATACAAATGAAAGTCCATAATGATATATTCAATACAAATGAAAGTCCATAATGATATATTCAATACAAATGAAAGTCCATAATGATATATTCAATACAAATGAAAGTCCATAATGATATATTCAATACAAATGAAAGTCCATAATGATATATTCAATACAAATGAAAGTCCATAATGATATATTCAATACAAATGAAAGTCCATAATGATATATTCAATACAAATGAAAGTCCATAATGATATATTCAATACAAATGAAAGTCCATAATGATATATTCAATACAAATGAAAGTCCATAATGATATATTCAGCACAAAAAAAACCCAAGAAAAGAAAATGATAATTTATCTGTAGAATTAATGCAAATGTTTAGTGTTGCCACTAGTAAAAGCATGGACAAAAGAAATCGGTACAAGACAATATTTTACAAATTCTAATCAACTGATCTCGTCAATGCATGGTTTATCACTTGTAGAGAAAATTATGTTGCAAATGTAACAAGTCAACATTATACTATAGTTTGTTCCACAGAGCATCACAAATTTCACCTTATCTGTAACTCAGTAAATTAGCAGGTCAGCATTAATAAAAGAAGCTAAAAGTAACAAAAGCATTACACATGAAGTATTTAAAATTAATTTCTAATTTAGTCTACATTTAATGATGCTAACTTGAAAATTTGCCAAGTTAAGATATGACAAAATTCATGATAATGTGTGGAACAAACTAGAGTATAATCCCATTCCAATATGGTCACTGTCTGATACCAACTTAATCCAATTAACAATCTTGGTTCAGAGTTCAATTATAAAGTGTTATGTATATTTAATTTAATTGTTTATTTGTTAGTTTTAAAAATCTTTTTTTATTTCATTACATGCTATTGTAATGTAACATTGTATGCTGGACATGACTGTCCAAAATTGACTTCATTTCTGATTGCTCTGATCGGCTTTTTTATTTTTTTTTTATTTCATTTATGTCAACAACTAAATTATTCTCTATGTTTATGAGCTTAATATTAGGATTAATATTATTCAAGTAAACATGGAGTAAATATGTTAATTTGGATGAGGATTTGGTAAATCATACTTTAACATCTAACATTTTCAAATTGTGCTGTGACCAGTTTGGACTCAATTTTATTTTCTTTATATTATGAATTCAAGTGATTATATTCTTTAGAAAAAAAATTGCTATGATAAACTTATTGGATAAAGATATTCACTGGAATTTATGCTGAATTCAAACCTGGAATAATATTTCTGTGATTCAACAACAGACTGTTGACGCATCAGTGCTCTTAGGCTATAAGTGACAAATCATCGCTATCAGTTTTGAATCTCTTTTGGACTTGAACTGAGTTTTATTCAGGACTTTTTATTATCAGGACTTGTGTCTATAATTCTTGAATTATTTTGGGATTTAATTCGCAATACAGTAAGTTCTTTTTTCTCATTTTCACTTTATATTCTAGGAAAATAAATTATTTGTTAAATTTTACAAATCTTATCATCTTGCACCCTTTTCTGTTACTTATTTTATGAGCAAAGACTCATAACAAAAAAAAAAAAAAGTTAAAGTGTTTCCATGCACTGCATAAAATGTTTAGGTTTAGTGACTTGGTGCAAGTGAAAGCCTTCACCATAAACACTGGCTATATAGCATGAATTAGCTGTCTATAATAGAAACAGGCAAACTCCAAACCAAGAGTAAATAAAAGCACCAATGGCAATGTATACAAATAAAATTAATTCCATAAGAAAGACATATCTAGATATTCAAGCATTTATTTCACAACTCACAGAATATCAATGATGGTTTCAAGTCCCAGTTTTAACACTGATGCACAGAATACTAAAATATTTGTCTTCAAGCTTAAAAACAACTGCTGCTGGCCATGTTTCTTTGAGAGATTCAAAAGCTCTTCCATGAGACAGCCATTACACCAAACAAGGTTGCTTATGACTTATAAAACATCCATCACTCAAAATATCATGCATTTCCTTTAACAGGTTTTTTTGTTGCTGAATACTGATGAAATTTGTAGAATGTCTACAAGGTGTTGCTTGTGTTCTTGTAATCTGCTACTTTTTGTACAGCTTTAGATGCATCATGAGATGCAAGTGCTACATGATGACCCATGCAATGAATGTGCATGAGGAAAGGATTGTCATCACACAAATGTACCCCCACACCTGTGTGTCTCCCAGTCATGTCACTTGCTCCATCTAATAAGTCCAATAACTTTTTACAGTTTGATATGTTTGTCTGCCAATAATTCAACAACTTTGTAATTGTTTCAGCTTTTCCACTGAGTAAAGTTTCCCCAAAACACAATTGTCTGGGAATTTGGCCCTCTGGGCCAACTCACCACTGTGTTGTCAGATAGAATTACTTCCATAAATACTCTTCTATCACAAATGAAATGCTCTCATTATGGCCTTCATCTTGAGACAGCCACAGGGTTTTGGAAAAGATGGTAGGAGGTGGACATCCTAGCTAGCCATGCTGACATCTGTATATAACATGATTTTCAAAGGAAGGACCTGGACAATAACACCTGCATAAGTTCAGTGGGATATTCCCTTTCAGTGGGAGGTAACAAATAACAATTAGACCTTACTACTTTTTGTTCCCAAGGGCAAAGCTTTGCTTTCCAATTTGACAATTGAATCATTTGCAATGGACTCATGAACTGACGCCTAATGAAAATGAGATCCATTGTTGCATTGAGGAGACCCAATAAGAGAAGGAATTCTTAGGTTGAGGTGTGATTCTTGATGGGATCAATGATGTCACTACAATTATTCAAGGCATATACATGAGAGAAAGAGACCTATTCATGTCTTTGAATTATATACCCAAACTGGGACAAAATCCTGAGATGGTACAGTAACAAATTTTCCATGTTGGCAAGGAATCCAAGGAGGAACTAACTTCTAACAATGATGCATCATAAATAATGTACCTACTTGGCATTTGTGTAGAATATTGACCAAGTAGATGGAAATCAATGAATGTAGAGGCATTTGTGTAGAATATTGACCAAGTAGATGGAAATCTATGAATGTGGAGGTGTTTGTATAGAATATTGACCAAGTAGATGAAAATCAATCAATGTAGAGGCGTTTGTGTAGAATATTGACCAAGTAGATGGAAATCAATGAATGTGGAGGTGTTTGTGTAGAATATTGACCAAGTAGATGAAAATCAATCAATGTAGAGGCGTTTGTGTAGAATATTGACCAAGTAGATGGAAATCAATGAATGTTGAGGCGTTTGTGTAGATTATTGACCAAGTAGATGGAAATCAATCAATGTGGAGGTGTTTGTGTAGAATATTGACCAAGTAGATGAAAATCAATCAATGTGGAGGTGTTTGTGTAGAATATTGACCAAGTAGATGAAAATCAATCAATGTGGAGGTGTTTGTGTAGAATATTGACCAAGTAGATGGAAATCAATCAATGTGGCGGTGGCTGTGTAGAATATTGACCAAGCAGATGGAAATCAATGAATGTGGAGGTGGCTGTGTAGAATACTGACCAAGTAGATGGAAATCAATGAATGTGGAGGTGTTTGTGTAGAATATTGATCAAGTAGATGGAAATGAATGAATGTAGAGGCGTTTGTGTAGATTATTGACCAAGTAGATGGAAATCAATGAATGTAGAGGCATTTGTGTAGAATATTGACCAAGTAGATGAAAATCAATGAATGTGGAGGTGGCTGTGTAGAATATTGACAAATTAGATGGAAATCAATGAATGTGGAGGTGGCTGTGTAGAATATTGACCAAGCAGATGGAAATCAATGAATGTGGAGAGGCTGTGTAGAATATTGACCAAGTAGATGAAAACCAATGAATGTGGAGATGGCTGTGTAGAATATTGACCAAGTAGATGGAAATCAATGAATGTAGAGGCATCTGTGTAGAATATTGACCAAGTAGATGAAAATCAATGAATGTAGAGGTGTTTTTATAGAATGCTGACCAAGTAGATGGAAATCAATGAATGTGGAGATGGCTGTGTAGAATATTGACCAAGTAGATGGAAATCAATGAATGTGGAGGTGTTTGTGTAGAATATTGACCAAGTAGATGGAAATCAATGAATGTGGAGGTGGCTGTGTAGAATATTGACCAAGTAGATGGAAATCAATGAATGTGGAGGTGGCTGTGTAGAATACTGACCAAGTAGATGAAAATCAATGAATGTGGAGATGGCTGTGTAGAATACTGACCAAGTAGATGGAAATCAATGAATGTGGAGATGGCTGTATAGAATATTGACCAAGTAGATGAAAATCAATGAATGTTGAGGCGTTTGTGTAGAATATTGACCAAGTAGATGAAAATAAATGAATGTAGAGGTGTTTGTATAGAATGCTGACCAAGTAGATGGAAATCAATGAATGTGGAGATGGCTGTGTAGAATATTGACCAAGTAGATGGAAATCAATGAATGTAGAGGCATTTGTGTAGAATATTGACCAAGTAGATGGAAATCACTGAATGTGGAGGAGTTTGTGTAGAATATTGACCAAGTAGATGGAAATCAATGAATGTGGAGGTGTTTGTGTAGAATATTGACCAAGTAGATGGAAATCAATGAATGTAGAGGTGTTTGTGTAGAATATTGACCAAGTAGATGGAAATCAATGAATGTAGAGGCATTTGTGTAGAATATTGACCAAGTAGATGGAAATCACTGAATGAGGAGGAGTTTGTGTAGAATATTGACCAAGTAGATGAAAATCAATGAATGTTGAGGCATTTGTGTAGAATATTGACCAAGTAGATGAAAATCAATGAATGTGGAGATGGCTGTATAGAATATTGACCAAGTAGATGAAAATCAATGAATGTTGAGGCATTTGTGTAGAATATTGACCAAGTAGATGAAAATCAATGAATGTGGAGGCATTTGTGTAGAATATTGACCAAGTAGATGAAAATCAATGAATGTGGAGGAGCTTGTGTAGAATATTGACCAAGTAGATGAAAATCAATGAATGTTGAGGCATTTGTGTAGAATATTGACCAAGTAGATGAAAATCAATGAATGTGGAGATGGCTGTATAGAATATTGACCAAGTAGATGAAAATCAATGAATGTTGAGGCATTTGTGTAGAATATTGACCAAGTAGATGAAAATCAATGAATGTGGAGGCATTTGTGTAGAATATTGACCAAGTAGATGAAAATCAATGAATGTGGAGGCATTTGTGTAGAATATTGACCAAGTAGATGAAAATCAATGAATGTGGAGGTGTTTGTGTAGAATATTGACCAAGTAGATGGAAATCAATGAATGTGGAGGTGGCTGTGTAGAATATTGACCAAGTAGATGGAAATCAATGAATGTAGAGGCATTTGTGTAGAATATTGACCAAGTAGATGAAAATCAATGAATGTGGAGGAGCTTGTGTAGAATATTGACCAAGTAGATGAAAATCAATGAATGTGGAGATGGCTGTGTAGAATATTGACCAAGTAGATGGAAATCAATGAATGTAGAGGCATTTGTATAGAATATTGACCAAGTAGATGGAAATCAATGAATGTGGAGGTGTTTGTATAGAATACTGACCAAGTAGATGGAAATCAATGAATGTGGAGATGGCTGTGTGGAATATTGACCAAGTAGATGGAAATCAATGAATGTAGAGGCATTTGTGTAGAATATTGACCAAGAAGATGGAAATCAATGAATGTGGAGGAGTTTGTGTAGAATATTGACCAAGTAGATGGAAATCAATGAATATGGAGGTGGCTGTGTAGAATACTTACCAATTAGATTGAAATCAATGAATGTGGAGGTGTTTGTGTAGAATATTGATGAAGTAGATGGAAATCAATGAATGTGGAGGTGTTTGTGTAGAATATTGACCAAGTAGATGGAAATTAATGAATGTGGAGGTGTTTGTTTAGAATACTGACCAAGTAGATGGAAATCAATGAATGTGGAGGTGGCTGTGTAGAATATTGACCAATTAGATGGAAATCAATGAATGTGGAGGTGTTTGTGTAGAATATTGACCAAGTAGATGGAAATCAATGAATGTGGAGGTGTTTGTGTAGAATATTGACCAAGTAGATGGAAATCAATGAATGTGGAGGTGTTTGTGTAGAATACTGATCATGTAGATGGAAATCAATGATTGTGGAGGTGGCTGTGTAGAATATTGACCAAGTAGATAGAAATCTCTGAATGTAGAGGTGTTTGTGTAGAATATTGACCAAGTAGATGGAAATCACTGAATGTGGAGGTGTTTGTGTAGAATATTGACAAATTAGATGGAAATCAATGAATGTAGAGGCATTTGTGTAGAATAGTGACCAAGTAGATGGAAATCAATGAATGTAGAGGCGTTTGTGTAGAATAGTGACCAAGTAGATGGAAATCTATGAATGTAGAGGCATTTGTGTAGAATAGTGACCAAGTAGATGGAAATCAATGAATGTGGAGGTGGCTGTGTAGAATTTTGACCAAGTAGATGGAAATAACTGAATGAAGAGGTGTTTGTATAGAATATTGACAAAGTAGATGGAAATCAATGAATGTAGAGGCGTTTGTGTAGAATATTGACAAAGTAGATGGAAATCAATGAATGTGGAGGTGTTTGTGTAGAATATTGACCAAGTAGATGGAAATCAATGAATGTGGAGGTGTTTGTGTAGAATAGTGACCAAGTAGATGGAAATCAATGAATGTGGAGGTGGCTGTGTAGAATATTGACCAAGTAGATAGAAATCTCTGAATGTGGAGGTGTTTTTGTAGAATATTGACCAAGTAAATGGAAATCAATGAATGTGGAGGTGTTTGTGTAGAATATTGACAAATTAGATGGAAATCAATGAATGTAGAAGCGTTTGTGTAGAATATTGACCAAGTAGATGGAAATCAATGAATGTGGAGATGGCTGTGTAGAATATTGACCTAGTAGATGGAAATCAATGAATGTGGAGATGGCTGTATAGAATATTGACCAAGTAGATGGAAATCACTGAATCTGGAGGTGTTTGTGTAGAATATTGACCAAGTAGAGGCGTTTGTGCAGAATAGTGACCAAGTAGATGGAAATCTATGAATGTAGAGGCGTTTGTGTAGAATAGTGACCAAGTAGATGTAAATCAATGAATGTGGAGGTGGCTGTGTAGAATTTTGACCAAGCAGATGGAAATAACTGAATGAGGAGGTGTTTGTATAGAATATTGACAAAGTAGATGGAAATCAATGAATGTAGAGGAGTTTGTGCAGAATATTGACCAAGTAGATGGAAATCAATGAATGTGGAGGTGTTTATACAGAATATCGACCAAGTAGATGGAAATCAATGAATTTGGAGGCGTTTGTGTAGAATATTGACCAAGTAGATGGAAATCAATGAATTTGGAGGTGTTTGTGTAGAATATTGAGAAATTGGATGGAAATCAATGAATGTAGAAGCGTTTGTGTAGAATAGTGACCAAGTAGATGGAAATCAATGAATGTAGAGGCGTTTGTGTAGAGTAGTGACCAAGTAGATGTAAATCAATGAATGTGGAGGTGTTTGTGTAGAATATCGACCAAGTAGATGGAAATCAATGAATGTAGAGGCATTTGTGCAGAATATTGACCAAGTAGATGGAAATCACTGAATCTGGAGGTGTTTGTGTAGAATATTGACCAAGTAGATGGAAATCAATGAATGTGGAGGCGTTTGTGTAGAATATTGACCAAGTAGATGGAAATCAATGAATGTAGAGGTGTTTGTGCAGAATATTGACCAAGTAGATGGAAATCAATGAATTTGGAGGTGTTTGTGTAGAATATTGACCAAGTAGATGGAAATCAATGAATGTGGAGATGACTGTGTAGAATACTGATCAAGTAGATGAAAATCAATGAATGTGGAGATGGCTGTATAGGATATTGACCAAGTAGATGGGAATCAATGAATGTAGAGGCGTTTGTGTAGAATATTGACCAAGTAGATGGGAATCAATGAATGTAGAGGCATTTGTGTAGAATATTGACCAATTAGATGGAAATCAATGAATGTGGAGGCATTTGTGTAGAATATTGACCAAGTAGATGGAGATCAATGAATGTGGAGGTGTTTGTGTAGAATATTGACCAATTAGATGGAAATCAATGAATTTGGAGGTGTTTGTGTAGAATATTGACCAAGTAGATGGAAATCAATGAATGTAGAGGCGTTTGTGCAGAATATTGACCAAGTAGATGGAAATCAATGAATGTGGAGATGGCTGTGTAGAATATTGACCAAGTAGATGGAAATCAATGAATGTGGAGGTGTTTGTGTAGAATATTGACCAATTAGATGGAAATCAATGAATGTGGAGGCGTTTGTGTAGAATATTGACCAAGTAGATGGATATCAATGAATGTGGAGGCATTTGTGTAGAATATTGACAAATTAGATGGAAATCAATGAATGTAGAGGTGTTTGTGTAGAATATTGACCAATTAGATGGAAATCAATGAATGTAGAGGCATTTGTGTAGAATATTGACAAATTAGATGGAAATCAATGAATGTGGAGGCATTTGTGTATAATACTGACAAATTAGATGGAAATCAATGAATGTGGGTGGCTGTGAAGTGCAGCATAATTCTGTCAATAATATATGCAAAAAATGCCAAAAGTTTTTATTGTTTTAACTTTATTTCTTTTTTTATTGTAGCAAAAAAAGAATAATACAAAGCATTCTCCTGGAAAATTAATTTGGTGGAAAAAAGTATAATGATTACTCTAAAAGCCTAATGGTTGGAATGTATGCACATGCCTGTCAACTTCCTGTGCTTAATCTCCTCCCAGATAAACAGGGAAAAAAAACATGGCTCTGGATTCCTGGACCCATGAGGTTTGCCAATTACATGGCCTATTTCTATCCAAAACAGGTTACTTGACAGAGAGAGTTCATCCCTACCAACACAAGAAAGAATAACAGTCACATCTTTGGCATTATGGTATGCAAGTACTGAACTGCTCTGTTATTGCAGGAGACAGGAGTATTTCAGATGCTCAGACAGACAATCCCAATACCAGCCACAAGGAAATATAAAGGGACCAGGCAAATAACAACTGGGATCCATAGTAATATTGGATTGCAAACAAGAGTATCCCCTTCTGAGTCAGGTGTCACACCTGCAACTACAATAAGTATACACCCATGTCCCTCAGCTCAGAAAAGTCTGCTGCATGCACCAACAATGGCACTTCCCAATGCACAGACAAGTGTGTCAGCTAAATTAACTCATATAATGGAGACCCCCAGTTCAACACCCCTTCCTCCAAGAGATGTGCCTACAATACAAACCAGAGTCCAACACAAAAAATCACAAGCCAAAAAAGATGGGTCTCTAATAATTGGCTCATCAATACTGAAAAGTATAATACCAAGGAGACTTTTTTAAACAGATGTACAGACTCTAAGAGGTGCAAAAATAAATAGTATCACGGAAAGACTCATGAATACTGACCTAACTAAATACAACCAAATTATTATTTTAGTAGGTGGAAATGATGCCAGGGATGGAAGGTCACTAAGCCAAATCAGGACAGATTTTGAAAGTTTACTGTATGCTGCTAGGTACTGCAGTCTAGATACATGTAAAATAATCATATCAGGCCTACCACCTCGTGTTGACACCAGGGTGAAAGAAATCAATGATCTGATAATTGACCTATGTGAAGACTTCAACCTACAGTACATTCCTCAATACACATCTTTCTTTCTTCAGAAACAGGATATCAACCTAAGTCTCTACCACAGAGACAAAATTCATTTAAGCAGAAAAGGAACCTCTCAACTACTGAGAAATATCAACAATGTATGCCCCTATTTTCAGACACTATAATGAAGAGTACTGCATCTACTGTGGGGAAACTGGCCATATGACATCAATATGCCATCATGGCAAACAGATTGAGTGCTTCAGATGTCATAAATTTGGACACAAACAAAGACTGTCAATCAACGTATTATACATACTAGGAAGTTGGCAAAGAGGAGAATGCCAATGCTTCATCCATAACAAATCAAAATTTACCTAGAGAGACTCTTGACTCTAAATATCCAATGGACACTGTTGTAAATGTAAATGTCAATGGATTTTCAGGGTCTGTATGTGACTTTAAAGATGCTAATATATATGAACATTTAAGTATGGAAATAGAATGTAAGAATGATAAAAATAATATGGAGACAATCTACGGTGGTAACCCATTGCATGACATACATATAATTGATATGAAACTAAATGCAAAAGATTTTAACGTAGGTCACTTAAATGTACAGGGTATAGTGGGAAAAATAGACCAAATTAAGTTAATGTTATCTTCCAAGGAAAATAATATAGCTGTTTTAGGACTCACTGAAACCAAACTAAATGCTAACCACAATGATAATCTATTTCATTGTCAAGGCTACAATAAACCATTACGCAGGGACAGAGAGACAGCAGGGGGAGGTCTTGTTGTATACATTAGGGAAATGCAGAAAGGCGACTTGACTTAGAGTCACAAGAAATTGAGAGTATTTGGGTGGAAATTTATCAAAATAATGCAAAATCATTTCTAGTTGGTTTCATTTATAGGCCACCTTCCTCCAAAGCAATTTGGAATGATAACTTTTTGAAACAAATTGAAAATGTTCTTGCACAGGATAAAGAAACATATATACTTGGTGATATAAATAAGGACCTTCTCAATACTCAAATAAGCAAGAACTGGACAGAATTTATTGAATCATTAGGCCTAGTACAGATGGTAAATGACCCCACTAGGGTAACAGAAACATCAAGCACTCTTATTGATCACAAATTTTACCAACCTACCAGACAATGTAACTTGTGTTAACATACCAAAAGTTGGTCTTAGTGACCACTATCCTACTTTTTTGACAAGAAAGGTTAAATGCAAGAGAAATAAGAAAAATACACACAAAACTATCACTTACAGATCATTCAAAAATTTTAATGAAAAACAATTTCTCAAAGACCTATATAAAGCTCCATGGAAGATGATCCAAAATTTGGATGACATAGATGAAGGTCTTAGGGTGTGGACTGACTTATTTATGGATGTAGTCTCTAAGCATGCACCAATGAAAGTACATCTCGTAAGGAATGAAATCCAACCTAATTGGCTTACAACTGAAATCCTTGATGCTATGAAAACAAGAGACCAATTTAAGGCTATGGGAAACCATGCACACTATAAAGTATGGAGAAACAAAATAACAAATATGATCAAAAAAGCTAAACAAAATTATTATCAATCATTGCTTGAAAACAAAAAGAGCGACAAAAACTGCATTTGGAAAGTCTTCAATGAACTCACTGGAGGAACACACAAAGATCAGATAAATAAAATCCACTCACTTCTGGTAAATGACACCATAGTCACTGATGACAATGACATTGCAAATGTTTTCAATGATTTTTCCACCAACATTACCACAAAGTTAAAAGAACCAGTGATTGAAAACAACTTTATTGAACTGAAAAAGTTCTGCAGCAGCAAAATCTCTAAGGAGGTATGTTTCTCCATCCCACCAGTAACAAAAAACTTTGTTAAGAAATATCTCAGTGAACTTGATACTAAGAAAGCTACATGACTTGATCAGATTGGTCCATGACTCATTAAATCTTCTGCCTCTGCTATTGTAGATAGCTTAACATTCATAATCAATTTAAGTATTGCATCCTCATCTGTTCCCAAAATATGGAAAACTGCAAAAGTAACTCCTATTCACAAATCTGGCCCTAAGGATGATGCTGATAACTACCGGCCAATCTCAATACTACCAAACTTGTCAAAATTGATTGAAAAGCATGTCCATGATTCATTCATATCATATTTAACCAAACACTTTCTGTTATACCCTAATCAATCAGGCTTTAGACAGAAACACTCATGTGAGACTGCCTTGATCTCCCTAACTGATAAATGGCTTCAAGCACTTGATCAAGGTAGAATAATAGGTTCTGTATTTTGTAGATTTCAGGAAAGCTTTTGACATGGTAGATCATGAAATCCTTTTGAAGAAACTGAAAATCTACCAATGTGATGAAAGCACAGTTAGATGGTTTACTTCATACTTAAGTGAGAGAACACAACATGTTTATATTAATAATGTTCTGTCTGAACCTGAAACAATTAGATGTGGAGTACCACAAGGCTCAATTCTGGGTCCATTACTGTTTATTTTATTTATTAATGACCTACCACTTGTACTAAAGGACTCAGTATCATCTACAGATCTCTATGCAGATGACACAACATTGTCAGACATCCAAAACACAAAACAAGAACTCGAAATTTCTATACAGAATGCCTTAAACAAACTAGAATACTGGTGCACATGCAATGGCATGGTGGTTAATACTGGTAAAACTAAAATATTACTTATCTCAACACAGAAAAAAAGAACAAAACTTGATAGCGATGAACTATGTCTGACATGGAAGGATAAAAGGTTGCAAATGGTCTGTCACGATAGTCTACTTGGTGTTTTGGTAGATAATAACCTATTATGGACTGAACATATCAAACATATTAGTAAAAAAGTCAATTCAAGATTATGGCTTCTCAGTAGGATAAGACACTTTCTTCCGGAAAAGCACAGAAAACTATTTTATAACAGTTACATACAACCCTATTTAGACTACTGTAATACAGTATGGGGTAATTCAAATGATAAAAACTTAGCAAAGCTGGCACATCTCCAAAAAAGAGCTTTTGAGTTAATATCAATCCAGAAAAAAAGCAAGGAAAATTTAGTTGGTAAGTTAAAAATACTACCTATTAAAGACCAAATCTGTTTAAGAAAAGTCAAATTAATGTACAGGATAGCCAATAAAAATGCTCCTGAATATTTACAATCACTATTCAAGTATAGGCTACCTGGAAATACTCCCCACCTGCGATTAATGTCTACCAAACATTACAAAATTCCCAAACCAAATAAGGAATTATTTAAAAAAAGTTTCCAATACTCTGAAACTTTGCTCTGGAATAATATTCCAGTTGAGATTAGAAATGGCCACTCTATTTCCTCTTTCCGAACTCAGTATATACAATGGCTTCAGAGATGCAGCAAAAATAATTAAATTCCTTTGAATGAGGGCCTCAAGGAAGATTAGTTCTTAGCTAATTGAGTTACCCTCTTTAAATAAAGTCATAATAATAAAAAAAATAATAATAATAATAATAATAATAATAATAATAATAATAATAATAATAATAATAATAATAATAATAATAATAATAATCTAATCTACAGCATGAGTGCATATAGGATTCATGTTATCTACAGCATGAGTGCATATAGGGTTCTTGATATCTACAGCATGAGTGCATATAGGGTTTTTGATATCTACAGCATGAGTGCATATAGGGTTCTTGATATTTACAGCATGAGTGTATATAGGATTCATATTATCTACAGCATGAGTGCATATAGGATTCATGTTATCTACAGCATGAGTGCATATAGGGTTCTTGGTATCTACAGCAAGAGTACATATAGGGTTCTTGGTATATACAGCATGAGTGCATATAGGGTTCTTGATATTTACAGCAAGAGTGTATATAGAATTCATGTTATCTACAGCATGAGTGCATATAGGGTTCTTGGTATCTACAGCATGAGTGCATATAGGGTTCTTGATATTTACAGCATGAGTGCATATAGGATTCATGTTATCTACAGCATGAGTGCATATAGGGTTCTTGATATCTACAGCATGAGTGCATATAGGGTTTTTGATATCTACAGCATGAGTGCATATAGGATTCATGTTATCTACAGCATGAGTGCATACAGGGTTCTTGATATCTACAGCATGAGTGCATAGAGGGTTCTTGATATCTACAGCATGAGTGCATATAGGGTTCTTGATATCTACAGCATGAGTGCATATAGGGTTCTTGATATTTACAGCATGAGTGTATATAGGATTCATGTTATCTACAGCATGAGTGCATATAGGGTTCTTGATATCTACAGCAAGAGTGCATATAGGGTTCTTGATATCTACAGCATGAGTGCATATAGGGTTCTTGATATCTACAGCATGAGTGCATATAGGGTTCTTGATATCTACAGCATGAGTGCATATAGGGTTCTTGATATCTACAGCATGTGTGCATATAAGGTTATTGGTATCTACAGCAATGGTGCATATAAGGTTCTTGATATCTACAGCATGAGTGCATATAGGGTTCTTGATATCTACAACATGTGTGCATATATGGTTCTTGATATCTACAGCACAAGTGCATATAGGGTTATTGATATCTACAACATGAGTGCATATAGGGTTCTTAATATCTACAGCATGAGTGCATATAGGGTTCTTGATATCTACAGCATGAGTGCATATAGGGTTCTAAATGAAAGGGTTTAGGCACCATGTTCAGACTGCTGAGAAAATGCAATAAGTCTGCAACTCAATCTGATTCTAGCCCAAGCAGCCCAAGATTGAGAAATGACAATGGATCGAGAATGAAAGTGTTATTCATAAGGTTATAGGCATCCAGGATTGTAATTTTGTTGTAGCTGGTACCATACTGGTAAATCATGACTGAAGCCATAGAGATATATATAAGACATCAACCACAAACAGGTCATAGACCACACTGGTCCTATAATGATACCTTGGTGTCATGGCACCTTCGTACAGTAGCAGTATACAGACTGAAATGGGTCTTACACTGGTTTGAGACCAAGTGATCTGCTATGCTTATGTTAGTATTATGGTGCTAGGATGGGATACATGATATTGGATCACTTTCACCCGTCCCTAAGGCTAACAAAAAAGGCCATATTGGAATCTGTAGCAACCATACATAAGCAACATTTGATGGCAAAGTTCAGTCTTGATGGAAGTGAGTAGTCATTTTGGGGCCAAGTTCATAATATTTACTGATGACTGTATTGTTTGTGGTTTGGACATTAAGGACTGAAACATTGCCAAATGAAAATAAATCATAAGAGATCATCCTGGAGTTGTTCAACACTAATTGACATTGATCTCAGATGGATCTAAAATGTACCAGGCCTAATATGATCTGTAATAGCCTAATAGTATGGACCATTTCATGACAATAGACTGCTTTACATCTGCACACAATAGAACTAAACTGGCCATGGCAACATTCATGGTACTCTACTCTACATCAACTGGGCAAGAATGGCACTAAACTGTCCATAGATCAATCTGGAATAGTCAAACAATATACTGGATGTCTCATCCCCATGTCAGCCTCTATAGCTGTAACAGCAACTGGGTATAAATGGCATTGAACTGTCTATAGATCGACCTGGAAAAGTCATGGCCATACACTGGATGTCTCTTCATAGTGAGTGACCTATACTGAGATGCATAGTGAGTGATCTATACTGACATGCATAGTGAGTGACCTATACTGAGACAAGATGCAGTACCTCTGGTCATATCGATAGGCTAGATCAGGTTTGGCTTTACTACAAGTGGTATAACTCTAATGGCAGAGACTGGTCTTGCTATAATAGGGCCATTATTTTCTTCCTTGTGCTTCTTGGTTCATGACAGGTTAGGGGATATCAGATCTCCTACATTGCAGACTAAGAGAATATCTCATTTGACATTAAAGATAAAATTAGCTTTGGTGCTGACCATGTCCGATTTGGCAGAATCTGATCATGACAGATTGACAGGGATATCTTAATCCTCCACAATGGTATTAAGTTCCTGGGACAGATTGTGGGATAAGTGTTTCACCAAACCGGTCTCAACTTGCATCATGCAAGACAGTATCTTTGTTGTACTTACGTGCTTTATCTTTATCTGGCTCATATGTGGTTGGAATAAAAGCTGGCCATCAAAGGCTTCAGGTATCAGCCCTATTGGTACTAGCAAAGAAGAAAAACTAAACCTAGAGGGAGCAGCAAAACTGGAGCTGGTGAGCCCTCTGCATTGTTCATTAATAATTTCTTGATACTATTACATCCTGGTCCCTCAAAATGCTTTTGGAATTAGATTGTTGGACCTGTACTGTGGAGGGGCCCCGAATGGCCGAGTGGTCTAAATCGATGTCCGTTACGGATCACTACCATCTCACCTCTGTCTGCGTGGGTTCGAATGTGGATTTGTGAGAAAGCTTGCCAGTAGCTTCTCGTGGGTCGGTGGTTCTTTCCGGTGATTTCCCGGTTTCTTCCTCCACCATTAATACCGGCCGCCATGAATAGCCTATCGTGTGCTGAAAAATGGTGTTAAGCCCAACCAACCAACCAGTACTGTGGCCCACTTTTTCTCCATCCATGTATTATAGTTACCATCCATACCTTTCATGTATTTACACTGCTTGTATTCAGCACTTTTCCTAGTCTCCAATCATTGAATAGAAATATTGCTGACAATAGTATGTTTGTAACCAGCCAAGCATAGCTTTATGAACTCATGTTGAGGATGTTACTTTGCTATGACACATTTTTTGTCAAAACTTCCATAAAGATAGGGCCAATATGCCTATGGAGATAAAATCATTTGAAGTGTCACTTTATACCTATCAATGAGTTACTAACGGCATTATACATCTACAGAAAACTTTGTATTCTTAAATATATTTAATTAGCTTTATCTGTTACTTAATTTTTTTTATTATTTTTTTTCATGACAGTCTGTGGGTTATGTACAATAAGTTTGTAGCTGACATTGTCAAAAATCATTGACAGTTTTGAAAACAACATTATTTACCCTTTTCTGACTGAAAGATAAATATTAGGATTATTATCTTGGTCTGAGTCACAGACATTGTATTTACCATGTTCTGTGCTACAATTTTAGTAACAGACATAATTATATGGTCATGAAAGGAACAACAATATCAGCATTGGATTTATTCTGGAATAACACTAAAGTTTATTCAGACCTTAATTATTAGTGCTTGTGTTAGAAATTCTAGAATTATTTTGGATTTTATTCTCACTTCTAAATTATTTTTATTTTTACATTTTCACATTGTATTTTAGGGAAATAAATTATTTTTTGAATTTACAAAACTCGGTTTTTGCTCTTTTTTTTGACCAGAGAGTTGTAGCAGTATGTATCTATACATAAGTAAAGTGTCATACTGAAGATATGCACGAATATTGTTTAACTTATCATGGTGGATTCTGTATAACAAAGTTTTCTATTGCATGACTTGAAGTATATAATTTATATTGCAGAATACTTTACTGAATGCACTTACTAGTAACAGTACCAACACCTCATACAGATGGGGTACAGATGGGTTTTGGCACCATTCCATATATTAAGGCTATATCACTCTGTCTACAGAATATATTGATAGATAACTTCTAGTGTTTATAGGTAGTGGTCATACTCCTAAGGTATTATGATTGGGTAAAATATTTGAAGAAGAATCAAAATAATGATTTGAAAAGAGTTATAAACTTCAAAGCATAAATATAAATGGTGCAAGTTTTTACATAATTCCCTTTACTTGGCAAGCTCAGAAATGATTTAAATTTACAACATTGCAAACAGGTATCAAAAACTGTCATTTATCTATTGCAATTTATACCTTTTCCAAGTCAATATTGTTAACTACTATGTGTTCGTCTAGCCACTTACCTTTGATTAAATCAGATCTTAATAACTGCATTATCCTGTTCTCTAAACTCCTGTTTGATTTCTCCACTGATTTGGAACTGTGTGGATCTTGTTGGCTAAAAATGTTTGATTTCTCCACTGATTTGGAACTGTGTGGATCCTGTTGGCTAAAAATGTTTTCAGAATCAAGCATTGCAACAGCATTGCCACTCTTATGTCTACTAATCTGAGATTGTCTATGCTCATTATTTAGGAATTCACCATCTTTGTTGCCAAATGATCCTCCACTTTGAGGCATGAAGTTTTTCCCAGCTACTTCACTATCCACACCAAAATATTTACTCATAATAGGCATATCAGGTTTTGACATTTTGTCAGCTGGATCACATTTAAAGTGACTATCAAACTCCTTACAAGTTTTATACTCCACACTTTGGACACTTGCATTCTCTCCATTTGTTTTTAGATTCTTTACAATATTGATGTCCATGTCAGGTGTCAGGCATTTTCCACTTCTAACACACATGTCCATGTCAGGTGTTAAGCATTTTCCACTTCTAACACACATGTCCATGTCAGGTGTTAAGCATTTTCCACTTCTAACACACATGTCCATGTCAGGTGTTAAGCATTTTCCACTTCTAACACACATGTCCATGTCAGGTGTCAGGCACTGTGCTCTTCTGACACTCATCTCTGCATTTGATGTTGAATACCCAGCACTTTTGAAACTCATGTCCACATCAGGCACTGGGCATCTTGCACTTGTATTGTGGATGTCCCTGTCATAGGCTGAATATAATGGGCATTCAACACTGGTGCCATCTAAGGGTTTTGAAGATTTTACAGTGTCAGTGCAATTATTCAAATCTAGCTCAGACTGGATTGCAGTTCTCTCAGTGTTGCTATGCTGGGGAGTAACACAGCTTGTACTAGTGGTATCAATGATTTGGTTGGGTGTTATATGCCAAGAACTCTGAACATTACAATCCATCGATGAATAATCTATCCCTTTACCAATGTCATCTTTCTGAGGTTTCCAACATTTGACACTTCTAATAGGAATACACACTGTAGGTGTTGAGCATCTTGCACGTTTCACACTAATATTTATATTCTTCATTTCTTCTATTGAATTTTCTTCATGACTTTTTGCTAAATCTTTTGCAGTAGAATGTTGTGTTCCAATATTTTTAGTATTCCCAACAGGTACTGAGCATTTTGCTCCTCTAACTGTGATGTGTTTCATAGGTGCTGAATTATCCATGGCATCTTTGACAGATGCTGCTGACTTTTCCATGGCATCTTTGACAGATGATGGTGAATTTTCCATTGCATCCTTGACAGATGATGCTGAATTTTCCATGGCATCTTTGGCAGTAGATTTTAAAAAGTCTGCATTCTTGACACTTACATCTAAACCCTGTGTCTCAAATACCCCACTGTTAACACCAGATTTTATATTTTGACAACATTTTGTTTCCTTGCTTTCTGGACCACCACCATGACTATCAACAGCACCACATGCATCATTATCAGTAGTACAGGTAGACTGGATAATATGCATGGGGGTTGATATCCGTAGGTAAGTTTCTACAGGAATTCCTTGCTTTTTTAACTTAATAATACGTTCTTTTTGCCTTTTCATCATTTCATCTAAATCCTTTTTATCACTATTTACCACATCTATTAAACATTCAGCATCTTTTGAAGGAAGAGCAGATGATGAACCACAGGTATTGTCCTCTGACTTTTTATCATCTCTATGACTGATGTTTATTTCACTCCAGTGACTCCTGTCTACAGACTGAGAACTGAGAGTTGGAACCATTTCTACCTGTGTTACAGTGTGGCTGATATGTACATGATCTAAAGATATCTTCCTGCACAGATTAGACGAGTGCTCTAACCCATTAGTGAGAATCACAGCTTGACTGCTATATCCATCCTAGAAAAAAAGAAACAGTTAATGATAAATGAAATGTGATATATCTGTGTAAGAAACATACAAGCATTTTAAGCTTGAGTGCAAATCATTACCTCTACCTTTATTAGTATCAAATAGCCATTTTAAATATCATGCCAAAAATAAAATCAAACTAAATTTACTGCAACTCTAAGACAACATAGTTTTTCTTTTCTTCTAAATTTTTGTAACAAATTGCTCTAATAAAACCCCAATGTTAGCTTTAAGATTGATTTACAATAACTGAACATTAAAAACTGCAAAACTAATTACTGGTGTTACATGGATAAAATAAAAATTCATGTCCTGACACCATTCATTACTGCGTTTGATGAAAAATTGTATTGGCAACATGGGCAGGTTTTTGAAAATAGCTGGGATCTCAATTAAGCAAATGCTCATATTAACAGTTAGCACTGTGAGCCATTGTTTTCAATAATATGCATGGAATTCTTGATAATAACTGACAAAATAACTATTTTGCTTAACTCTATGCTTGGATGGAGAAAATGAGCTTCCTCAAATTTTCTGATACAAAATTGTGTCTCCATAACTTTCACCCATGTAGTCTGGACATTGCACTCATAGCATGAAAAAACACCTATTCAGACACAAGTTAAATTCAAAAACCTAACAATAAATATGAAATATAAGGAACAATTACCTGTTTGGCATGAGTGTAATACTACGACAGATGAATACAATCAACAATTAACAGCAAGAATATCAAAACTGACAAATTTAATGAAATATTAAAAATAGGGTAAAAAATGATACTTCTATGTGAGTAATTTGCACTCATATACCTGAATCCTTGCTAAATTTCATGATTATAGGTATAGAATTTTTATATAATGGATTTAAAAACAAAAACAATGTTGACATAAGCTAAAAGCAAATACTGAACATAAAGCCACCCATACAAAATTTGTAGGCAGATTCCACCTGGACTTTAGGTGGATTCAGGGTGTATTCTACTTAAAACCAAAAATGTTCAGATGGATTTTAGGCAGACTAGGAATACAGCTCAGGTCAGATGGGTTTTAGGCAGACTAGGAATACAGCTCAGGTCAGATGGATTTTAGGCAGACTAGGAATACAGCTCAGGTCAGATGGATGTTAAGCAGACTAGGAATACAGCTCAGGTCAGATGGATTTTAGGCAGATTAGGAATACAGCTCAGGTCAGATGGATTTTAGGCAGACTAGGAATACAGCTCAGGTCAGATGGATTTTAGGCAGACTAGGAATACAGCTCAGGTCAGATGGATTTTAGGCAGACTAGGAATACAGCTCAGGTCAGATGGATTTTAGGCAGACTAGGAATACAGCTCAGGTCAATTTAAGTTTACTGTTCCTCTTCAGCTGGATTGTCCATTTTCCTACTGTAAAATGAATGATTTTAGCACAGATGTTAGGCATAATTTTATCAACAGAACTACAAGCACAGATAGATCTTTGGACTTAGAAAAGTTAGTGCAAGCTGATTTTAGGAAACAAAAATCATAAGGTTGGACTTTAACAGAATTTAATCCAAGCAATTATCGCAATAATAATGATAAACTAATGGGCTCCTTAGACTTCCGAAAACAAAAACTGAACTTGTGAAGCTTTGTGAACATCATATGACCACTTGGTAGAGCAAAAGCAATAATAATAATAAGACGAAGCTGTTGTGTTACATCTCCAGGTAGAGCAAAAGCAATAATAATAATAAGATAAAGTTGTTGTGTTGCATCTCCAGGTAGAGCAAAAGCAATAAAAATAATAAGACGAAGCTGTTGTGTTACATCTCCAGGTAGAGCAAAAGCAATAATAATAATAAGATAAAGTTGTTGTGTTACATCTCCAGGTAGAGCAAAAGCAATAATAATAATAAACTGTTTTGTTGCATCTCCAGGTAGAGCAAAAGCAATAATAATAATAAGATAAAGTTGTTGTGTTGCATCTCCAGGTAGAGCAAAAGCAATAATAATAATAAGATAAAGTTGTTGTGTTGCATCTCCAGGTAAAGCAAAAGCAATAATAATAATAATAAGATAAAGCTGTTGTGTTACATCTCCAGGTAGATCAAAAGCAATAATAATAATAAGATAAAGCTGTTGTGTTACATCTCCAGGTAGAGCAAAAGCAATAATAATAATAATAAGACGAAGCTGTTGTGTTACATCTCCAGGTAGTGCAAAAGCAATAATAATAATAAGATAAAGCTGTTGTGTTGCATCTCCAGGTAGAGCAAAAGCAATAATAATAATAAGATAAAGCTGTTGTGTTACATCTCCAGGTAGAGCAAAAGCAATAATAATAATAATAAGACGAAGCTGTTGTGTTACATCTCCAGGTAGTGCAAAAGCAATAATAATAAAAAGATAAAGCTGTTGTGTTACATCTCCAGGTAGTGCAAAAGCAATAATAATAATAAGATAAAGCTGTTGTGTTACATCTCCAGGTAGAGCAAAAGCAATAATAAGAATAAACTGTTTTGTTGCATCTCCAGGTAGAGCAAAAGCAATAATAATAATAAGACGAAGCTGTTGTGTTACATCTCCAGGTAGAGCAAAAGCAATAATAATAATAAGACAAAGCTGTTGTGTTGCATCTCCAGGTAGAGCAAAAGCAATAATAATAATAAGACGAAGCTGTTTTGTTACATCTCCAGGTAGAGCAAAAGCAATAATAAGAATAAACTGTTTTGTTGCATCTCCAGGTAGAGCAAAAGCAATAATAATAATAAGATAAAGCTGTTGTGTTACATCTCCAGGTAGAGCAAAAGCAATAATAAGAATAAACTGTTTTGTTGCATCTCCAGGTAGAGCAAAAGCAATAATAATAATAATAAGATAAAGCTGTTGTGTTACATCTCCAGGTAAAGCAAAAGCAATAATAATAATAAGATAAAGCTGTTGTGTTACATCTCCAGGTAGAGCAAAAGCAATAATAAGAATAAACTGTTTTGTTGCATCTCCAGGTAGAGCAAAAGCAATAATAATAAGATAAAGTTGTTGTGTTGCATCTCCAGGTAGAGCAAAAGCAATAATAATAATAAGATAAAGCTGTTGTGTTACATCTCCAGGTAAAGCAAAAGCAATAATAATAATAATAAGATAAAGCTGTTGTGTTACATCTCCAGGTAGATCAAAAGCAATAATAATAATAAGATAAAGCTGTTGTGTTACATCTCCAGGTAGAGCAAAAGCAATAATAATAATAAGATAAAGCTGTTGTGTTGCATCTCCAGGTAGAGCAAAAGCAATAATAATAATAAGATAAAGCTGTTGTGTTACATCTCCAGGTAGAGCAAAAGCAATAATAATAATAAGACAAAGCTGTTGTGTTACATCTCCAGGTAGAGCAAAAGCAATAATAATAATAAGATAAAGCTATTGTGTTGCATCTCCAGGTAGAGCAAAAGCAATAATAATAATAAGACGAAGCTGTTGTGTTACATCTCCAGGTAGAGCAAAAGCAATAATAATAATAAGACAAAGCTGTTGTGTTACATCTCCAGGTAAAGCAAAAGCAATAATAATAATAAGATAAAGCTATTGTGTTGCATCTCCAGGTAGAGCAAAAGCAATAATAATAATAAGATAAAGCTGTTGTGTTACATCTCCAGGTAGAGCAAAAGCAATAATAATAATAAGATAAAGCTGTTGTGTTGCATCTCCAGGTAGAGCAAAAGCAATAATAATAATAAGATAAAGCTGTTGTGTTACATCTCCAGGTAGAGCAAAAGCAATAATAATAATAAGACGAAGCTGTTGTGTTACATCTCCAGGTAGAGCAAAAGCAATAATAATAATAAGATAAAGTTGTTGTGTTGCATCTCCAGGTAGAGCAAAAGCAATAATAATAATAAGACGAAGCTGTTGTGTTACATCTCCAGGTAGAGCAAAAGCAATAATAATAATAAGACGAAGCTGTTGTGTTACATCTCCAGGTAAAGCAAAAGCAATAATAATAATAAGATAAAGCTATTGTGTTGCATCTCCAGGTAGAGCAAAAGCAATAATAATAATAAGATAAAGCTGTTGTGTTGCATCTCCAGGTAGAGCAAAAGCAATAATAATAATAAGATAAAGCTGTTGTGTTGCATCTCCAGGTAGAGCAAAAGCAATAATAATAATAAGATAAAGCTGTTGTGTTGCATCTCCAGGTAGAGCAAAAGCAATAATAATAATAAGACGAAGCTGTTGTGTTACATCTCCAGGTAGAGCAAAAGCAATAATAATAATAAGACAAAGCTGTTGTGTTACATCTCCAGGTAAAGCAAAAGCAATAATAATAATAATAAGATAAAGCTGTTTTGTTGCATCTCCAGGTAGAGCAAAAGCAATAATAATAATAAGATAAAGCTGTTGTGTTACATCTCCAGGTAGAGCAAAAGCAATAATAATAATAAGATAAAACTGTTGTGTTACATCTCCAGGTAGAGCAAAAGCAATAATAATAATAAGCTGTTGTGTTGCATCTCCAGTGAGATTATATATGTTGTAAATATATCCAGTAGCAACATAAAAGCACCCACACTGACTGCTGTACTGGGATATAAAGGCTGTGAATCAAGTTCATCATGATCTGTTTTTTCACTCAGTCCATGTACACAAAGATCATAATCTGGATCAATGTCAATGACAACACTATCATCTAGATCAATGTCAAGGACAACACCATCATCTGGATCAATGTCAAGGACAACACCATCATCAAGAAGCAAATGTTCATTTTCGCTTTGTACTAATGCTAATAATTTGTGAAGGTTTGGGTCACTGCTTTTCATTTCTGCCTCAACTCTTTGCTTTAAATCATATTCATATCTTTCATCACTGAACACCTGAAAAAAATAATCCCATCACTATAATGTAATTTGTTTAGGTTCTAAAGTGACACATGTATGCACACATACATACCAATAAATTCATTGTGACACTGAGGTCATGTGTCTGATGGAACTGTCGAACTTTACCATATTGAGATAAGTAAAATGTTCAGACTCCATGCATAGTGCTTGATCAAGTTGACTTGAAAAATGGGTCTTTTTGTATTTTGATTCCAATAAATTTAATTCAAAATATCATAATGAACAGGAAAACATATTCTTATTCCATACATTTCACCAAACTAGGTGGACTTAATTTTCTTTCATACAAAGCCAGACCATCAAGTTCATGGTGAGGCAGCAGTGTGGTTGTGCTATTCAATACACAAAATGTTTTAGCAAAAATTTATCAATTTATTTTTATTAAATCAATTAAAAAAGTTGACAAAACACAAATACAAAGAAACTGGAAATGTGCATGTGTTGTGGGGGATTTTTAATCTAGCTTTAACAATTACTCAATCATATCACTATCATGTCTGCTGTGTGGCAGTTTATAGTGATACCTAGCACTGGGGCATCATTCCGCAGACATGTAGCATCATGTCCCACCCAGTCATATTATCTTGATACCAGGCCAACCCATCCTTACACTAAACTCTTAATGCTGAGTGCCTAGTAAGGCAGCTGTTAGTACCATTTTTTTAAGTCTTTGGTATGGCTTGGACAGGGTTTGAACCCTGTGACCTCCCGCATATGAGGCAAATGCTCTAACCACTAGGCCACCAGAGCAGTAACTGTGAATGAAAGGTTTGAACTGTTTTGTCAGTCTACTAGAATTGGTACACACAAGATTGTTACAATATCCTACTAATATAATGCAATTACAGAAAATTTGTTTAAGGTATTTGGTGTCAAAAGCATTGTCACTCATATTTTAATTTATTGTTATTTCAGTAGCTCTATCCAGTTATATTGATATAAAAATGAGGATTTGTTACATTTGTTGTAGCTCTATCCAGTTATATTGATATAAAAATGAGGATTTGTTACATTTGTTGTAGCTCTATCCAGTTATATTGATATAAAAATGAGGATTTGTTACATTTGTTGTAGCTCTATCCTTTATATTGATATAAAAATGGGGATTTGTTACATTTGTTGTAGCTCTATCCTTTATATTGATATAAAAATGAGGATTTGTTACATTTGTTGTAGCTCTATCCTTTATATTGATATAAAAATGAGGATTTGTTACATTTGTTGTAGCTCTATCCTTTATATTGATATAAAAATGGGGATTTGTTACATTTGTTGTAGCTCTATCCTTTATATTGATATAAAAATGGGGATTTGTTACATTTGTTGTAGCTCTATCCTTTATATTGATATAAAAATGGGGATTTGTTACATTTGTTGTAGCTCTATCCTTTATATTGATATAAAAATGGGGATTTGTTACATTTGTTGTAGCTCTATCCTTTATATTGATATAAAAATGGGGATTTGTTACATTTGTTGTAGCTCTATCCTTTATATTGATATAAAAATGGGGATTTGTTACATTTGTTGTAGCTCTATCCTTTATATTGATATAAAAATGAGGATTTGTTACATTTGTTGTAGCTCTATCCTTTATATTGATATAAAAATGAGGATTTGTTACATTTGTTGTAGCTCTATCCTTTATATTGATATAAAAATGGGGATTTGTTACATTTGTTGTAGCTCTATCCTTTATATTGATATAAAAATGAGGATTTGTTACATTTGTTGTAGCTCTATCCTTTATATTGATATAAAAATGAGGATTTGTTACATTTGTTGTAGCTCTATCCTTTATATTGATATAAAAATGAGGATTTGTTACATTTGTTGTAGCTCTATCCTTTATATTGATATAAAAATGAGGATTTGTTACATTTGTTGTAGCTCTATCCTTTATATTGATATAAAAATGAGGATTTGTTACATTTGTTGTAGCTCTATCCTTTATATTGATATAAAAATGGGGATTTGTTATATTTGTTGTAGCTCTATCCAGTTATATTGATATAAAAATGGGGATTTGTTATATTTGTTGTAGCTCTATCCTTTATATTGATATAAAAATGAGGATTTGTTACATTTGTTGTAGCTCTATCCTTTATATTGATATAAAAATGAGGATTTGTTACATTTGTTGTAGCTCTATCCTTTATATTGATATAAAAATGGGGATTTGTTATATTTGTTGTAGCTCTATCCTTTATATTGATATAAAAATGAGGATTTGTTACATTTGTTGTAGCTCTATCCTTTATATTGATATAAAAATGGGGATTTGTTACATTTGTTGTAGCTCTATCCAGTTATATTGATATAAAAATGGGGATTTGTTACATTTGTTGTAGCTCTATCCTTTATATTGATATAAAAATGGGGATTTGTTACATTTGTTGTAGCTCTATCCTTTATATTGATATAAAAATGAGGATTTGTTACATTTGTTGTAGCTCTATCCTTTATATTGATATAAAAATGAGGATTTGTTACATTTGTTGTAGCTCTATCCTTTATATTGATATAAAAATGGGGATTTGTTACATTTGTTGTAGCTCTATCCTTTATATTGATATAAAAATGAGGATTTGTTACATTTGTTGTAGCTCTATCCTTTATATTGATATAAAAATGGGGATTTGTTATATTTGTTGTAGCTCTATCCTTTATATTGATATAAAAATGGGGATTTGTTATATTTGTTGTAGCTCTATCCTTTATATTGATATAAAAATGGGGATTTGTTATATTTTATGTTCCAGTAGCTCTATCCCTTTATATTGATATAAGAATGGGGGATTTATTACATTTGTTTTAACAATAGCTCTATCCCTTTATACAGATATAAGAATGGGGATTTGTTACATTTATTGCTACAATGGCATTTTTGTGCTGGAGAATGTCCACCTGAGCTTGCTCAAAGGGCAATACTGAAGACATTATTGTACAATCAATGTAAAAAAAATAAAATTTAAATAAATTTAACAGGCTACAAACCAAAGAGTATGACACTGCCATTGAATCCCTTTCCTTTTTTACATGTTTGTGATGGCGTCTTCTGTACACTATAAAAATGACGACTCCCAGAAAAAGGAGAAATATCAACCCTGCTGCTGAGATACCAGCCTGGATTGTGACCGGCAGACTGGTAGTCTCTTCCACTGCTCTATCATATTGTAACTCTGTAATAAACAAATGAAATATTATCCTATTAGCATCTATATGCATCCCAAATACAAGTAATCCATGTCACTGTGACATGAGAGGCCTTCCTCTTATAATGACACCATCGACAGCAGTTAAGTTGCCTTATAAGAGTGGTGGACTTTCAAGAAAATCATGATATAAAATAAGACATAACTAAGTTTTAAGTATTTTTTTAATTACAAATTCACATATTATGGAATTAATGAGATACAACTGTTTTTAATGTTATTTAAAACATATGAATATCTGACAACTGTAATGCAAGAAAATATTTTAAAACCTTGTCAATAGATTGAAAGTAAAAACATGTCACTGTAACTATTATTTTCTGTTGGCATTGATGCTACAAAAAGGTATCTATCATTTTTTGTTGGAGTTGGTACTACAATACTGTAGCTATCATTTTTTGTTGGAGTTGATGCTACCACACTGTAGTTGTCATTGATTTTCTGTTGGAACTAATGCTATAACACTGTAACTATCATTGTCTGTTGGAATTGATGATATGATATTGTAGCTATCACAGTCTATTCCATTTACTTGCTGTAGCTAAATGTATATGATATTGTAGCTATCACAGTCTATTCCATTTACTTGCTGTAGCTAAATGTATATGATATTGAAGCTATCACAGTCTATTCCATTTACTTGCTGTAGCGGGGCCCCTAGTGGCCGAGTGGTCTAAAGCGCTGTCCATTATGGATCACTGCCATCTCAACTCTGTCTACGTAGGTTCAAGTCAAGGATTCGGCGAATGTGGATATGTGAGAAAGCTTGCCAGTAGCTTCTCGTGGGTCGGTGGTTCTTTCCGGTGATTTCCCGGTTTCTTCCTCCACCATTAATACTGGCCGCCATGAACAGCCTATCGTGTGCTGAAAAATGGCGTTAAGCCCAACAACAACAACAACAACTACTTGCTGTAGCTGAATGTATATGATATTGTAGCTATCACAGTCTATTCCATTTACTTGCTGTAGCTGAATGTATATGATATTGTAGCTATCACAGTCTATTCCATTTACTTGCTGTAGCTGAATGTATATGATATTGTAGCTATCACAGTCTATTCCATTTACTTGCTGTAGCTGAGTGTATATGATATTGTAGCTATCACAGTCTATTCCTATTATTTGTTATAGCTGAATGTATATGATATTGTAGCTATCACAGTCTATTCCATTTACTTGTTATAGCTGAATCTATATGATATTGTAGCTATCAGTCTATTCCATTTACTTGCTGTAGCTGAGTGTATATGATATTGTAGCTATCACAGTCTATTCCATTTACTTGTTATAGCTGAATGTATATGATATTGTAGCTATCACAGTCTATTCCATTTACTTGCTGTAGCTGAGTGTATATGATATTGTAGCTATCACAGTCTATTCCATTTACTTGTTATAGCTGAATGTATATGATATTGTAGCTATCACAGTCTATTCCATTTACTTGCTGTAGCTGAGTGTATATGATATTGTAGCTATCAGTCTATTCCATTTACTTGTTATAGCTGAATCTATATGATATTGTAGCTATCACAGTCTATTCCATTTACTTGCTGTAGCTGAGTGTATATGATATTGTAGCTATCACAGTCTATTCCATTTACTTGTTATAGCTGAATCTATATGATATTGTAGCTATCAGTCTATTCCATTTACTTGCTGTAGCTGAGTGTATATGATATTGTAGCTATCACAGTCTATTCCATTTACTTGTTATAGCTAAATGTATATGATATTGTAGCTATCACAGTCTATTCCATTTACTTGCTGTAGCTGAGTGCATATGATATTGTAGCTATCACAATCTATTCCATTTACTTGTTATAGCTGAATCTATATGATATTGTAGCTATCACAGTCTATTCCATTTACTTGCTGTAGCTGAGTGTATATGATATTGTAGCTATCACAGTCTATTCCATTTACTTGCTGTAGCTGAGTGCATATGATATTGTAGCTATCACAGTCTATTCCTATTATTTGTTATAGCTGAATGTATATGATATTGTAGCTATCACAGTCTATTCCATTTACTTGCTGTAGCTGAGTGTATATGATATTGTAGCTATCACAGTCTATTCCTATTATTTGTTATAGCTGAATGTATATGATATTGTAGCTATCAGTCTATTCCATTTACTTGCTGTAGCTGAATGTATATGATATTGTAGCTATCACAGTCTATTCCATGTACTTGCTGTAGCTGAATGTATATGATATTGTAGCTATCACAGTCTATTCCATTTACTTGCTGTAGCTGAATGTATATGATATTGTAGCTATCACAGTCTATTCCATTTACTTGCTGTAGCTGAGTGTATATGATATTGTAGCTATCACAGTCTATTCCATTTACTTGTTATAGCTGAATGTATATGATATTGTAGCTGTCACAGTCTATTCCATTTACTTGCTGTAGCTGAATGTATATGATATTGTAGCTATCACAGTCTATTCCATTTACTTGCTGTAGCTGAATGTATATTGATGTAAAAAATTTCATTAATTAAAACAGGACTTTCCCTCTCAAATTGTTTTTATTTTTATATCCGAGGATAGTCAGATTACTTTCCTTTTCAAATGGATTAAAGTTACATATATACTCGATTATAAGACAAGTCCAACTGCAGAGACCCAGATCTCCCATAGCATAATGTGCATTCCAATCTGGGTCTGTGCAGTTTGTTAGGAGCAATCATGTAACATAGACTCTGATCAGCAGATTATGATTTTTTGTTAGTTGCAATTTGAAAATGTGAATAATTACATGACATGCTAATGTGAGACACAGTACTGCTATCAAAATGAGATTACAAGACCTGCTAATGTGAGACACACAGCATTAATTGGAAAATGAATGATTACATGACCTGTTTATGTGAGACACAGCACTGATTAGAAAATGAGAATGATTACATGACCTGCTGATGTGAGACACTACTACTTTGAAAATGAAAATGATTACATACAGACACACATCACTTTGGAAATGTAAATTATGCTGAAACTTCATTTTCTTATTTTTTACATTCATGCAAATTGCACATATTGTTTATGTAATTAAAAAAAACATGAAATTTCAGCATGGAAATTGGAGATATACAGTTGTCCATGACACCTGAAGATGCATTTAATCAAAGATAGTAGCACTTACTGCTGTCACAAGTGTCTTTTCCCCAACCCAGAGCACATCCCTGGGGACACTTCCCATTCGTTGGCAAGCATGGACCATCATTGATACACTGCCCACAGGACTTTTCACAGTTTTCCCCAAAAAAACCAGAATAGCAGCCTGAAAAGAAAAAAAATCTAGTTCAAAGACAGTCAATAATTTTTAAAGTCTACTTGTACAAAAACAATTTGATGCTATTGTATTCAACAGGCATTAATATATATATTAAAAGTTATGGTTTCACAATTTACTAAATACACCACTCCCTCGATAACTCGCGGACATCTGGGTCCAAAAACATCGACTGCGATATAAGTGAGGGCGCAAGTTATCGAGGGACCTATAACAAACAACAAAACTAACAAAGGGATCAACGTATAGGCAAAAGGGGGTGGGGTTGGCTTGGCATGTTACAGTGTTAAATACTCAACTAATAAACATGCTAAGATTAACAGTGAATAAATATCTCTTCATATCAGTATATATTGTTTTTTTTTCCTCAGAGTAACATTAATTTTATGATAACTTGCAGTATATTGATCATCCGAACATTATTCCACGTGGTTTCCATTCGCTTAGCTCATGTACGACTTCATGTTGTGTACTACGTCACTAATTTTTGTTGTGAATGGTATACATTCTAGTTTTATTGTTTGATCCAAAGTAGACATTTTTTTAAATACAAAAGATCAACACATTTCGAAAATACAATGTCGATCGAACGATGTGTAGATTTTAATTGCGGTAGAAGAAAAATGGAAGAAAAAATAAATTCACAAGGGTTAACCATTACCAACATGAATATAATGGGTCTAAAAATTTAAAACAACATATATTAGAACATGATAACACTTGTGGTTTGTGACATGTTGCTGTGTGAACCATGCGTACATAGCATCATCTCATCTATTTGTTATTGCTTGCAGTCCGTTCTCATTTTCATTTCATCCCTTCATCTGAATCAACATCATGTGAGTAATTTCGAAGTTTCGGCTCATTCTTAAGCCAACCTCTAAATTGTTACTCAGCAATTTTTAGTTTAATGCAAATTTTTGATCTCGCTTCGTCATTATGAACACTATCCATGATGCACAGCTTTTCAGTCACTGAGTACGCATTTCGCTTAATTCCTTTGCTCTCCATGGTCACATTTACAAACAATTAGGATACATATAGGGCTGTCAAAAATCACGAAAAAAAACAACCCGGGTGTACCTGTTGCAAATTTTAACGGGTACCAGTTAGCACATGAATGACATGTACAACCGTAGATCAACTAATTGATATCTCCATTTATTTAATAATTTTTTTTATGGCAATAGAGGCTAACCGTGTACTACTCGGTCTGATTTGTCCTTACCGACGTAGCTGGAAATTGTCTGACCGAACTCTGTTAATAAATTTATATAGAATGACCTTTACACACAGATGGTAGGTATAATCCAACTTTTAATGATTACTGTGATCAGCCTCGATAAAAGCTTTAGAACACTCGCATTTTTGAAAGTATAAGTCCTTGTTAGAACAGACCACGTTAATTCATCTGCTTTTGACCGAAGATTTGAATTGAATTACCCATGCATGCATGCCCCAGTTATACCACGTGACCATGCAGTCACATAAATGTTATTATTTAGGAATTATAATTCTAAGATAGTTATGGTAAAAATGTAGTAGTATCGCAAATAGAAATATCGGTATATGTATAATGGCTAACTTTCGAAATTCGCAGAGCTAGTCAACTAGAAAAACAATGAGCAAAGATTATTTTGAGGCATTACAAAGATTTCAAGGTTTCTAGGTGATGATTGTTCATAATATACATTGTGGGATTTCTTTGACATGTTTGTTCGGAAATCAAAGGTATCCATCTGGATTTCATTAAAAGAGCATGCAATGTACCGATCATTTAGCATCCACAGTCAATAGTTATCATCTACAAAGAGGTTTATTACCTGTAGAACAAATGTTTTAACCTTGGTATATAATGCCTCGGTGATAACGGTTGGTCCGTTTTCACAATATCAATTAATTTTATTAATCAAAACAGATGGTCTGACAGTCTGACGTAGTGTTTATTTATATTAAGCAGAGATCTGGTTTCTAATTATAGCCATAGCTGTCACACCTGTTTGAAGTGGTTGGTGAGTGTGGCGATTTTTTATTTTTTATTTTTTTTTTACAGGTACACACGTTTACGTTTCAATACCCGGGTTTTTCTATACGGTTGGGTACCCGGGTAACAGCCCTAGATACATTACTGATATTATATACTTTTTTGATCTTAATACATAAAATGTGAACACATTTTCGATTGGTGAAGTAAAATTAAATTTGATAACGGTAATGAATACAAGAACGTATGTTCCTATTGGCATGCCTTTGAACTTTCTTTTATTGTACTTACCTTGTTTGATTTGATACAAAATACATATTCAAAGTGATAAAACAACGGTCTCTTTTAATTGATTCTTTTATTGTAACAAACACTTCCCTATGCTGTTGATCAAAACAAAGCTGGCATGTAATTAGGTTGACCAACTCTTTTCATGTTTTCATATAAGAGAATATGTATGTGATTATAGGGTTGAGTCAAAATTAAAGGATTATAATGTGAATTTCACCTAGAAAGACATTTAATTAGTGTCGATTTCATTCTCTGTTGCCACATGTTAGCATTTACCAGAATTTTTCATTGAGCGCTGTTTATTTACAATTTACAGTGTATTAACAACTATATCTCTATTAAAAAACATAATGTGATATCTTTTAGAAATTACAAATTTCACAATATGGATTCTATCTTTACGGGCAATAATCACCATTTTCGATGATAAAAACAAGTTATATATCAAGGTTTAATTTACCAATTTACCATTTCTTATCACGACTTTTTTCACATTCAACACATTTAAAAATATATTTTCTTTGAAAAAAAATCGGGAGCCATTCCAGACACCACATTATAAGCGGGTTCACGAGTTATCTGGGCACGAGTTATCAAGGGAGTGGTGTATAAAAAAAAAATATTTTGACAATGACTTAAAATATTTTAATTGAATAGTTTACAAAATCTTTTACCTGAACTGACCTGAACATGAAATTCTGACAAAACTTTTGCTTGTGGTACTAAGTTGAGTCTGTTAATAGCAGATTTGACTGCAGAAACAATGATGCTTGTTCATTTATTACAATTTGTTACATTTGTTACAATTTTTAAAACTTTGAGTTCATCATACTACATTTAAAATACAATTCATAACAAGTCACACATTCTGCAAGAAAAAGTATTTTTTGTATATGTCACTTGCCCTAGAAAAACAGATCTAAAAAATAATTGTTCAGCCTAGCAAAGATCCAATTTTTTAAAGAGTTAATACCTATGGGCAGATTTACTTAATTAGCAAATTCTCCCTATGACTATTACCATTAACATTTTAATATGTATTTTATACACATTTATAAATTGTATTTTATATACTTTTTATTTTATATGTGAGATCTGACACTGAGTTCTTGAAGATTGTTCAGCAAAAACACAATCTAAAACTCTAAAGCTTTAATTTGAATAAAGCCAAAATTTCAGATTTCACTCAAGTCCCTCGGCCTGACTGTCAAATTTCCATAAGATAGTCGCACCCAAAGTGTCTGAGTTGGGTGATCCCATTCTGTGCTTGACTTTGAATATCATTGTGTGTGTATGTGTGTGTGTGATAATAAAAAGACATTCCGAGTGTAAATACTTGTTTCTAACACATAACCATTTATCATTCTAATTCCTTAATGTAACCATACAAAGCCGATGTAAAGATGAACTCTACTACATACATAGTTTATGACTTAATAAAAAATATCAAACCCACCCACCCACCATCTAAAAGAACACATAATTTGTAACAGAAGATGTTGGCACTAACATACCAGTATATACTATAATTCTTTATGAATCTGGAAATTTACAATGCCACATTAAGTAATGAGAACTATAGGAGTTGACAAAAAATATTTAATGTTGGTTTAAAGAAAATGTATTCAAAACCAGTTTCACAGTGTGTATTCCGTCTTTTTAAGAAAACTGCTTTATCCGTTTCTAAGATCATTAATGCAGGGATCATGCTGGGCTTCACCAATGTCACAAATTGCAATTTTTTCCCTTATTGGCGACAAAATACATCTGGTGATCTTTTTGGAGACAACATTTTTGGCTGTAAAAAATTATATATACAGTCTTGGCATTTGGAGTTGAGAAATTCAAAGTACCATGAGAGAAAGTCACAAACTTGGATATAAAATTGCACTGGAATCTATCTTACATAAACAAATCCTTTGTTAATATTGACAAACCACCCTGACATGGCATCATCATATCATAATCAACTAATGCTGATGTCTGGCCTTAGTAGCGTGCTGTAATATATTCCAGTCATGCCATCTGACTAGGTACAATCCACAGCCTCTGTAGATGGAAACAGGAAAGACAACAATCTACCAGATGATGGAAAAAAATTTCTTTTTTGAAAAATGTACCATAAAAAATAGCTTTGCTGAAACTTCAAAGAAAAGTGATTACCTTTGAAGCATCGATCAATCTGTATATATATATATATATATATATATATATATATATATATATATATATATATATATATATATATATATACTAAGCAAATGAAAAAAATTATTTCTCCATCAAAGTTTTACATTTATTTGATGTTGCCATGGCAATAATAAACAGGTATTTGTTTGGACCTTCAATGAGCACCTTTAGCGATGCCTTCATCAAAGCAAGCCAAATATCTTTGAATGAGAAAGTCAGCAACAAACTGAAATAAAAGCATTGTTTCTCATAGTGATTGGAACATATTTATTGTGCAACAAAACAGTTCATGCTTATGATCGCTACCAAAGAGGGTCTAAAACCCAAATTAAAGTTCCTATATTTTTAACAAAGAGATATCTGGCCATCAAGTTAAATGAAGGTGAAACATCTCAAAAGAATGTTAATGCTATTAATTTGTTCATGTTTTCATTTACCTATGAATAGCCGCTTGGTAGCCTCATGGTAGTTGTCTGTGGCTGGCCCAAGTCTAGGCTAATTTAATTACATAGACATGTAGCATATAAACAACTACACAGCCACATGCTACTACAATTGAGTGAATTATTTCATGAAACATGTTTGTTGACAATGGGATGAAGATCAAACCAGGATTACAGTTTTTCATATCAACGTTTTAGTTGTTTTCTAACCAGATTTGACTGATATATGAATTTTCTAACATTCAAATTCATGGATTTTTTATGTTATTTAACACATTGTGGAGTATATTACACAAATGTAAGCTGTTGATCTACTACAAGTTTATTTCAGACTAGCTGTCTTCATTTAATCAAAATTTCCAATTTTTTTCTCTGCATAAATTCTAGTCACTGATGACAGGTCATCTCTTAAAAATTTCACTTAATGTATGTGAAATTTCAATGAATTTTCAGCCTCCCACACACACACACACACACACAGCTTATCTAAACATCCACATATATTGAAAATATCACAGTGGTCCTGAAGATGCAGAAATAAATGAATTATGAAAATGGCAAAAAAAAGTTTTTGAAAACGGGCTAAAATATAGAGGTTTTGGCAACAACTTTTTGAAAGCAAGTGCCATCCCTGTTAATGTAATGATTAGCCTGACAATAACTTTCTTGGATAGCATAGCGATGCCATTTCAATGAATACACAAACAACTACAGGGGACTTCATGGTTGCTGACAAAAATGTGTGATGACAATTTTATACATAAGCTAAATTCTTATATTCAACTACAGAGCTAGTGGATATAATAATTCCAATTAGTGTTGACATAAGTATGGAAAGTCATTGCTAAAACAAATCCAATTGCCTGACAACCAGGGAACCTCTAATTTCACATGGGGCCTCTCCTGTATTCAAGTGAAATTCCTAATGAGTTTGTCTAACAAAATAAATATATGTCAACGCGTCACACAAAAGACACAGGATTGAATTCCACTCTATGTTTATATTTTGTATTTTTTTTAGGTTTATATTTTGTATTTTTTTGTGTATAACTTGTAATTTTGAATTATGAAAGCATCATGTCGCTCACATTAACTATGCAAATTTACAATTTAAGTGTATGCTTGTTACACAGATCTACTGTATATTTAAGTGTATGCTTGTTACACAGATCTACTGTATATTTAAGTGTATGCTTTGTTACACATATCGACTGTGAAAATTTACAATTTAAGTGTATGCTTTGTTACACAGATCTACTGTGTTAATGGACAATTTAAGTGAATGCTTTGTTACCTTGATTCAAGCTGAATTATTAAAGAAATATGTTACACAGATCCACTATATGAAAGTGCACAAAAATTCTGTAGAAGATAAATGGTAAACAGCTGACATTATCTAAAAACTCTAAATACACTTCAGCTAGCCAACTCATTTGATCCGAGACCATTGTTCTAGTGACAATACTGGAGTTTTTCACCCACGAGATTCACTCAATATTTATTAGGAAATTTATATTTCTACTGCATGAGAAGTATAGCATTATAGAAGTATTAACAACAGTGACTTGCAAATATGGAACTAAAATGGGTATATTTAATAGGTGAGGTATGTCAAACCATACCAATAGTTTTACATAAATCATGCTTAAATTATATATATGCACAACATACATGCAAAGAGTCTTTCCATGCTAATGTGCTGGTATATGTGCAAATAACCTTGGCCTTACAGAAACCAGCCTAAACCAGTCTAGTGTGTACTGTTCCAATTCTAATTGCAACTGGTACAATGATGAGTCTGTCAAGAGTGATGGGATTAAGGCTTATGATGAGTGTCTGTCAGAATGATTGGATTAAGGCTTATGATGAGTGTTTGGATTAATGCTTAGATGAGTGCCTGTCAGAGTGATGGGATTAAGGCTTATGATGAGTGTCTGTCCAGTGATGAGATTAAGGCTTATGATGAGTGTCTGTCAGAGTGATGGGATTAAGGCTTATGATGAGTGTCTGTCAGAATGATTGGATTAAGGCTTATGATGAGTAACTGTCAGTGTTTGGATTATTGCTTATGATGAGTGTCTGTCAGAGTGATGAGATTAAGGCTTATGATGAGTGTCTGTTAGAGTGATTGGATTAAGGCTTATGATGAGTGTCTGTTAGAGTGATGGGATTAAGGCTTATGATGAGTGTCTGTCAGAGTGATGAGATTAAGGCTTATGATAAGTGTCTGTTAGAGTGATTGGATTAAGGCTTATGATGAGTGTCTGTCAGAGTGATGAGATTAAGGCCTATAATGAGTGATTAATGCTTATGATGAGTGTATGTCAGAGTGATGCAATTAAGGCTTATGATGAGTGTCTGTCAGAGTGATGAGATTAAGGCTTATGATGAGTGTCTGTTAGAGTGATGGGATTAAGGCTTATGATGAGTGTCTGTCAGAGTGATGGGATTAAGGCTTATGATGAGTGTCTGTCAATGATGAGATTAAGGCTTATGATGAGTGTCTGTGGAGTCATGGGATTAAGGCTTATGATGAGTGTCTGTCAGAGGGATGGGATTAAGGCTTATGATGAGTGTCAGTCAGAGTGATGAGATTAAGACTTATAATGAGTGACTGTCAGAATGATTGGATTAAGGCTTATCATGAGTGACTGTCAGAATGATTGGATTAAGGCTTATGATGAGTATCTGTCAGTGTTTGAATTTAATACTTATGATGAGTGTCTGTCAGAGTGATGGGATTAAGGCTTATGATGAGTGTCTGTCAGAGTCATGGGATTAAGGCTTATGATGAGTATCTGTCAAAGTGATGGGATTAGGGCTTATGATGAGTGTCTGTCAGAGTGATGGGATTAGGGCTTATGATGAATGTATGTGGAGTCATGGGATTAAGGCTTATGATGAGTGTATGTCAGAGTGATGGGATTAAGGCTGATGATGAGTGTCTGTTAGAGTGATGGGATTAAGGCTTATGATGAGTGTCTGTCAGAGTGATGGGATTAAGGCTTATGATGAGTGTCTGTCAGAGTGATGGGATTAATGCTTATGATGAGTGTCTGTCAGTGATGGGATTAAGGTTTATGATGAGTGTCTGTCAGAGTGATGGGATTAAGGCTTATGATGAGTGACCATCAGAGTGATGGGATTAGGGATTACAAGTATACACAACAGCTCTTAACTGATTACTTTAGTGTCATGGATTTCAGCCAAATGCAAGATTATTTTGAGGTATTATACCTAAAAAAGGGATCAAATGTGATCCATGATGGCTTTTGAGTCTTTGATTAAACTTTGGCAAAGGTGTGATAAAAAGGAAAGGCTGACTTAAAATATGATTTTGGCAAAACACTTAAGTTCTTTTTTCAAAATTATGATCTTGTTTAATTGTTACTGATATGTTCAAGATGTTTCAAGTTAAAATTTAATGAAAAATAATTAAGCTGTCCCTTGCTACACTAGTGTAATATAAATAGAAACTCTATGAAGCAAGATTCAGCTCCAATTAACATAAAACACTGCTAATACAGTAAGGACGGCAATTACTCAATGGTTAACTGCAGGACCATGAGGAAAGCATTGCTTTATGTGAAATATTTTGAGATCTGAATAAATACACAAGTCAATTTAATATGATTTTGCTTTTATATTATCATATTTAAAATTCAGCAAGTGCAACACTGTGTGATAAATAATTGTAAAATAAAATAGAGCAATCTTGGGCATATGGAAATTGGAGTCAAGGCTTTTAGAATCTTGAGCCAGAACTTGTGATTTTCTTTTACTACCAGACCTGGGCCTGTTACTAATGAAAAGGTTCTTTGAACACTGCAGCCTGAAAAGAAGTAATGGAATATCGCAAATGTGTACACAGTAAATAAACAGTTAATCTGGATAGTCTCATGCTGTGTCTTCATTGGCAGAGGTTTTCCAAATAGGATTCTTGCTCAGAATGGCAGGTGTATTCAGGACATGTAGAAACCTCTAATTATATATCTTGTTTATCTACATATAGGATGCAAATTATCCCTATATTATCCCTATAGGCCTTAGAAACCTCTAATTATATATCTTGTTTATCTACATTTAGGATGCAAAGAATTATCCCTATAGGCTTGGATATACACTAATTCTGTCATACTCAGTTCAAATATTGCAAATTTGTAAAATTTCATATATTTTTATTTATTCTGCAGACACCAAATCTAATTTACCTTGAACACATAACGCACCCATGTAACCTGACTTGCATCCTTGATTACAGGTTCCTGTGGTCTGCTGACAGGTGTTGTTCAAACAATTCTTGTTACATATCTGGCTGCATGTGTTGCCATAGAAACCATCAATGCAGCCTTCAACACAATATCCTGAGTCTCTGTCACATTTATAATCAATACAATTTGGACTGCAGACTTGGTCACACTTGATGCCAAAATACCCTGGGACACACCCCCGAGTACAAATCCCACTTAACTTGTCACACTCACTTTCCATGCAATGTCCTTGACACTGTTGGGAGCAGTACGTGCCATAAAATCCTTTCATACAAACCACACAATCCCCACTGGTCATTACACAAGTCTGATTCTTACAATTATAACTGCAGATTTTGTCACATGTCTCTCCATACCGTCCATTTTCACATCCAAAGTAACAGGTACCATTATCTCTATCACAAATTCGAAACCCTGGTGAAGCATCTTTACAGGAAGAACTACATTTCTGCTCGCAAGTAGGTCCATACCATGCAGACACACAACCATTGGAACAATTTCCTGAAAGCTGGTCACATTTACCTATACAGTTGGGACTGCATGTCTTGTTGCAAAATTTCCCATACATTGAACCATAGCAACCCATGTTGCACTGCCCTGTCACTTTGTCACATCGATCCCTGTAGGGTTCCTGAAGACAATTCTCTGGACAAGCTATTTCACAATGGGTGCCATACCACCCCTGCTGGCACCTGGAACAAGTGTTACTCACAGCAAAGCCATCACATTCATCACAGTTGACTGGACACTCACGATCACACCGACTCCCAAACCACCCCTCCTCACAATTACAATTTCCATTTAGGGATGAGCAGCTTTTGTTAACACAGTGCTGACTGCAGATGTAGTTACAGAATTCCCCATAATATCCCACAAGACAGCCATCAGTGCACTTGCCTGTTCTTGGATCACATTTCTGTGGCCCTCCACCACAGCTAAAGTTACAAAGCTGACAAGTAGCAGGGCTGTTGTAATAACCACTTTTACACAATTCACATACAGTTCTGTTGGACTCAATGGCTTTGCATTTCTCACAGTTTGGAATATCACAGAAAATACTGCATGTATCTCCCTGAAACCTGTCTGCACAGCCATTTGGACAAGTGCCATTAATATAATCACAGGTTTCCCCATTTTTGCAATGACCACATCTTACACACATACCGTCCTGGAGGAAGTATCCACTCTGACACTGGGTGCAAACAACTCTGTTTGGCCCCAACACAGTCGAACAATTGAGGCACTGGTCTAAATTACACTGCAGATTACAATTAGCTCCAATCCAGTTGTCCACGCAGCCATAAGTGCAAGCCCCTGTAGATGTGTTACATGAATTTCTTCCACCAACACAATTTGGACTACATTCTCCACAAACAGAACCATCCCAAAAATATCCTACCTCACACAACTTGCAATATGGCTGTCCATTAGACCACTGTTCACAAGACTGGCAGTTTGAAAAAATGCATTCTCGCCTGTTGCAGAGGTCTCCCACCCATCCACGTTCACAGCCATAGTTACATTTCCCTTCTCGGTCACAGTGAGTCTCACCATACTTACAGAAAAAGCTGCAGGAAAGGTTGCAATACTTGCCATACAACCCATTCTTACATCTGCAAGAAAAAATATTTGAGACATGAAAACATCATTTTAAATTAATGCCCAAAGGCAACATTTTCAAGCCTCATACAACTATTATTGGATACTCCTGATATAACCAAACCAAACTGCCATATATGGCATAATAACTACACATACCTCAATAAACACACACATATCCATTTTGGTCAAAATTTGTGATCCTCGTGCCATGTATGAGAAAAGTGTCTGCTAAAACTCAGAATGCTGTAAAAAAAAATTAGCTTACCATAACTTCTTTAACCTTAACTTTGAGGGTTAAATCAAACTTAAAAATGGATCTTAATATATTTTATTCAGAGATCATGTTAGGAGAGTGAATGCACCTCCAAAATGAAGAGCTCTAAATACAGCCAAAGGGCACTACCTATTCCAGTAAGTAATATCTGAGAAAACTTTTAACAAAAATACTTTTTTTAGTGCCCAGTTTTGGTACTGTATATAACTTGCTTATAAGTCCAGACCAATATCTGCCACGCATATGCATGGCATATCTGAGTTTATGCAGTCTGTTAGGAGTAATTGTGGGGTGGGGGTGGATTTTGAATGTAGCTTTACCAATATTCAAGTTATATCACTACAATGTCTGCAGTGTGGCAGGTTTTAGCAATGTCTAGTACTGGGGCATCATGCTACAGACATGTAGCATCATGTCACACCCAGTCACATTATCCCGACTCCAGGCCAACCAGTCCTAACACTAACCTCCTAAGGTTAATGCTAGCATGATTTTTTTGTGGGTTCAAACCTGCAACCTCCCACACTTGAAGTGAATGCTCTACCCACTCAGGCAACCAGAGTATCAGTCATCAGTGAAACAAACAGCACTAACTTAATCTGCCAGTACATCATGTGACAGCAGATCATTGTCAATTTTTTTTGGACCAATTATATATGGTAAATGAATGAATACGATATGTAGTGAATTAAAATCAGTCAGATGACATATTCTAATACCGAATGCAGGAAGAAACTTCCCTCAAGTTCAAAATTTATATCATCTTGCAACCATTATATTTATTATATCTAAACAATTACACAAGGTAAACTGAAATACAAATCTGAATACATAATCATATCTCTGTTGATGACAATATATTAGGGATCTGGGATATTTATATATATATATATATATATATATATATATATATATATATATATATATATATATATATATATGTATATATATATATATATACCAGTGAGAATTCTAGGAATAACAAAATGACTGCATATAGCAAGTTAATCACAACTTTATTAATAATATAAAGTTGCCAGTATACACTATCAAAAAGCAGGTTGAGTTGTTCTTAAGTTGTTACTATGACTACAGTCCAGCGCATCAAAATTTTAGGAATGGGGTCAAAATCTGATCCCCAAAAAGGTATCTGAAAATTCCTCAGGACATATGCAAATATCTTACCTCCAAATTCTTATTCCTTTTTGATAATATACCAGTAAATTTTCAAGTGGACAATAAAACTCCAACTGTGTGTTAAATGTATGAAACATCCACATGTGGAATTCTGGAGACACAGGGGATACCCAAAGAAAAACCTTACTTACCTTCGACACTCTTGACCAAGTGAAGTTAGTTCACAATCTATACAGCTTGGTATAGTACAATTTATGTTACAGTCATCCCCTGTCCACCCAGTAATGCAGCCATACAAACATCGGTCACTGTGACAGTACTCTGGCCCATACAGACAGTGGTCACAGTTTATTTCACCTGTAAAACAAGTTTGTAATATAAAAGTGCAAAACTCGTTTTATTTGAATGAAGCACAACTGACTAAATTAAGTGACAGTGGAAATAAGTAAAGAACTCTCCAGTTTTTGTACTTAAGCACAACAATTTACTTGGCTTTTGCTACTGCTACAGTACAACAAATATATTCACACATATATTCATTGTCAATCACTGAATCAGAAAAAGTAAAATCTTGAAACAAGTCAAAATGATTTATCTTCAAATAAATTACATGCATACAATATCTGGTCTGCTCTGTGCCCCAAAAAGCCCTCATTTGTGCAGGCAAAAAGTTTTAAACCATTCAATTTGTGAATTTTTGTGGATTTTGCTGATTGAGTTTGTCAATATTGTTTGTTTCAGAGAAGCCAACATGTTAGTGCTGGCTATCAATCGTCACCCTTGGCAAATCAGTCTTGTCAAAGTTTAGTAGTAGTGCATATATAAACAACTATCATATTGATTCAAAATACATGATGATGTGTACCTTGAAGGCTATACACACAATGGTCATAAACACTGACCATGCATAAAACATTATTGAAGATCAGTGGATATTTTTAAGTCAACCAGGTTTGAAAATTGATGGCTATCTTTTGGCACCAGCTTTGAAAGTCTGGTTGCTCTGCAAATTTTCCTGGTTTCCTGGTAAAGATGCCAATGGGTGTCCAGGTACTCACCCACTGATAACAACCCAGGTAATAAAATGAGCCATAAGGTACCTGTTTACCATATGCAAGTTTTCTGCCAATGCTTGTAAAGGCATCACTCACTTTGTTTTCAAGTTGTCAATTACTTTGATAGAGCCACAAATACAGGTACTTTTTCAATAATAAGCAAAGGTCTGACTTTTCAGTAAATAAATGATCTTAATCCAAAAGCTTGTTTTCTCACATGACTCTGGTTGACCCACAAGTATGTGTGTGTGTGTGTGTGTGTGTGTTAGTGTGTGTGTGTGTGTGTGTGTGTGTGTGTGTGTGTGATTTAGATTTTTAATGTAGCTTTAAAAAAATTTCAGTTATATCGCAATGATGTCTGCAGTGTGACAGTTTATAGTGATGTTCAGCACTGGGGAATCCTGCTGTAGACATGTGGCATGATGTCCCAAACCAGTTACCTCCCACATCTGAGCTGAACAATCTAACCACTAGGCTACAAGAGCTATTCTACAAGTGTGGTAAATGGCAAGTAATTCAGGGTGGTTATTAGATCTTGCCACAAATTTGACATGTGTTCAGTTCCAACAGATTTCACAAAACATATGATCAAGCTCAGTCTCTAAATAAGCATCTACATGACAATGAGGTCAGGAAAAGGGAATCACACAACATTTATGATGATGTACCATGTACCATGAGGATGTACTGGACAATGATGGAGAATTTCAGAACTATCAGACAATGATTATGAGGATGAATACTTGGACTTTGTACCTGATGACATTAAGTAGTGATATTTATAGGACACTATGAATTTTTAAAAATATCTGACTGGGATTTTTTTCCTTGACTTCAAGAAAGCTTTTGATCTTGTAGATCATGCAATTCTGATGCAAAAGTTGAAATGTTACAGGTTCAACAATTCTTCTTTAAACTGGTTTAGATCATATCTAAACCAAAGGTCTCAACGAGTAAGCATTGGCAATATTAGCTCTCAGACTCACACTATTCATACAGGGGTACCTCAAGGCTCAGTTTTAGGTCCTCTCCTCTTCCTTAACTATATCAATGATCTACCATTAAATAACAAATCCACAAATAGAGATTTGTTTGCAGGCGATACAACCTTGTATACATCTAATTCTGATACTGAAGTTATCCAAATGAGATTAAACTCTGACTATATTAGAGTTCAAAACTGGACACAACAAAATAGAATGGTAATTAATGAAGGTAAAACAAAATGTATGATTTTGGGGACATAACAAAAGCTACATAAGTCAAGAAACCCAGAACTATCTCTTGCAATAAATAATCATCCATTAGAAAATGTCAAACATAAAAAGCTTATAGGTGTGTCCACATATAATAATTTATTATGGGGTGACCATACTGATAAGCTTTGTAAAACACTGTCATCCAAAATTGTCCTACTCAGCAGAATCAAAAATTATTTACCAATGGAAATGTGCAATCTATACTACAAGTATTATATCCTTCCAACAATGGATTATTGTTCAAGTGTATGGGGAAACTGCTAAATCTGAGCTTGATAGGATTTACAAACTACAGAAACGAGCAGCATGCATAATTTTAGATGCATCTATTGATCATCCCTCAAAAGCATTGTTTACAGAATTCAAATGTTTCACAATATATGAAAGGAGATTTTCACAAGGCAGTTCTTTTATATAAATGTCTACATGGAATTACACCAGAGTATCTTCAGGACTTATTCAGGCCTTTTTCAACACAATACCAGTTGAGATCAATATTACATGGAAACCTTCTAGCACCAAAACCAAGAACAGAGCAACTTAAAAAGAAATCTGCGGAACAAGCTTCCATTGCATGTAAAGTCTGCTGAAAATATTAGAGAATTTAAGAAAAGATATCATGAGCATGTATGTGTTTCTAATAGATAATGGAATTTAGTATCTTGATACTAAATATGTTAATCAGTAATTATTGCTATATTTATATAATTTGCATTGTTATATTCTCCTTAAGAGGGCCTTATGGAAGAATTTTCCTTGACTAATCAGTGACCCTCTTTAAATAAAGCATTATTATTATTATTATTATTATTATTATTATTATTATTATTATCATAAAAGTTTATTTTTTTTAATGATTTTTAAAAAACTTATATTTATGATCAATTATGTTTTTCATTTATTTTTCATCAGCATTTGCAAATCATTTGGCTCAATACATCTAACATTTTCCACATTTAAAAAAATTTATATAAAAACTTGCTTAATTATGCAATGTGTACATAATCAAAGATGGGAGTGATCTCTGTACATTAACAATTAAATAATAATGGCCAAGATAACAAAAGTGTGCAATTTCTTTGATGTGGAGGACGTACCTTTCTAAGTATGAATAAGAAATATCATCTGTGGTAATACCCTTATTATCATTCTGTTGCTACAAAAGGTCTGACAGTTACAGGTCACCTAAAGTCAGCTCCAGGCTCTTATTTATTTGTAACCCTATATGCCCTAGAATAACATTAGTGTGAGAAATTAGTGTGTAACCCTATATGCCCTATGATAAGATTAACTTGAGAAATTAGTGTGTAACCCTATATGCCCTATGATAACATTAGTGTCAGACTCTAGGGTGTAACCCTGTATGCATTATGATAACATTAGTGTGAGAAATTAGTGTGTAACCCTATATGCCCTAGGATAACATTTGTGTGAGAAATTAGTGTGTAACCCAATATGCATTATCATAACATTAGTGTGAGAAATTAGTGTGTAACCATATATGCCCTATGATAACATTATTTATTTGTAACCCTATATGCCCTAGAATAACATTAGTGTGAGAAATTAGTATGTAACCCTATATGCCCTATGATAAGATTAACTTGAGAAATTAGTGTGTAACCCTATATGCCCTATGATAACATTAGTGTGAGAAATTAGTGTGTAACCCCATATGCCCTATGATAACATTAATGTGAGAAATTAGTGTGTAACCCTATATGCCCTATGATAACAATAGTGTGAGAAATTAGTGTGTAACCCTATATTCCCGATGATAACATTAGTGTGAAAATCTATTGTGCTACAATATATGACTTTTGATAACATTAGTGTGAGAAATTAGTGTATAACCCTATATGCCCTATGATAAGATTAATGTGAGAAATTAGCGTGTAACCCTATATGCATTATGATAACATTAGTGTGAGAAATTAGTGTGTAACCCTATATGCCCTATGATATCATTAGTATGAGAAACGAGTGTGTAACTATATGATTTATGCTAACATTAGTGTGAGAAATGAGTGTGCAACCCTATATGCATTATGATAACATTAGTGTTAGAAATTAGTGTGTAATCCTATATGCCTTATGGAAACATTAGTGTGAGAAATTAGTGTGTAACCCAATATGCCTTATAACATTAGGGTGAGAAATGAGTGTGTAACACTATATGCCCTATGATAACTTTAGTATGAGAAATTAACGTGTTTCCCTATATGCCTTATCATAACATTAGTGTGAGAAATTAGTGTGTAACCCTATATGCCCTATAACATTAGTGTGAGAAATTAATGTGCAACCCTATATGTCCTATGAAAAGATTAACATAAGAAATTAGTGTGTAAACATATATGCATTATGATAACATTAGTGTGAGAAATTAGTGTGTAACCTATATGCCCTATGATAAGAATAACATGAGAAATTAGCGTATAACCCTATATGCCTTTTTATAATATTAGTGTGAGAAATTACTTTGTAACCCTATATGCCCTATGAAAACATTAGTGAGAGAAATTAGTGTGTAACTCTATAAGCCTTATGATAACATTAGTTGTTAGAAATTAGTGTATAACTCTATTTGCATTATGATAACATTAGTGTGAGAAATTAGTGTATAACCCTATATGCCCTATGATAACATTAGTGTGAGAAATCAGTGTGTAACCCTATATGCCCTATGATAACCTTAGAGTGAGAAATTAGTGTATAACCTTATATCCCTTATAACATTAGTGTGAGAAATTAGTGTGTAACCCTATATGCCTTATGATAACATTAGTGTGAGAAATTAGTGTGTAACCCTATATGCCCTATGATAACATTAGTTGTTAGAAATTAGTGTGTAACCCTATATGCCTTATGATAACATTATTTGTTAGAAATTAGTGTGTAACTCTATTTGCATTATGATAACACTAGTGTGAGAAATTAGTGTGCAACCCTATATGCCCTATGATAACATTAGTGTGAGAAATTAGTGTGTAACCCTATATGCCTTATGATAACATTAATTGTTAGAAATTAGTATATAACTCTATTTGCATTATGATAACACTAGTGTGAGAAATTAATGTGTAACCCTATATGCCTTATGATAATATTAGTATGAGAAACATGTGTGTAACCCTATATGATTTATGCTAACATTAGTGTAAGAAATTAGTGTGCAACCCTATATGCATTATGATAACATTAGTGTGAGAAATTAGTGTGTAACCCTATATGCCTTATGATAACATTAGTGTGTAACCCAATATGCCATATAACATTAGTGTAAGAAATTCATGTGTAACACTATATGCCCTATGATAACATTATTGTGAGAAATTAGCATGTTTCCCTATATGCCTTATCATAACATTAGTGTGAGAAATTAGTGTGCAACCCTATATGCCCTATAACATTAGTGTGAGAAATTAGTGTGTAACCCTTTATGCCCTATGATAACATTAGTGTAAGAAATTAGGGTGTAACCCTATATGCCTTTTATAACATTAGTGTGAGAAATTAGTGTAAACCCATATGCATTATGATAACATTAGTGTGAGAAATTAATGTGTAACTCTATATGCCCTATGATAACGTTAGTGTGAGAAATTAGTGTATAACCCTATATACCTTATTATAACATTAGTGTGAGAAATTAGCATGTAACCCTATATGACTTTTTATAACATTAGTGTGAGAAATTAGTGTGTAACCCTATATGCCCTATGATAATGTTAGTGTGAGAAATTAGTGTGTAACCCTATATGTCCTATGATAATATTCGTGTGAGAAACTGGTGTATTTTCTCTTTTTCAGCCAGTTGTAATCTAGCCAAAAAAGTAGTCAGACAAAACGACTGTATGGTATGTTTCAATATTCCCTTGTGCCAAAGATCATGACTTGAATGAAGATGCAAATTGTGGTAATATACAATATTAGCATTCTATTGCTTCAAATGGTCTGGGGGCCCCGAGTGGCCGAGTGGTCTAAAGCGCTGTCCGTTACAGATCACTACCATCTCACCTCTGTCTGCGTGTGTTCGAGTCTAGGATTCGGCGAATATGGATATGTGAGAAAGCTTGCCAGTAGCTTCTCTTGGGTCGGTGGTTCTTTCTGGTGATTTCCCGGTTTCTTCCTCCACCATTAATACTGGCCGCCATGAATAGCCTATCGTGTGCTGAAAAATGGTGTTAAGCACAACAACAACAACAAATGGTCTGACAGTTACATGTCACCTAAGGCCATGTCTAAGCTCTCACTCAGATTTAACCCAATATGCCCTATAATAACATTAGCAACGTGTGCATGTGTTTTTTCTGTTTTGGTCAGTTGTAATCACGACATTAAAGTAGTTAGACCAAACTATTGTTTTGTGTTGTTTAGCAAAACATAACATGGTGTCAGAAGTGGAATAACTTAGATTTATACCATTAAGAAGTATATCTCCATAGCAATACTGGAATATGGATGTACAAGTTGATGTGTTAATTGTGACGTCATGGAAAAACTCAGGCAGCCACCTGAAATGGATTTTAATTCCCACCATCTCACAGAAACTAGGAGGAGGTGGAAGCAGACTATGCAGTTTTACTTGATGATGCGCTTTGCAGATAAAGAAGACAAAGAAAAATTCATTGATTGTATTAATGGTCATGATAATTGAGACATTTACAACACATTTACATTTGAGGCCAATGAAGCTGGAAAAATTGATCCACTGATAAAAAAGTTTCTGGATTATTGCAGTCTAAAACAGAACATCACAATAGAAAGGCACAGATTCAATACAAGAATCCAACAGAAGAATGAAACCTTTGACTAATATGTAACCAAACCCAAATTGGTCGCAAAGAACTGCAAATTCAAAACTCTTAAGGATGAAATGATTAAAGATAGAATTGTCTGTGGGATTTATTCTGGAAAAATAAAAAAAAGACTTTTACGAGAAGAACAACTGACATTACAAAAAGCAATGGCTATCTTCAGAGCAGACGAAGAATCCAAAAAGCAGATTCAAAGTATGAACAATGAAGCAGCTGCATCAGAATTTCATGGTATGAAAATAAAGGAAAAATAAACGAAAATGGCACAACCAAAGAAAGCAGAAACGACATATATGAAATCAGAGATTATTCAATTGTGGTAAATGTGGCAAAAGATAGGTGTCCAGCCAATGGAAAAAGGTGCTACAGGTGTAGAAAACAGCAACATTTTCTGAAATGCTGCAAGACAAAATGGGTGCATGGTACGCAAGTATACTCAAGTCAAAAAGAAGAAACATCTTTTGTAGGAACAGTGACACAGGCAAACACTCAAATCAGTGACAAAGAATGCTAAGCCACTCAGACTCTTCATGGTAATGATGTCAAATTTAAAATTTATACTGGCTCGCATTAGCAAACATTCCAAATCACATTTTTGAAACAATGAACATTGATGATGTTGAAGTAAAACCAACCAAGACCTGTGTCAAAAGCTATTTGGGTGACATACTAATCGTCATAGGCTAATGCAAATTACACTGCAATAATCAAGAACTTGATATTTATATAAAAAAAACAAACCAACTGCCTATTCTTGGGTTTAAACTGTCTCAAGATTTGCACTTAATGCAAGTTGTTTGCAATGTTCACAGGAATAAGGACAATCATATGGTGAGAGAATTCCTCTGTGTGTTCAAAGGTCTAGGATGACATAAACAAAAATATCATATCAAATTGACAACAATGTGAAACCTGTCATTAATCCACCAAGGACAGTTCCTAAATCTGCTCAAGAAGTGTTCCAGAAACACATGGCACAGTGGAGACTGATATAGATGACATAATTGTGTGGGGAACTTCAAAGAAAGATCATGATGGAAAACTAAATAATGTTTTAAAGAGATGACAGGTAATAAATCTGACAGTGAATTTGGAAAAATGCCAATTTGGATGAACAGAAGTGTGCTACATGGGACACTATTGACACAATCAGCAATTAAACCTGAACCATAAATAGTAACAGCAATCAGAGAAATGCCCACTCAAAAGAAAGGAATTGAAAGATTACTTGGTACAGTCAACTACCAGGCAAAATTTATCCCAAATATGTCTACAGTGACATAACCAATCAGAGCACTTTTGAAACTTGACAATGAATTTGTTCAGGAAACTGCACAGAAACATGCATTTGAAGAGATCATACAGATTCTAAGCAAATAACCTGTGTTGAAATCCTTCAATGTTAAGAAGCCTGTCATTGTTAGTTGTGATGCATCAAAATCAGGACTTGGAGCAGTGTTAATGCAGTTAGGCAAGCCATTAGTATTTGCATCAAGGTCTTTGACAGATGCAGAAACAAGGTATGCACAGATCAAAAAAGAACTATTTGTTGTGTTATTTGGTCTTGAAAGATTTAATCAGTATACTTATGGTTGTCAAGTACAAGTTGAATCAGATCATAAACCTCTGGAATCAATCCTCAAGAAACTTCTATTTGCCATCTAGACTTCAGAGACTGCTTTTAAGACTGCATAAGTAGTTTTGACTAAACATATTTTCCAGGAAAAGAGTTAATTGTAGCAGATACATTGTTGAGAGCATACAGACAGACAAATACATCTGAGATAAACATGGATAGTTAAATTGAGTGCTCTGTGCACATGATCATGTCAAATATACAGATTGTAGATACACTGAAGCAATGAACAATGAACTAAATATGATAATAAAATGACCAAATTAAAAAAGTTGATTAAAAAGGGATGGCCAAATGATAAACCTTATTAAATCAGAAACTTTTGGAACTGCTGAGATGAACTTTCAGAAATGGATGGATTATTTCTTAAAGGATAGAAGATTGTATTACCAAAAAGAAAAAGTAGCACTCTAAGATCATAAGTTATGAAAACCCAGGCTGATGCTATATGCAGATGAAACTAAAGACATCTGTTGCAAACAAGAGACATTACCAGAGATATTTGATACATATGAAGATATAACAAGGACATCAATGAACTAAATGACAAAACATTAGTCATCAATGAGCCAAACCAGACAGGAGAGATTCAAACAAGGAGTGGATGTCTAATAAATAAGCCTGCAAGATACAGAGATATGAACTTCATTTTTCTAAATTATATTGTGTCTTGTGAATATCAAAAACTGGAATTGGTCAAAGGCAGAAAAATACATATGTTATATCACATCAGTTTATATGCAGTGACAGCAACTTGATTGAAGAACAAAATATTAGGACTATAGATTTTAGTGGCAATGCCAATATATCACCATGTACTTGTTTACACGAGTATAAAAATGATTGTGAATGTCGTAGAACTAGAACTTAATTTTAACTACAATTAGTAGAACTTTTCCAACTCACCAGAACTATTTTAAATATATATTCATGAGCAAAAAGAACTCTGTCAAGTTTGAATATTTACAAATTTATTAAAAAGAAAATGTGAATTTAAAAGAAATGCACAAAACTTATTTTAGGGGTAGTTGTGGAAATATATGGTATTAAATTAATATTCTTTTGCCATAAAAAGATCTGACAGTTACAGGTCACCTGAGGTCAGCTTCGGGCTCTCTCAGTTGTAACCAAAACCATAGCATGAGCAAAAGAAGGACAATAAAAGTCGTGCAATCAATTAAAAATAATTATTAAACTTTAAAGATGATACAACGGACTTTCATCGTCCGTTCGGCTGATTACCTTCATTTCAGTCCTTTCCTATGATAACATACCAACCACTTTGTAAACAACACGTCTAGAACACAGGAGTCCGCAGTTTTATCAAGAAAGCACTACAAAATTTCTGACAACATAAAATCACCTTAATGGTATTATAAAATAATTATAACAATGTTAAGGTGATTTTATGCTGTCAGAAATTTCGTCATGCTTTATTGATAAAAATGAATACTCCTGTGGTCTAGACGAAAATCTCCAATTTGTATCGCTTACACCAACCTATAGAAGTGACAACAATATTATGTGACAATCAAAAATTATATATCTGTCCATGATTATTCCTTTCATTATAACGTCATAAGCACATATGTAAGCCCTCTAACAATATAAGGTCATCTTGAAATTTAGAAAGCAGCACACCTATAGAAATATGCCTTTGATCCTCACCTGTAGCACCTGAGAAGAAAACAAGTAACACCCATATACTTAATTCAGCTTGTATAAACATTTTCATGCGGCTGAAAATCAACCCATCGTCAGGGATGTAAACTGTTCACGTCCAACATTTGGTACATCCTGTTTCTGACATAGATTTACTTCTATTTACCTCCATTCTCTGACAAACTGGTTAGAATATCCGGTGTATATGCACTGGTAGCCATCCCAAATCTTAATCCCGGGATAGTGCTAATTTTTACATACGGGCTACAGCAGATAGGATACCCGGTTCCGGTAGGTGAAAATAATTTTGTTTATCCAGCCTTATCCTTCATCATTGTCTAATTTCGTCATCACGGAATTTCTCAAAATGACTCTTAAAAAATATTGGGAATACAGTTAGTTCAACATGTTATTGGTTATAAATATTTAGTTTGAAAAACATAAGTGACATTGTTTACAGACTGAAAATAACAACGAAACGGTTTAGGATCATTGCCTACACTTTTACTTATAGACTGAAAATAACAATGTCTTTAAGCAATACAAAGAACTAAATATACTGCACGTGCAACACTGCTAAAAAAAAAAACAACTCCCATACTAACAAACATTTGTGTGGGTTTTGTTTTTCAATTAAGCTCAAGATCACTGTCTACACTTTTGCTTACAGACTGAAAATAACAACATAAAGCAGTTTAGAATCACTGTCAACTCTTTAATTCACATACTGAAATTAACAGCAAAAGGTTTAAAGTTCGCTATCTATATTTTTTTAATTACTGAAAATAACCAAGCATTTAAGGACCACTGTTTTATTTACAAATCATGAGCTTGGAAAAAATAACAACCCACACAAATGTTTGTTAGTTTGGGAGTTTGTTTTTTTTAGCAGTGTTGCACGTGCAGTATATTTAGTTCTTTGTCTTGCTTAGTGCTTCTGGTTGCTTTTAGTTCTGTACATTGCCTGTAGCTTAGAGTTACTTTTGTGATCTGTATACTGTTCTCATGGTTTTTTGGGGGGTGGGGTGGGTAGTAGTATTAGGAAACCAGGTTTTCAACTCACTTTGTTTTTTTACCCTCCAAACAAGTATAAATTATCCCCCACCCCACCCCCTTTTCTTCCAAAATAAACCAGGTTTTCAACTCACCCTAGAGGAAAACCAGGTTTTCAACTCACTTTGTTTTTTTTTTACCCTCCAAACAAGTATAAATTATAGTCCTAAATTATCCCCCACCCCACCCCCTTTTTTGACTCACCCTCCCCCACCTCTTTTTTTCCCCCTACTACTACCTGTAAACAGGTATTTTGTAACCAAACAAAACAACAGGTGTTGGAATGCGATAAGCTCTGATACAGAGGTGACTAATTTGTTAGAACAGCGCATGTGTGGAATACAATTATTCTAAAGACGGCAAACGAGTTTTACCACAAGATAACAGGATGAAAATTAAACTGTGCATTAGAATGTTTCAGTTAACAAGGTGGAAATTAAACTAGCATTAGAATGAAAATGATATTATTTTAGTTATATTATATCTTAAGTTTAGATAAAATTTTACGTTACTCATATTTTTTATGATATTTTTTTTCATACTTGCTAACCCTCATTGGTAGAATGTCTGTTAACATATTGTCAATAATACGAAAATTCACGTTAATAAATCATCCATATTATATTTAACTCCTCGTAGGTAAGACCGGATGTGATCAAGTAGTTTCTTATAAGTTTTAATTGATGTTAATCTCCCGGGCGTCGTGATCAAAAGTCGTGGTTCTACTTTGTACGCGCCGCTGTAAGTGAAACACCAATACCAGATATAATTAACAAAAAAGGATTTAACGATATCCCACTTGAAATTATACCAGAAACTGGTCATTAACAATGGTAGATATGATATTACTCGAAGGATCTTGTTGTAGTATTTATAACATTTTTTCACACACCAAAGTTTTCTATGATAATGATATTTATAATATTGTATTAATGCGTCCACATCCTGTTTGAAATATCTTTTGAAATATGATTGAAATCAACTATACTTCTTTTCATTATAATATTAGTTCACATAGTCCTATGTTTGGTTAATCCATAATAAGGCTGGTTATTCAGCTATAAATTCCCAATACACCAGAGAAATTCGCTAATTTGTAAAGTTTTTATCAACTGGTTCAAGTACAAATTCTTCTTCAGAATTTTTGTTTATTATTACAGATAATACTCCAGATGAGTCATCATTTGGATGACGAAATGGATATTTGGTAGATATTCTAAACTTTGTACTGCTAAACAAAAACTGGTACCAATCTATACATACCGTAACTTCTGCAGTGTATTTGATAGAATTATTTTGCCATCGCCCATGTAACTAGACCCAGATGCAACAGTATACACAATATTTTTAATCTGTTTGTGAGGTATTTTAATCATATTTGTTTTCTCAACAATATAGGAATTCCACTAATAATATCATTGAGTTTTGTGTTAATATCATTTTAATTTTGCGAGTGTAATGTCAACATTTGATGGATTTCCAAAAAATTCATCTTTAATTTTGTTTATGCTTCTGCGAAAACTTGAAAATGTGTTCATGTGACTGGTAAAATTATTTTTGAGTGCTGTGATTTCATTAGTTAATTAAAGCGTCCCATCATTGACATATTTTTTAGTGACAGCTCCCCATCCTCAGTTGGGTTTCCAAGATCTGTAATCTTATTTTGTTTCATAACAATATTCCACTAAATACATCACCATCTTTTTAACAAAATCATTAACTGACCTACCAAAATTGTAATATTACCTAGATTGTTAAAAGTAACGATATTATTTAGCAATCGCAGCATGTGTGTATTTCGTACAACTACATCTGACAGTTTTACATTACTCGTCTTTAATCGTCCTTCTTTGTCTTGGAAAATGACAACTTCATCTGGATCTACGCTGGTAAGATTTAGTAAATTCATTGATTTCATTTTTGAGCCGATCAAGAGTGCATATTTGGATAATCACCTTTAAAACGTTTTGTGGATAAATCTTCTAATAGTGTTCCAAATCTTATTTGTATAGTAGCTCATTATTTTACTATCTAGATAAAATTATCAAACACTAGTTTCATATTATACAAAAATGGCAAAATCGTCGATATAAACTTTGATACAGAGAGACTAGTGAAGCATAAACATAACATATGAACTTCCTGATTGTCATTATCTTATTGTTGGGCGAACTGGATCAGAAAAAACAATTTGTTATGAACTTGCTTCTTGGTGATAATTTTAACTACGATAGAGTCGTATATTTACACAATCAATACAGCAAGATAAGAATGAGTTATCAAGTGAGTATAATGAAAAGCTTCGTGATGATCTTAAAGGCTGGTGAAGATTTTTTTATAATTAGGCAGCCAGAGATCTTATTCCAGTTAATCAACTTGATGCAGATGAACTAAGATAGTAGTTTTTGATGATATTCCGCTAAACAACATGGAGATGAAACAAAATAAAGATCATATTTTCTCACTGTCACGTAACAAACAGTGTAATTATGTTTATCTCGCTCATGGATTTTATAATGTTGCCCGGTTTATTAGGCGAAATACGGTTGTTTTATTTTATTTCCAGGACTGGATCAATGTTATGACGTTAAAATATTGCAAGCGAGCAATGCGGTGGCGTGACAAAAAGATAAGTTTATTGAACTTTACCGTAATGCTACAAAAGATAAATTTAACTTTTCTTTATTTGATAAACTTACAAATGATCCAACTAAAATGTTCGCTGTTGTAATTAACACTTACTTACAATAAAGCGTTTCAATTTTATAAAATTTATAATTATAATAATGGACAAACGAGCAAGATACAGACAACACATAGAAGATCTAAAAAAACTTGCTCAATCTCAGGCATCACTAAGCAAAAAGTACAAGAAGCGCGACGTGGGCAAGTAATGCTACAGAAACAACAGCTACAATTTTCAAGCGGTTATGAAGCATTATTAGGTAAACAACCTGAAACTAAACCACTGTCAGAAGAAAACTTAAACAACTACAGGAAAAAGGTTTGGTTGGTATTGTTAGAGAACAACAGGAAGCAGCTGCTGCAAAACTTGTTACTCGATCTGATGAAGAAAGGTCGAGAAAACTGATTGAGGCACTTTACAGCAAATTGATAGATGATCCTGCGGCTAGACAAGCAGAAACAGATCGATTGATAAACAATCCGCTGGAACTTGAGCGAAGATAGCAGAGTTAACAACGCAAGGAATAACAAATATTATAACAAATTTATCAGGAGACATAAAAGATATCAGTAGAGGAGCAACAAAGAGTCTGTGATCTTACTGTAAAGTTTATGGAAGTTGGAGATCAAAGACTTTATTTTACAAAAAGAGCAAATGATGAGATAAAAGGTAGTGAATAGGATGATTTTTTAAACAAAGAAATTATAAGGGGTATTGCAAGATGATATAAGCAAGTGGACTGATGCAGAAGATCAAGCATTACTCGATAAATTTGATGTAATATTTAATGACGGAGCTGCTGCTAAAGATGAATTAAACACGGTTACAGAGATTAATAATATGATTCCACTTTATGAATGAATGAGAAAGGGTGTCATTGCTCTCACGTTTAAAAAAACAGCAGAAAATAGCAGAGCAAAAACCTTTTGGTAAAGGTGGATTTTAAAAAGAAATTTGATAAACTCGATAAATCTCGTGTAGAAAAATATAGAAAAGAAAAAACAGGAACTGGTGTAAAAGTATTTACTTCAACTACTGAAATGATAGGTAGATTAATGTTATTAATATCGCGTCAAAGGAAGCTGGGGAATGTTAGTGTTGAACTTGATAATGAAATCATTGACATACTTGATCATCTAAGATCGAGTGAATTATTAACATCTGACGAATATGAAACTTTACACCGCGACTTAATCGCGGCGACTTAATTTTGTAAATGATATAATATTAAAGGAATGCAAACAACATTATTATACTAAAACTCTAGCGAGTCTACTGAAGATAGCGCAAATTTTCAGTAAATTATATTCCACCTATAGAACTAGATCCTGCAAAACAATATGAAATTGGATTAATTTCTTGTACTTGCTGGAATGCTATACCTAACGTGAAAAATGATGTTAACGATGAAAATGTATTTTACAATATGATTACAACACTTCCAATATCTACAAAAAAAATAAAAATTCCGCAAGGAGCTTTAATATTGAAGATCTAAACAAGATACAATCAAAGAGCTTCATAACAAAAGCTAACGGTGTGGCTGATAATTTTGAATTAGCAGCAAATTATAACACATTGCGAACTAGGATAACTTTGAAAATTTTAGCAATCAATCTTGAACAAGAGAAAGAAGTATTGCACAACCTGTTAGGATTTACTGAAAAAACTTACACTGCACTGATCAGCCTATTACATATGACAGTGAACTGCCAGCAAATATAAAGAAGTAAATACAATATTAGTAAATTGCTCTACAGCTTCAGGCTCTTATACATCAAAAGGTAGCAAAGGTCAAACGATTTACAGTTTCTCACCCGAAGTCCCGCCAGGTTCTCTCATGCAAATAACTCCACGACATATTATATATTATCCTTTAAACGTTGAAGATCAAATATCAAGTATAAAGGATGCAGTTGACAGATCAATCAGGAAAACAGTTACATGTTAGTAATGAAATTGTAACTTATTATTTACATCTACGCGAGCAAAAGTAAAAATTAATGCAACATCAAATATAATGAAACAAAGAAAAAAAGTTTATCGAAGAAAAATAGTAGGAGGATTTTTTGGAAATATATTCACTAAAGTTATTAAAAATATTCCAGGACTAGCGCGTAAAGTTGCACCAATTGCTATTGACGCGGGTAAAGCTTTTGCAACTGGGGCTGCATCTGCCGCTGGGACTGCGGTGGGACAAAAAAATAGCTAATAAAAATAGGAGATCCACCGACTGCATCTGAAATAAAACAAGCTATCTCAGAAATCGCTCCAACAAAAGAAACTCAAAAAGCTATGATAACAACAACAAAAAAATTATTATCACCAAAGGGCGAGCAGATCATACAAAAATTAATATCTAAAGTAACATGCCGCAATAAAATTTTATATAATCTAATAAAATAAAATGTCTACTAAAAATTATCTCGAGTTAACAGAAACTTATGACATCGACAACGATGTGACAGAATTCGAGTTTGTTGAGTACCTTGATGAAAATTCTAACGAACCAAATAAAACTGGTATTAGAACCTTTAACACCAGAGACGAAGATGTATTTCTACTGCCACATAAGGCTATGTTAGAAGTTCGTGGTCAGATTATGACAGTAGCCAATCCACCTGCTGCATTTGCAGTTGGAGCAGAAGTAGCTCTTATAAATAACGGTTGGAGTTTATTCAAAAGTGCTAGATATCAACTGGCTAATCAAACTGTAGAAGATATTTCGAGTCACCTACAAGTTGCAAGTACAATTTTAAATATTATTTCGTTTTCCGACGATTACTCGAGATCAACTGCAACTAATATGATGTGGTTTAAAGATACTGGACGGGGTATAGCTGAATCAACAGAATTTTTAAAGAGAGGCGCTATAGTACATGGAGCTGATGCTGATGCAAATGCTGTAATTGTGAGAAATTTTCTCATTGCTAATGCAGACGCGCTAGGTATTGTTGCACCAGGTGCAGCTGCTAATGCAGACGCTACAAGAGTTTCTCTTACAGCAGCTTTTAATAATCTAAATATAACACCACCAGCTGTAGCTGCAGACGGTACTGCGATGTTAAATTTACTTCTTAACACACTTGATGTGAGAAATCCACGCTATAACGAAGGTTTTGCTAGGCGAAGAAAACTTGCAGCAGGATCACGTCAAATTACAATGATGCTTCCGCTAAGCATGATTTTCGGCTTTTGTCGCGATTATGATAAAGTATTTCGCGGAGTAAAACATACGCTTATTTTAGATCGAGCAGACCAAAACGATTGCTTGTTTAGATCTGGAGGGGTTGATGTACAGTTTATCATAAACAAACTTTCTTTGTGGATGCCACGTATAACACCATCAATCACTAAAATGTCAGAACTAAATAACACGCTTGATAAGCATACAAACAGAATTTACTTTAAGCAGCATAAGGTATATCAGACAGCGGTTCCAAATACTACTGACTACACGTGGAGGGTCACAACAACATCAAGCGAACAACTGCCGAGAAATATCTTTGTCGTATTTCAACAACAAGCTCGACGAGGTAACCAACAACAAAATAATGCAGTATTTGATCACTCTGATGTCAGACGAATATACGCTAGATTAAATTCAAAGCAATATCCAGAACGAGCTATCGAGTGTAATTTTGCTGATGATGTTAATAAAAATATTTCTCGACCGTACATGTACCTGCTTGACGCAATACAAAAAATATCAAGATGTTGAAGATGGAACTCAAATATCAGTAGAAGAATTTCGTACGCTTTATCCTATATTTCATTTTGATGTTAGTAAACATAACGAGCGAGCTGTAGACAGCACAGCGGATATTGAAATTACCTGGACACTTGGGGCGGTTCCAGTAGCGCCGTTATACGTATACGCATTAGTGATTAGTGATAGATTTATCACGGTAGATTCTATTGGAGGTAAAATGACAGTTCAAGTTTAATCTACAGTTGTTATATAAAATGGCAAAGTATATTGTAAAAGAAGTGTATTTGACTGATGGCCAAGTTAAAAAATTAGTAGCTGCTACTGCAAAGCGAGAACAGGTATCATTAAAAAATCAATCCTAATATTTCTGATGGTGTTTTAACAAAATTAATGCTAACAAAAAATCAAGTAAAAAAGTATGATCGTAAAAAAAATTTTGTTTTAAATTTGAGTGCTGCACAAATGACAGCGATGGCAAAAGAAGGTGGTTTTCTTGGTCCGGCATTATCAGTATTAACTAGTACAATAATACCTAAACTTTTGCCGGTGTTGGGAACATTAGGACTAGCAGCAGCGTCTGGAGCAATATCTGGCGCAACGAAGAAAGCAGTCGAAGGTAATGGTATCATTCGTGGAAGTGGAATAAAAAAATTGTAAATTTTATGTAAATAATATATTATAATGCCACAAAAGAAAAAGAAATCACCAACAACAAAAAAAAAGAAAGTAATAAAAACAAAATCACCAACACCAAAGTGCAAATGCATATGCAATCAAACAAAACAAGGAGGAATTATTCCGTTCGCTCCACTTTTGGCGGGACTAGCGGGAAGTCTGCTGCCAAATCTTTAGGAATCGGACGTGGTCTAACATTACCAGGAACTCGTCGACCCCGTTGAGTAATTTTGATATCATTGATAAGTTAAAAGCGGTTCCTGGATTTCACGGAGTTTATTCTAAAGATGAGCTCTCAGCAATAAAATCACCATCTGCTGTAAGTTCATGTGTTATTAATATACAAGATTTTAATGACGGATCTGGTACGCATTGGGTAGCAGTTTATAATAATAATTATTTTGACTCGTTTGGACTTCCTCCAAGCGATGTAATAAAAAAGTATATGAAAAAAAAATTTACAAAAGTATATTATTCGTCAAATCAACTCCAACCTGTTGGAACGTCTGCTTGCGGATATTATTGTATTATGTTTATCCGACAGATGAGCAGAAATCTTATTTTTTAAAATTTATTTTACAGTTTGATAAGCAACCTTCTCACGCTAATGATGAGATCGCAATTAATTTTATCTAAACTTATAAGTATAATAATGTCAACATACTGTCTCAAGTGTAAAACTAAAACAGAAGGTATTAATGAAACAACAGAAAAAACAAAAAACAACAGGATAATATTAAAAAGTATTTGTGCAATCTGTGGAAAAAGAAAAAAATACATTTTTAAAGAAAACGTCCCCAGCGATAGTATCTCCAGCGACGTCGCTAGGATCTGGTTATCCTAATATTATTTTAGTCGACGACTAAAAATATAGAATGATATGCAACTGTGATTCTGACAGAGATTTGTGTATTGAGCAAAATAAAATTGTCGCATACTGTCAATGTTGTAACAACAGAGAAATAATAGGTCAGGTATAGATATACATAAACTAATTGGAAAATTGCCAAAACCAAAAGGCGGTTGGACATTGCCAGGGCATCGGTATACTGGTCCATGGAATCCGCTACATCAACAACTAGATGAAAACGACAATCCATTGCCAGGCCAAGAGCCTTACAATCAAGTGGATGCAATAGCGATGCGTCATGATATCTGTTATCGTGATCATGAAAACTCAAAATTAGATTGTGATAAAGTAATGTTAGACGAATTACGTGATATGGAGCCAACAAAATCTACGAGAACGTTTTGATAGAAAATTTGTTCAGGAATAATTGGAGCAAAATATAAAATTGGACTCGTAGATTATCTTAAATCACCTAACGATTGGGTAAATAAGTATATGATGATCTTGCAGTCGAACTACACAGACCTAAAAAAAAAAGTTCCAACGACGTAAAGTTGTCGCTAATGGTGTAGATGATATCTGGGCAATAGATTTGGTGGATGTATCCAATCTAGCTCAGTTTAACGTTGGCGCTGATGGCGCTCCAAAAAGGTATTTGTTTAATGTTATAGATGTTTTTAGCAAATACGCTTTCAGTATACCTGTTTCAGATAAGACAGGAACTTCAATGACTGATGCGCTAAAGCAGATAATAACAAGCACAGAAAGAAAACCAAACAAAATCTGGACTGATCATGGATCTGAGTTTTTTAACAAAAAGTTTGAACAGTTTCTAGAACAAAATAATATAAAAAGGTATGTTACAGGAAATGAGGGTAAAAGCGTTGTTGTTGAGAGATTTAATCGCACGCTAAACGAGAAAATACACAAACATATGACAGCTAAAAACACCAACAGGTACATCGATGACCTTTCTCAAATCGTAAGCGAATATAATAACACGAAACATCGAACCATCAAAATGACACCTAAAAAAGCTGTTAAAAAATCCAATATTAGCAAATGAAAACATGTACCGCAGACATAAATTTAAGGTTGGTGATAAAGTTAGAATTTCTTTGATGAAAAAGGTGTTTGCAAAAGGATTACTCCGAACTGGAGCGAAGAAGTTTTTGTAATTGATAAGGTACTTTTAACAGTACCTGTAACGTACGTTTTAAAAGATCTGGCAGGGGAACCGATTGTAGGTAGTTTTTATGAACAAGAACTACAGAAAAATGAGCAGGATGTTTTTGTTATCGAGAAAGTGATTAGAAAAAAAAGGGGATAAAAGTTTAGTCAAATGGCGTGGGTATAGTGATAAATTTAACAGTTGGATCCCAACCAAGCAGATTATGATATAATGCTATTATAAATTAACTCATACTTTTGTTTGACAGATTTACATTTTACTGGTTTACATAATGATATTAGATACTGCTTACGATCGTTAGAGATCGTCATTAGATTAAAAATTTAACGAATATGAAATCGAATTTGATATTTTTCTGTCGGCCTGGAATCTTGATATTTAAGAAAGGTTTGATTAGCTGCCAGAACAGTTGTTGTTCGGCAACGGTAAAATTAAATTTAATTAGCTGCTTAGCAATGTGATACTTGACATTATACCGTTTAGTTGTTGATCTGCTGTAATTAGATCTGTCAGCAACAGTGACTATTTCACCATCATCATCAGATTCATTGTTATATAAAATATCATCTTCGCTATAACCAACAGATTTGTCTATAAAATCTTTGGAAAATGTAATACTATGTATGACATCATCACTGACGACCTTATCACTGACGACCTTATCACTAGTATCTTCTTCGTAGAGTTCAGCGAGTCGTTTCATCAAGTCCATTATTATAATATATTTTTTATCTAATTTATTATTATAAGATGACCGATGAGATAAAATATCACCAAAAAGTTAATATAGTAAATTATAACGAACTAGCTGAAGCGGTAAGAAAATGTTTGTTGGGTTATAGTGTTGATGTTATTGTAATGCAAGGTGATTCTCATAAAATATTACTAACAGAAGCAGAAAAAAAAATAAAATTAATGAAAGTGCAGTAACGACGCTAAAATTTAATCACGATGATATCATAGCATTTGCTCATCATTGCTTGACTAAAACCGAATTACAAAATATTATTGATCATCATATCTAAAACCAATCCTAGCATCGTATTCTCTTGAAAAAGTTGATTTTGTTGCTCCATCAGCTATAATTTTTACGACTGCGGGATTTATCTTATAATATTTCGCCGCAGCTGAAATCGATTTGAATTCGATCTCCTCATCCGTTTCGAGGTTTTTTGAAATAACAGGTTTTATTGAGCATCTAAAATTAATACCATTACTATTTTTTTCCTTTTCTCACATTTTCCTGTTGCGTTACTATCTCCAGATTTTCCAATCGATTATCAGTTTGTATATTATTGATGTGATTAATAACAAGACCATTGGGTATAGATCCATTGAACACCTCATAAACAAACCTATGACCAAGATAACGAACTTGATTTGTTGATGTTCCTCTAACAGTTACCCTGATATATCCCATATTGCTAATAGTACTAAGAACTTTTTTAGTTTTTCTATTTCTAATAATACCGCGATCGTTAGCCTCGTATAATCAAATACTGGGTGCGGCTGAAACTCATCTTGTAAGGATAAATTTTCAATATTATCATCAGTGACTTTACCATTATAATGATATACACGCTGTCCCTCTGGATATCATCGCAGAACAACGTGTAAATAAAATCTTTTCTAAACATTGTAATCCTCTCGGCATTATCTCCCTTTACACTAATATTATAACCCGTTGACGTTAATTTGCCAACAGGTATTCTAGTTTTAATGTTAATAACCGAACCAATTACATTTCCAGCGTATAAGTTATACTTTGGGTGAATTTGATAAATCTCTTGCTCATGTGCGCTTGTCAAATTTACTGTCATTATATTATAGGTGATTTTTTATCTCTAATTGATTTTTAGCGCATGCGCAGTGTGAGATAAAGTTATATTTTGGGTGAACTTGATATGCTTCTTGCTCACATGTGTTTGTTAGATTTGCTGTCATTATATTATAGGAGATATTTTTTATCTCTAATTGATTTTCAGCGCATGCGCAGTGTGAGGTAAAGTTATGTTTTGGGTGAACTTGATATGCTTCTTGCTCACATGTGTTTGTTAGATTTGCTGTCATTATATTATAGGAGATATTTTTTATCTCTAATTGATTTTTAGCGCATGCGCAGTGTGAAAAAATTATCAATTAGATATTACATTATAGTATAATAATGTTAAAATTGCGTGATATAGCTAAGAGAAGTCTTATGGGAGAACCTGATAAAATAGCGACTGCTTTTGCAGGTTTTGATAATAGTTATCAGTTTGATAATCAAATTGTTTTAGTAAATTTTAATGCAACTAATCTTTACCACCTATTACAGACAATTGTAAAACGTGAGCTCGAAAAACACAAAAAGTATCAGATTATTTGTGCAATATCATGTTATATTTTCAAAGTTAGTTATAATGGAAGAATTAACTAACAAGGAAATTGCAGAACCTTATATTAACGCAAAATCGAGACGTGTTTTGCTTGGGACTGATCTGTTATCACTATCTGATGAAATACACCAAGAAATTGGAAAAAAAATAGAGGAATTTAGTCAATTAGGTTCGGGTTGGAAGTTTGAAATGATCAAAGGAATATTGTTTCACACGATGAAATATAATGTATTACGAGGTAGTTCATACGTCGACCTGCCACCAAAAATAAAAAGTAAAAGATGTTGTATAAACATCAAAAACGTAGATAACAAATGTTTCCAATGGGCTGTTCTTTCCGCACTATTCCCAGCAGAAAAAAAACGCTACTCGTGTTGAAAGGTATATCAGTCATGTGTCTAGATTAAATTTTAAAGATATTAACTTTCCAGTGGCAGAAAATCAAATACCAAAATTTGAAAAGCAGAATAATGTTTCAATTAACGTTTTCGGACTAGATGAAAAGGAGGACGTATATCCGAGATATATTTCAGAAAAAGCTTCACAATCAACTATAAATTTACTGTACTACAAAAATCATTATGTTTGGATTAAAAACTTTAACGGACTAGTTGGTAGACAGTACAATAAGGATAAGAACAAAAAGTTCTTTTGTTACCGCTGCTTGCATGGCTGTACAAGCAATGAAACATTACAAAAGCATTTGCAGTACTGTAGTGATGTGCAAAGAATAACAATGCCATCTAAAAAAGATAGTGTGTTACAGTTTGTCCATCATAATCACAAACTAAAAATTCCTTTCGTCATATACGCTGATTTCGAATGCCTACTTCAACCTGTACTTGGTGTAGAAAATAATCCTAATCAATCGAGTACAAGAAAAGTTCAAAATCATGTTCCGTGTGGAGTAGCGTATAAGGTAGTTTGTTGTACTGATTCTAGATTATCTAAACCAATCCAACTCTATCGAGGTAAAAAATCAGCTGTTTGGCTTCTCAAGCAGTTGATTAATGAAGTTGATAATATTACTTATCGTTTGAAAAGAGTAACTCCAATGTTAAAATTAACACCTCAACAAGAATCTGATCACGAGCAAGCGAAAATTTGTTATATTTGTGAAAAAGCTTTTGATGATAACAAAAAAGTACGTGACCATTGCCATTTGACCGGACAGTATCGTGGAGCGGCTCATGACCAGTGTAATTTAAAATTTCACGCTCCAGATTTTATTCCAGTTATTCTTCACAATTTTCGAGGATATGATAGTCACATCATCGTAGAAGCTTTTGGTGATCCTGAGATAAAAGCTCATCTAAAACTCAATAATGTCATCAAATGCATTCCAAATAATTTTGAAAAGTATATGTCAGTTACGCTAGGTAAATTACGTTTTATTGACAGCCTGCAGTTTATGGCAGCCTCGTTAGATGAGCTAGTAAAAGGTTGTAGTAAATTTAATAACCTAAGAGACTGTTTTGGAGATAAATTTAATCTATTAGCTAAAAAAGGAGTTTTTCCATACGAATACCTCGACGATTGGAGTAAATTTGATGAAATATCTTTACCTGACAAAGACAAATTTTACTCACAACTTAAAAAATGAAAATATAACTGATGACGAGTACAGGTATGCACAAGATATCTGGAAAGAGTTTGATTGTGAGACTTTTGGTGATTATCATGATTTATACCTGAAAACTGACGTGTTATTATTAGCAGATGTTTTTGAAAGTTTTCGTGAAGTGAGTTATAATAATTATGGACTAGATCCTTGCTGGTATTATTCTGCCCCTGGGTTGTCATGGATGCTTTGCTAAAGTTTAGTAAGGTAAGGTTAGAATTACTGACTGATGTTGATATGTTCAATTTTATTGAAAAAGGTATCCGAGGTGGTATTAGCGTGATAACAAAAAAATATGCTGAAGCAAACAACAAATACCTGAAACAGTATAATCCTAACCTTCCTTCGAAGTATATAATTTATCTAGATTGTAATAATCTTTACGGTGGTTCGATGGCAGAACCAATGCCTTTTAGCGGATTTCATTGGATCACGGTTGATCGATTTCTATCAGAGACAGAAAAAAAGATACCTGACGATGTTTCCTATTTCGTTGAAGTTGATCTTGATTATCCAAATTCGCTACACAAATTACATAACGATTACCCTTTCTGTGCGGAATCGATGGTTATAGATTATAGTTTGTTATCAAAAGAACAACAAGCGTTAGCATCACCAAGGCAACATTCCATGGTCAAGAAACTAGTACCAAATTTACTTGATAAGAAAAATTATGTTTTGCATTACAAAGTTTTAAAACAAGCAGTCGATGCTGGTCTTGTGTTGAGAAAAGTTCATCGTGTACTAAAATTTAATCAGTCGCCGTGGATGAGAGGTTATATTAATTCCAACACTTCAAGAAGAGCTGCAGCGAAAACAGAGTTTGAGAAAAACTTCTTTAAACTGATGAACAATTCCGTTTTTGGTAAGACGATGGAGAATATTAGGAAACGCGTAAATATTGAAATAGTTAATGATGTCAATCGCAGAAACAAACTTGTGTCAGACGATGATTTTGTGAGCATGAAAATATTTAATGAAAATCTTGTTGCGATACAAAGAAGAAAAACAAATCTTAAACTAAACAAGCCGATCTATGTTGGAGCTGCAGTGTTAGATTTATCAAAGTGGCTGATGTACGATTTTCATTACACTTTTGTTAAAAAATCAGTGGCCGGCTAGTAGATTATTGTTTACTGATACTGATTCGCTCGTATATGAAATCGAATGTGAGGACATCTATCAGGACATGTACAATAATCGACATCTGTTTGATCTTTCCGATTATCCACGTGACAGTAAATTTCATGACGACACAAATAAAAAGGTTATTGGTAAGTTTAAAGATGAAATGAACTCGAGCGCTATCAAATACTTTATCGGATTACGTAGTAAAATGTATGCCGTATTGTTAGATAATAATAAAATAACGAAAAAAGCCAAGGTCTGCCTCGTAATTTTGTTAAAAAGTTTATGAAATTTGATGACTACAGGTATGCGCTTGATGGTGGTGTTAGTTTTATGAGAGCTATGGCAATTCGAACTAATCATCATAAACTCGAAACAGATGTCATTATCAAACGTGGATTGTATAATTTTGATGACAAACGCTATTGTGAAAATGGGGTAGATACATTTGCCCTTGGGTATTGTTATGATGATAGGTCTATACTCGACATTATCTTTTCCAACTGAAATTTTATCTAAACTTATAAAATAATGCTTGAAAATTTGACAATGACAAATAGCTACAATAGTAACATCAAATATCTAATGATGGACGGTAAACAATTGACAGTTGAATTTAATAATGAAACATCAGGTATATGTTTTAATGGAACATGTGACAAGTTAAAACTTTCGCTCATCCGATCTGATAACAGCATGTATTTCAATTATCTCGAACAATTGTATCAAAAGTTGCTAGCGGAATTTAAAAACTTTCACAACCCCATTAGCCAACAAAACTATACTAAACTCACAATTGATCTCGATCGGTCAAAGGTATATTTTATCAACAAAAAATATCCTCTGAACAAACCAAATGAAAGATCTGTTTGAGTCCCGTCGCTGTGTGAGTGGTAAAGTAAAATTTAGTATCTATAGTCGTGATAGTGAAATATTTTTAATATCAACAGTTGAAACATTAATCATTGGTAACGAGATATAAAATAATATCATTTTCATTCTAATGCTAGTTTAATTTCCACCTTGTTAACTGAAACGTTCTAACACACAGTTTAATTTTCATCCTGTTATCTTGTGGTAAAACTCGTTTGCCGTCTTTAGAATAATTGTATTCCACACATGCGCTGTTCTAACAAATTAGTCACCTCTGTATCAGAGCTTATCGCATTCCAACACCTGTTGTTTTGTTTGGTTACAAAATACCTGTTTACAGGTAGTAGTAGGGGGAAAAAAAGAGGTGGGGGAGGGTGAGTCAAAAAAGGGGGTGGGGTGGGGGATAATTTAGGACTATAATTTATACTTGTTTGGAGGGTAAAAAAAAAAACAAAGTGAGTTGAAAACCTGGTTTTCCTCTAGGGTGAGTTGAAAACCAGGTTTATTTTGGAAGAAAAGGGGGTGGGGTGGGGGATAATTTATACTTGTTTGGAGGGTAAAAAAACAAAGTGAGTTGAAAACCTGGTTTCCTAATACTACTTGGGTGGAGTTTCCTGTCTATAATGCGAGTCCCTCGTAACTGATTTATCTTGTAATATTTATGCGTCCGTGCATTGACATTCATCGTATATGTGCGCATTCTCTACGCATGTATATTGTCTGAGCAACTAATTGTTTTCTTATATTTAAAAGATAAAATGTTATCATAATTGTATGCGTCAGTCACATTGAATTCAAATTTTAACTGTATTTAATTGGAGAGTTGAATCTATTCACGTAAATTGATTATCTGTATTTGACGCTTTGAATTTATTGTAACTTAACCCACTTCATTATAGTGCTTGATTAAAGTTTTCTACTTATCGACTATGTTCATTTTCAATTCATTTTCATGTTCATTTGTTCCTTAAATGTTTTTGTCTTGATTCAGATTTTCATCTCATTGTACTCATTGGACTCTATGGCGATGAAAATGAACTCGTCGCTCTTGATCTCATTGTCAGTGGCCGCATTCTTTATTGTTTCTTTCAAATACTATTCAAATTATCAATAGCTAAAATTACTATTTCATCAAGTCTCAAATGCTTGTTATTAATAATTTTTTTCATGTGAAGCTTTTTAAGCAACTGATACTACTGATGTAATGTGCTAAATCATGCGAATGACGACAGTGTGACAACTATACCATTAGCTATATAAAAAATAAACACATTCTTAGTGTCTTCCCTGTAATAAAGGGTCAGTGTCTTCCTTCATTTTTCTCTCAATACGACCAGAATGATGGAAGAGCCAACACAGATCGGACTTCTGAGCAGAGCTTTGCGATGTGTCATACAAAGGTTTTCTTCAGAGATGACGTACTACTCCCCCTCCTTTCGAGATAAAAGTCAAAATACTTGCTATATCTGTCAGAGGAAAGGGCATTTTTCATCTGAATGTCCACAACGTCAAAAAAGCAAGACAAGCGTGAAAAGAGACATGAATGAATTTATCTGTCATCATTATCACAAGAAAGGACATTGGTCTTCAGATTACCCTAAGAAACAACAGGAGCATAAAGTAGAGAGGGGTTCCGAACAGGAATAAGTACAATTCGAAAAGAAAAAATCCACACACGACCAGAAAAAGAAGAAAAGAAGACGAGAAGAAAGCTAGGAAGAAAAAGAGAAAAAAACTGTAAGTGAAGAAATTCGAAAAAAGGAGACAAAGTGAAAAGAAAAAGAAGGAAATAAATGAAATTTTAAAACGATGTATTATGAACTGGATTGTTAATTTGTACCTTAGAATATACCATTAAGAAAAACCGTAAGTGCCTCTTGGTCTTGATTTTAGAATAAGGACCTACACTCGCGCACTCACACACGTCCATCATGAGAAAAAAGGAGTTTGAGTTTTAACTGATTTTGGCAAACATTGAGTGATATCTTTTTAGAGGTGGGTTGTCCTGGAAAGGATCGTTGGATCGTTGGGTGTTTTCGGGGGGGGGGTATTGTTTCTTTTTTTTATTTAAAAAATACAAACTCAGAAACGGGAGGTAATGGGGTTAACTGTCTTATCCCTTTTCCACGACCAAAGGCCTACTTCTGCAACTGTCGATGATTTGGTAGAGATCACTAGGGTTGATATCTCAGGTGTGGTAGGTATGTGGACGGTGTTGGACTGTTTGCTCGGGAAGGTCTTTTTCTCTTGTGCTGCATTAAAGAAGTCTGATACACTTATTTCAGACTCCTTAACTCTGCCAAAATGTCCAAGAGTAAAGTCATCGTTTCACTTTAACTGTCCTCCTTCTCTTCTAGACGTTGTTCTTCTTCTCTGCTTCTTCCTCCTGTCGTTTTCTTCTTGCCTCTTCTTCTCGTTGTTGCCGTTGAATAAGAAAAGCTTGTTCTGCTTCTTTCGGCTGTTGCAAAAATTTCTTTAATTCTTTCTATGTTTAAAATCCTCGATGTACGGTAAGGAAGGAGAAGGTGGCGAAGGTACTGGTACCGGAACAAATTATTGTTGTGAAGAGAGAAAATCCACTAAATCCCAATTAAATTTGTTCTCTTCTAGAAGTAGGACCATGTTTACTTTGGTAGTCGCTCCATAGTGTAAACTACCAAATTTAACACAGAAGTCTACGTGACCCGATACATTTTTACCCCATAGTGAAAACGACCAAATTTAACATTGGACCCTATGTGACCCTATATTGCTTTCCCCCCTTCACTAATAGTATTCCCTCTTAGTGATGGGCCAATTGTAAACATCAATAGCTTTTTGAAAAGCATGCCACATATAAAAGTAATTGCAGAACTTAATTTTGCGCGGTAATGTTTTTTTTGTTGGTTTTGCCATATATGTTTCTTATGTTCATCTTCTTTAAAAGAAGATATTTTTGTATTTATCCATTGTATTATGTTATCGTCTTAAAATCTACATGCTTAGACGTTATCAAGCTGGATATGCAATGCTTATAGAAGTAAACATAAATTCCACACAAAAGTCCCTTGAAGGAAGGGATTGACTATTTGCTGCCTAAAAATGTAAAAGAATTTATGACAAGTCCATTTTTTTTCATCTGTTAAGTGTTGAAAACATCTGTGATAATTTCTGGTGATAAGATTTCTAAATTAGCCGCTTAGATTCCATATCTGCTTTAAATTTTTTTTAGAACAAACTAGACATCAAATGAAGACTTTTGAGTGAAAATAATTGGCCGTCATGACCATCTGTTCAGGAGATTTTGTGACACATTTTCAACAATTCATTGTGGCAACCATATTGAATGTTTGTGGGACAACCGATTTCATTGAGGACTAACTTTATATCAAAAAGTTTTTTTGATGAAAACCCTATGGTATGACCATCAATCATTTAGTAGTGGCAACAAGAGTTTTAAGGTGGCCGTCAAAACTATTGAATGTCCTATCAGCCTTAATTATATTCATGACCAACTGGGCATCATATTTCTAATAAAGTCCATGTCAGTATTACTTTCCATTTTGAAGGAATATCTACTATAAGATTTTCATAAAGGCTGCCTTTGAGGCAATATCGGACGTCACATCAAAATAGTTTTAATACACAACTAACCAGATGTGACAAGTCTTTTGGTAAAAATCGTGTCAGTATTACTTTCCATTGAACAGGAGGGGTAGCAATAACAAGAATATGACCACCATTGTGGCATCACAGGATTTTAGATTGGCACATTTTCATTTAGGACAAACCAGTTATAATGTCTTCTGCTAAAAATCTAAAGTTAATATGACTTTACATTGAGGACGAGAAGCAATGAAATTTTTAATACTGCTATTCCAGATTCCATATTGGCACACTTCATAGTGATGACCAACAAGAAATCCTAGTTTTACGGGGAAAGTGCCATCATGATATGACTTTCTGTTCATGAGGAGCAATAATAAGATTTTCAAAACGGCTAATGTGGTGGCCATTTTTAAAGTCAGATCTGCTCCATGTTCGTATTTAAACGCAATAGACAGCAGAATATACTTTTACGTAAAGCTCTCATGTTAATATGGCCATCCAATGATGATGGGTAGTGATAACAAGATTTTCCATAATATCATCTTTGGGGTCATATTGGATGTCTGAGAGGAATCGTTTTCTTTGCCGACCAAGTAAATACCATAATTAGATTCCGTCTTCTGATGAAAACGTCAAGCTGATATGACTTTCCGTTCAGTAGAACTTGGAAAAAGATTTTCAAGATAGCTACCATAGCGGTCATATTAAATATCAGATCAGCACCATTTTCATTTAGTACCAAGGATATGTCATTTTAAAGCCTCATATTGATATGACAATCCATTGAGGAGGAGAAGCTATAAGATTTTCAAGACGGCTGCTGCGGCACCCATACTGGATGTTTGCGCAGTATCTTGGGATAAATGTGTAATGTTTAACGATAATCCCCCAAGTAGTTCTTCGGATGAGTAGTGATAACTTCCGTGTGCTAATAATGGATGGATGGATGTTACGATGTCGGACAACAGTTATGCAACTCTTCTGGTATATAACCAGTAAAGCTAAATTATTGGTGAAATATCAGTTTTCCTTCGAAGTAATAAAGTTATTTTTGAATTCACTTTGCAAAGTGTCCAATTTGTCATTAGTAATAATTTTACTGTTCAGTGAGGTCAAAGTTCTATTTGCAGTGGCTACGTTCAGTTCTTTGATATTGGGTACTGTTATATGATAGATGGATCTATTTTTGACTTAATTAATTTAAAAAACCTAAATAACCTACACTTGATAATTATTACAAATGATCTAGCAAAATCTAAATACATATTCAATGCACTTGTGATGGGTGTTAATGTTTATTTGACAATGTCTTAATGTAATGCCAGTAGCTCTTCACAAACAAAGATAAATATGACAATGTCTTAATGTAATGCCAGTAGCTCTTCACAAACAAAGATAAATATGATGATGTCCTAATGTAATGCCAGTAACTCTTCACAAGCAAAGATAAATATGATAGTATCTTAATGTAATGCCAGTAGCAAGCAAAGATAAATATGACTGAATTAAATACTTCAGTCAACCTTTCTATACACACCAAAATTTACATATATTAATTCCATGACCAAGACCAAATAAATTGAATGTGCCAGGTAGTTTCTTTGTGTCAATTGAAATGAAGGTAGAATATGCTCAAACTACAGTGAAAACAATTTTGGGTAGACATTGCCATATCCTACACAGTGATGATCTTTTCAAATTTAAATGATTACTTCAGAATCACTTTTGAGTGCAATCAGTCAATGTTGAGAAATTGTATTTCTTTATGACAACATCACACTGAAGAGGATAAATCAATAAAACTTTATCAAAGCTGAAATTGGAGCTCCATCAATGAACTTAAAGGGTGTTTATATACTAGTCAAAATTTTAGAACTAATGGGTAGTCCTTGCAATTATTATCTTAGTGGTATATCGAACATATTTTCTTTTATCTAGCTTCTAAAATGTAACCAGGATCATAGCAATTTGTTATTTCAAGCACATTTTCTTTTATCCATTTGTTTGTTAATTTAATGTACATATAAGGTTTATCAATTCATTACTCGAGAAGGAGCCCGAATTTTTACCTTTATTTCCTCAATGTAGGAAGATTTTATACTGACATTCTGTCCAATCCTGCTGTAAATAACTGTAAAATTAATCCCATCATTAAAATGTCAAGTCCACAATTTAACCTCACACAATGTACTGCCAGAAACAGTTCAACTGCTATCAACATGGTCTTGGACAGTCATTCATCTAGTCAAATCTTTCATGATGCAAAATTTGACAACACATATATCATTCTGCTGCCCATAAATAAAAGAATTCCTTTTATTGATAGTGATCATGGTGAAAATCTGTTGTTTTTCACAATTCATTCATAGACTGATATTCATGAATGTATCAGCTGATAAATATGTAATTCAATTTAAGATGAAGTTCATATTAAAAAGGTTGACATGTTAAGTGATTTACTGTTTTTCAGTTATATATTGTGATTTTATAAAATTATTTTAAAATTGACATATATACAAGACAAATATTATCATCTTCCATATCTAGCCAATGATTGGGTTCATCTGTAAATACAGTGTAATTAAACCTTTGGCCAGATGTTTAACAGTGTCCCATCAACCTATTAAAGAAGCAGGTATGCTTAAATATTAAAGATACTAATTAACTTATATTTGTGGTTTCATGCGATTTTTATTTTAATGACAAATATTTAAAAAAACATGCAAACTCTTGTTATAATTCATTTTAAAAAAAGGAGACAAAAAAAACTTGTTATATTTTTATTTTAAAATATTCTTATTTGGTTTGTTTTCAAAGCTCTCGATGAACACTTAGTTTGGAAAGATTCCTAATGGATTTTCAAACAGAACTAGTTACCTCAAAATCATTTCTTATTCTTGACCTTTTGCAATTTATTTTGAACTATAACAGAAAAATATTATGACATAATGCAAAGGTATATATATATATATATATATATATATATATATATATATACACACACACACACATACACACACATCATTGTCTGTAGCAAACAAAAGTACTACATTAAAACTGTCATTGTTACATTGTTATTTACCAAAATAAAACTTGCCAAGAGTGGGTTCATGGTTCTTTCTGGGGTTTTCCTGGGTTCTTTCTCCACCATTTATACTGGCTGCCATATATAGCCTATCTTGCGCTAACAAATGGTGTTTAACTCAACAACCACAACATTACTAGTAATATGTCATAGGAATGGCATAGGGCCAACTATTCCAAACAATGAACAATTATTATGTAACCAGCACTGTTCAACCTCTGTGAAATGAAAGCAAACAGTTTGTTACCTGTACTTCATTTTGATTGACTTGGAAGATTTTAATTTTGGTTTTTAATGGTGATGCACTAAAAGGGATGTAAAAGCTTCAAAATTCAAGCTTCCATAATATCAGTAAAGTACTTTTATTGTGTCATTTAGTATACATTTCTTGCTAATGTAACTAGCTTTTGATGGCTTGCTTTGAAACCCAGCATACATTATAGACATCAGGATATCATGTGTTTCATGTTCCAAGAATACTAAAGAGTTATGCCCCTTTTTTCTTTCCTTATCCATTATGCAGATTATTTTTTAAGTTCAAACATAGATGTATCAGAGTTATTGCTCTTTTGCAAAAATCCTTCAAATTGGGGGTGAGTGAGGTTTGAGGACATCAATTGCCTATCAATAATTTATAGTTTGTTTGGTTTATTTAGTTTCAAGTAATCAACTTGCACTAACATCCCTCAAAATGAATCTATCAATTGATTGGAAGTGAAAATGTGTAGGGGTTCTTTGATAGGTAAAAAGCCAATCTGAATGCAACATGTTTTTTTGTTCAAGCAGGATGCCATCACAAGACACTGCTTTGTCAAAATCTGTTGATTCTTAAGTCTTAAATTGACCTTAGCCTTCCAACTCATGTTCAAGGACATGAAAGGACAATTGTTTTGTTGTGTAAGAATATATAGCAGTTTTGTAGAATTTAAGTAAGGTTCTTAGTTAGGAGAACAATCTACAAGCCCTTTTCTCTATTTCTGTCTGGGTAGGCTACATATGGTAGATCAGTATATTTGGTAGAGGAAGAAACCAGAAAGACCATGGAAGAACAAGCTACTGACTTTTACACATAGCCATAATGGTTGAGACTTGAACCCACACAGAGATGAGAAGGATGAGTGATCTGTAACAGCCAATGTCTTAGACCACCCAAGCACCCATTACCCAAAACTGCATAATTTTTGAATGGGTTAATCAATAGGTGTTTAATGGCACATCAGTACATTCATGGCAGTAGGAGTAAAGTGCCTTGCTCCGACATATACAACAGCTACCTTGTGCTGACCTGGGCAAGATTTGAACCTGTAACACCCCTGATTATGAGTCAAGCATGTTACCACTCAGCCACCACTGCTACCTTGTAGGATGTACTTATCTCTGTCTCACGGAGCTAAAGATGAATGATTTCTTCATCAGGTTATAAAACAAATAAGAATTCAAGTTTGGCAAGATTTATCCACATTTTAATAAAAAAGATAGACTTTCACAGGAGAATATTAAAATATTAATTGTCATGTAAAAATAATACATTCAAAAACACATAAAAGGTCCATGAAAACAGCAACATTAAGTCCAATATTTGTATTATAGCCATCACACAGATTCAGTATGCAGATACAATATGTGGTATGCTAAAAAATTCATTCACTGACAACATCAGCCTTTATAAGCATAATAGTTGTAACATGGGTAATGTCAGACACTAACTGTGACACAACAAAGTGACAACATGGTGAAATGCCATAATAACTTACTGAATGTAATAACACATAATAATATATTTGAATGTAATAATAAATAATGTATTTGAATGTAATAATACATAATAAAGTATTTGTTGTCGTTGTAAGGTTTAATGCCATTTTTCAACACAAGATAGGCTATACATGGCAGCTAGTATTAATGGTGGAGGAAGAACCCTGGAAAACCCTGGGAAGAACCACCGACCCACAAAAAGCTACTGACAGGCTTTCTCAAAAGTGTATTTGAATGTAATACCAAATAATGTATTTGAATGTAACAATACATAATATATTTAAATGTAATAATACATTATAATAAAATAATAGTACCATCCAAATTGCTTACAAGTTGAGTCCAACTACAAATTGTACAGACCCAGACCCACCATCACATAATGTGCTGGCAAACCTGGGTCTATGCTGGCTGCTAGAAGTAAAACAATCCGCATAGAACCTGATCCACAGGTGCATCATGCAGATCAGAATCGTTACTGTTTGCAGTTTGACTCAACTTATAAGCATTTACATATGGTAGTGAAACACCATGGACAGTATTATTATATACCCCTTACAGACCTCCATGTAGGAATTAGTAGTGTATGGCTGATTCTGGAGATTTTGGGTCAGTTAGTCTCAGTGACCTGGACGTTTGGTCATGATATCTGGTTTCAACTAAAATTACTGTGCAAAAAGCCATTATCATGTTATTAGACTTGCCATGACTGTGAACTCTGGACTCTAGGATTTAGTAGTCTGTCTTGTTACCTTAAGTACATGCTATCCACAAAGTTATTCTGCAAAACTGATCTTTCATTTAACCACAATGACCATGACATTTGACCATTTGACCCCCACACCAACAAGCATGTACCATTGTATATAAGATAGCCCTCTACAAACTTTTGTCAAGGTGCTGGACTAAAAGCAATCTTAAAAAATACAAATAGTGTGGATTGGTTTGAGTTTTTGTGGACAGTTCAGGACAATAAAGAATATTATCTAGAAATCATAAAAGCTTGTTAAAACAAACATTTAAGCTTAAAATGCATACAACAGTACTAATTACAGACAAATCTAAAAATACATGTACTTTAAGGAGATCCAATTCAAAATTACATGTACTCCAAGGGGATCCTATTCAAAATTACATGTACTCCAAGGGGATCCAATTCAAAATTACATGTACTCCAAAGAAATGCATTCAAAATTACATATACTCCAAGGGGATCTAATTCAAAATTACATGTACTCCAAGAGGATCCAATTAAAAATTACACGGACTCCAAGGGGATCCAATTAAAAATTACATATACTCCAAGGGGATCCAATTCAAAATTACATGTACTCTAAAAGGATCCAATTCAAAATTACATGTACTCCAAGGGGATGCAATTCAAAATTACATGTACTCCAAGGGGATGCAATTCAAAATTACATGTACTCCAAGTGGATGCAATTCAAAATTACATATACTCCAAGATGATCCAATTCAAAATTACATGTACTCCAAGGGGATCCAATTCAAGATTACATGTACTCCAAGGGGATCCAATTCAAAATTACACGTACTCGAAGGGGATCCAATTCAAAATTACATGTACTCCAATAGGATCCAATTCAAAATTATATGTACTTCAAGGTGATGCAAATTACATTTACTCCAAGGGGTTCCAATTTAAATTACATGTACTCCAAAGGGGGTTCCAATTCAAAATTACATGTACTCCAATGGGATCCAATTCAAAATTACATGTATTCCAAGGGATCCAATTCAAAATTACATGTAATCCAAGGGGATGCAATTCAAAATTACATGTACTCGAAGGGGATCCTATTCAAAATTACATGTACTCCAGGGGGATCCAATTCAAAATTATATGTACTCCAATGGATCTAATTCAAAATTACATGTACTCCAAGGGGATGCAATTCAAAATTACATGTACTCCAAGGGGATGCAATTCAAAAGCTTCAGGACAGCCATCTTCATTATAAAGTAAAGCAATGTACTCTTGTAAATTGTTATCAAGATGATGGGTTACAAGTCCTCCATATTCAATTTTTCTGTTCAGCACTCAAAGTGTCATGGATGAATTGTGACTGATGATTCCAATCAGGCTACCTGTAAAATATCTCATCGTCGATACATCAGACAAATTCAGAGGCTGTAAAATCCTCTTTCTATTCAAACTAGGTTTCAAAATAAAATATTGTCTATTAAGATTTCAGATCTTAATATGTAAGCATCCACATTATTGATGATAATGAATATATACAAATTATAGCTTTAAACATGGTTAAAAAGTCACTAATCACCTCATTAATATACAATGATCATGCCTACTTACAACTATCCCAAATCTTAATGATATAGGCCCATTATTAGTTTTAATAAAAAATGAGATCAGAATTATGGCTTCTAGATTGGTAATAAGCAATCACATGCAAAATCAAAGTATTCATGACATTATTCATTTACAGAAGCATGTATGTGTGTGATTTGGAGATCTAATGCTGCTGTAACAATCTTTCAGTCATATCACAATGATGTCTGCAGTGTGGCAGTTTATAGTGATGTCCAGCACTGGGGAATAATGCCACAGACATATTGCATCATGTCCCACCCAATCACATTATCCTGACACCTGACTGACCAGTCCTAGTGCTACCTCTTAATGCTGAGCGCAAAGTGAGGCAGCTGCTAGTACTATTTTTATTAGTATAACTTGGCCAGAGTTCAAACCCATGACTTCCCACATCTGAGGGGGACACTAACCACTTAGTCCACTGGATTGGTCTTTTCTAATTCTGATAAAAACTAATCACAAATAAAGCTTCCATAGTGTTAACATGCTTAGTCAGTCTAATGTAACAGGACATCAACCTCATGCCAGTTATCAAACACATCAAAAATCATGAGCCATTTTTAAGTTTATTCAAAGAAATATGGTTTTCAGTGTGGTAACAAGTTCATCCAATCAGAATTAAGTCAACTCATTAATATGCATTCCTCTTACTTATTATTCACCTTAAGAGTTTGATGATACAAGCATATCCTTTTAGTTGGATCAAATTTTGGATTAGAAATGGCCTCTAGAGTGGTAACAAGCTCTGCCTATCATATGTAAGAATCCTGATAGTTTAATTGAAATTGGATAAGAAATACAGCTTCCAGAGGGTTAGCAAGTTTATCCAATCAGACTCAAAATCACTTCATTTGCATGTGTGGATCTTGCTCATATGGAATTCATTCCTCATGATAGAAGAATTTATTCCAAGTTTGATTCAAAAATTGCAACAGAAATATGGCCTTTAGAGTGGTAACAAAGTTAGAAAATCAGGCGCAGATAACCTCAATAATATAGATGGATCTTGCTCATTATCAAATTAGGTTTGCCATTTTGATAATTTAACCCATATTCCAAGTTTTGTTGAAATTGGATCACAAGAAATGGACTTCTGAGTGGTAAGATGCATGATGAATGCCTGGAGTGCTAAGTATACATTTTTCATCAATGATATAGGCAGCAAAAAACTGGTGTACAAAGTAAATATTTTTGTTAATGATATAAGCATGAAAACAATTTTCAAGATTATTTTATGGCAAAAATTCTTGATGGTCTACCAAGGGCTTGGAAGAATACTATAAGAACTAAACATAAACTTTAAGCTCCAGTGAACAAATATCATGAAGTACTGCAAAAACATGAAAAGCATCAAAGAAATACTGAGAATTATCTCTACTATCGAGAGGAAATGGAATATTGCACTAAATTGGTTTTAGCAAATTGATAAATTTGCTATTTGCTATTGAACTGGACTACAAACCAATACATAGTTTCTTTTCAGTTCAAAATTATTCATTAAGACAGTCTATATAAATAGTAATTTTAAATGAAAACTGAAGCAAAATATCATTGTATATTCTGTAATGAGCAATTCACAACAAGAACAGTTAACAACAGTTCTTGAACTGTTCCATTTTAAAACAATATTACTTAAATATGCATTACTAATGAGAGGTAAAAATATGTGGTATGCAAGTAAATTACTGACACGTTTGCAGATGATGCAACAATTTCATCAAGTAGCAATGTCTATACTTTGGAATGCAAAACGAAGTCCAGACCTTATATCAAATGAAGAGTGGTCAAAACAAAATTGATGATAATAAGTGAATACAAGACAAAATGCATGTTTATGGAACACTTAAAAATCTTTTTAAGTTAATGAAAAGATTATCACTGCACTTTAATAAGAATCCAGTTAAAAATGTTAACAGTGTGAAACTATTCAGAATAATCATTGACAGAAGTCTTACAAGTAGACAGTGTACATATTATCATTTAAAATTTTGTTGTTTAGTACAATATAAAAAGTACTTGACAAAGGACTCCAGAAATCTATTTTTATTATATGCTTTCAACAAGCTCTGTTCAACAATAGGAAGAAACTTTACCAATTCCCAACTAAACAGAATTCACAAGCTTCAAAAATGAGAAACTCGGCGATTCTTGATGCATCATCATCAGACATGTTAAATTAATTAAAAATTAAAATGAATTAAAATGGTTAAAAAAATTACGAGAATACATTTTCTTAGAGCAGTCCTGGTTTTTAAATGTATAACAGAAGATGTTCCAGAGTACATGACTATGTTATTCTATAATGTCTTCTCTCTATAATCTAAGATAGAATTTAAACAACAATCTTGAAGTACCAAAATCTTGCTTTGAACAATTTAAAGGAAGTCTGCTGTATAATAAAATAAAGTCAAAATAAGTAACTCACTGTCTCCTCACAAATGTATCCACTGATTCAGTTACATATCTTTAAAAAATATTTATGTGCAGTATTTCAAACCTACACATTGGTGAACTAAAATATAAGCTAAAGTTTGAGTTCTGGGATTTCTGGTAATATTACTCTTCAAATGTATCACTTGTTTGTTTTGCATAAAATGTCTTGTATTTATAGATTACTGTTTTTGTAAGGGAAATTATGAAAATGTTTATATAAATTAACACTGCAAAACCTTTGGGAGCACAGTATTAATCTGAGAAAACAAGTTACAATATTTTCCCATACAAATGCAGTAACATTTTTATTATATACTCAATTTCTTATTCTACCTAAGGCTTAATTATAAAAATACACTAAAGGAAACAAAGTAACTGAATTTATGTTGTATTCAATAATAAATACACAACAACAGATTCAACAATACACAAAAACAATATTAATGTGCATACAGCACCACACAATGACCTTTGAACTTCATTACATACTCAACTGTGGTTTTTAAAAAAATTTGGTCTAATTAAAACTGAAATTTATAGTCATATTGTGAATTAATGCACTTTGCCATAACCTTTCCATTTGGCTTGAAATCAATTGTATTTTTATACTGATCAGACTCAATTCTGCTTTTCTGATTATGATGGACTGGATTACTGGTTCAATTCAGCTCAGTAAGGAGAATGGATTCACCTGGAAATGTACTCAAAATTGCATAAGAGTTTCAGTGTATTATCAGATTTTGCAGCACATCCAAGTTATGACCTGTATCATACAGAGACTAACATTGCATCAAACTAGTCACATTGGGGAAATTGCAAAGCAGCTGTTGTGTGACAGACCATTTAGCCAGCGGAAATAATACTTTTTCATCATCTTGGCTCTGAGGCTTTTGGTTTTCTAAAATGAATTGCATTATTTTCTCAAATCTGGGATTTGATTGTAAAATGGTACATCTGTGATAGATATGCAATAGCCAATTTGCCTCAATATGTCATTCAATATTTTATAGACTCTAAAAAGCACTGGTCTAAAACCATTCTCAAAAGATACCAATATTTCTCCAAAATAACTTTTTCAATGATCAGTTGTTGTTGTTGTTGTTGTTGGGCTTAACACCATTTTTCAGCACACAATAGGCTATTCATGGTGGCCAGTATTAATGGTGGAGGAAGAAACCGGGAAATCACCGGGAAGAACCACCGACCCACGAGAAGCTACTGGCAAGCTTTCTCACATATCCACATTCGATGAATTCTAGACTCGAACCCACAGAGGTGAGATGGCAGTGATCCATAACGGACTTGGCCACTCGGGACCCCTTTTATAATGATCATAATCATATTTTTAATTACTGTGTGTCTCACATTTGTTATTGACATTGATACATCATATTAGTTCTTGTTTCTAAGCTTCATTTTTGACTCAGTGCAGATTTTACTTAAAAAACATATAGAAACATACACCAACAAGAAAACAAAAAAACAAACATGAAATTACAAAACAAAATGATGTTAGGTGTGCTTAAATGTAATGCATTAGTTGGGTTCTGTTTATCCCCAATTGCACTACAACCATCTTTCATTTTGAACATGACATCATCACAGTATACTTGCCAGTCATCTCATTTATGCTATGACAGACCCTTCATTAACTGCAATTAATAACAACTCCTTGCGGCTTGATGCTACACTGTGAACTAGACTTAACCTACAACAACATTCATCTTTACTAAAATGTAAATGGCAGGTGATGAGCCAAAGTTGTTCCATCATTCCCATACTACTCTGCAGAAGCTGAATTGCTGTCATTGCAAATAACTATAATTAACCATAATCTTAGCTACACTACAACCTTCAATAACATACATCATTTGAACTGGTCCAAACCTCACTCACAATGGAACAAAAGATAAGTTTTGCTTAGCAGCTGACTATTCCGTGAAGTTTCCGTATCACAAATGCAATGAGTAGTATCCCAGATAAGTGGTATCCCAGATGACTATTCTAGAAGTTTACATTCCACAATGGTTCCAGTTGGGTGGATTATGCTGTTACGAGTAATAGTCTTACATATAATTTTTTCTGTCTTAATGCATGAAAACCCAGTGTGTACTTAATTTATTATCCAGTTACAAATGTACCAAAATATAAGATCAGAAAGGGACAAAATGCACTTTGAACAAAACTCCATAAAAAAAATTATAAAAAAGCAAGGACAATTAATTAACAGAATTACATTTGATGCCTATTACATATATAAGTAAAATTGAGGAATTCAACAGGAGTATTAACAATTCATCACATTACTGATTTACAAATCTTAATAGAACTTAATCTGATGGAGCCAGGACTGTTCTGGTAACTTCTGCACAAAAGAAAAAGATCCTATTGGAAAAAAGCAAAATAATCTTAATAATTCTGATGAAGCCAATAATGCAGCTACTTATGTGGCAAATATTTTAAAATGTGAAATCAATTAAGAAAGCCAAGAAAAGAAGAAAAAAAAGCACCCACCAGTAAGATCTATTACAAATGTTTTGGAATCTGATAAACAAAATAACTGGATGATGACCATGAAATATTATCCTAAAAAGTATTTTAAGCAATATGTAAAAACATTTTCAAGAACTTGATGCTGAATCTAAAGAGAATGAATGTTAGAAAGTGAAATCAGACGATCTGGTAAATAAATTTCTCCCAAGGAGCAAAAACCACTCTAAAATGGCAATTACAGAATTATGTCAACCTATTCAATAACATGCAATGCAACAAGCAATCAATAATTTAAAATACAACAAAGCCTTTTCTCTAAATTTAATAACATGAAATCTGTATAACACCATTAACAAAATTCTTTAATGATTTTATAACTGGGACTGTCTCAAAGAGATAGACCCAGTAGGATCACTCCATGGTATTACAAAGGATCCAAATGGGACGCAAACAATTTTTGTGGGATCACACTAACAAGCTGTATGGGCAAATTGGTTACAGATATCATAAATAAGCAAGAAACTATTCAGAACAAAACTATCATATCTGATAAACACTGAGCTTTCAGAAAAGGAAAAACTACAATCTTTCCATCTTAGAAACCCTTATAACTAATATGTCATTAAAAAATACAAACATACCATGAACTTAAAAAAGGTTTCTTTCAGTACATAGCAAAAAAGAATTACTTTTAAAATTACCAAGGCTTACTTTTGGTGTACTACTGTATACCTCTGTGAAAGCAATAGCCTAAGAGTCAATGATTTTACACATTATTTTAAAGACTAGTACTGGAGTTAAGCTAGGTGATAATGTAAGCCCAAAATTATTTAATATATACCTAAAATGATTACAATTTCCAGCCACCTTGTGCTTTCTTTTTCGATTGATCAAATAATGCTGAGGTGTATTTAGAAAATCTAATATAAAGATTTTCTCATTTTTTTTTAAAAATGCTGGCCATATTTGAATAAAATCTGAAAGAGCTAAAAGCTTTCTGTCAAATTCTGGTCACATCTAATGGAATATCAACATACTTTTGCAAACACTGAAAGGCCTTTCATAAAATGCCAGAACGCTCTTAGCAAAGTTTGGTTGAAAGTTGGTCCAGCTGGTTTTGTGAAGTTGAAAGAGAGTTACTGTTGATGGACAACAGATAATTCCAGACCTTGTCAGATCATACCACAAGCTCACTTAACCTGGCAATTTTTTTTAAAAATGCTGGCCATATTTGAATAAAATCTGAAAGAGCTAAAAGCTTTCTGTCAAATTCTGGTCACATCTAATGGAATATCAACATACTTTTGCAAACACTGAAAGGCCTTTCATAAAATGCCAGAACGCTCTTAGCAAAGTTTGGTTGAAAGTTGGTCCAGCTGGTTTTGTGAAGTTGAAAGAGAGTTACTGTTGATGGACAACAGATAATTCCAGACCTTGTCAGATCATACCACAAGCTCACTTAACCTGGCAAGCTAAAACCAGAATCTTACTCACACAAGTCAAGTCCAACTGCAAAAATTGCACAGACCTAGATCTGCCATCACATAATGCCCTGGCAGAACTGAGTCTGTGCAGTTTGTAAGGAGTAATCTGTCAAATAAACAATATATAACCCTGACCTATATTTTGATACATCCGTGTTTGTTGATGGAGTCTGAGTCAAAGTCAGACATTATGCATACAAAAGGTACATGAATACATGATTAAAATAAGCATAATGTATCTTCTGCCTAAAGCAAAATCAAGCAGGCACTGTTGATTATTTGCAATGGCTTTGTTTTGGATACCAATGAATCAAACATCACCTGTAGAGATAAATAATTTGATTTCTGAAATTGCACAAGAACCTGTGTTTAATTATCAAAGAATGGAATAATTACTTTGATCCATTGTTTTGGATACCAATGAATCAAACATCACCTGTAGAGATTAATAATTTGATTTCTGAAATTGCACAAGAACCTGTGTTTAATTATCAAAGAATGGAATAATTACTTTGATCCATTGTTTTGGATACCAATGAATCAAACATCACCTGTAGAGATTAATAATTTGATTTCTGAAATTGCACAAGAACCTGTGTTTAATTATCAAAGAATGGAATAATTACTTTGATCAATTGTTAATTATTGCATGACTCATACTGATATTTCATCAGGAAATAAAATCAATATAACTGAATGCATGTAAACTTGGGAATAATGTATATGACCAGCATGGTTTATGGAGTCCATAACTTTTCATAATTAGGTACTTGTGATGAAAGTTCAATATGGTACATGGAGTTGACAAAATATTTAACTAAGAATTTCAATCTTAAGAACTCCAAAACATTTGTTGCTAAACTAAATCTATGCCAAAACACAGTAACACAAGGGACTTTGGAGCATAAAAATAAAGGTGCATTAATTTTATCTACAACTGTTTGGGAATGAGCAGTCAGTCCTACCAGAGATCTCAAGCATCTCAATCATCTAAGATCTCAATCAGCAATACAAAATTCCTGCATTGTCATAATAAGAATAGAGAAATAAGAAAACCATATATTCTTTTCCTCAATTATTCCAACAACAACAATGGTTTGCTTTTCACTTTTAACAAACCAAGTAAAGTGAGCCATGCAAAGTGCTGCAATGTCACAAAGTGTTAAAAATTTATAGTTTTTGATACAGGAGTCAAAATACACCTTCAAGTCTTTTCTAGACCGTCTGAACTGGCTTTTTAACTTCTATGGTGATATCACCTTTTGGTGGAGCTGGCTTCTTGAAGGCAACATAACTATACAGCAAACTGCCAGACACACTGTACAAATAAACAAAAAAGAAGTCAATATTGTATCAAAGACTTTTTCATGTAAAGTTAGTAAAGGTTAATACCAGATTAGGATTAGTTTTATAATCCCTCAAGATAAAATTATGTTAATTTGTTAAGATAGAACAAAGTATTACAGTGGGACCCTGGCTCATGAACACCCTAGGTTGCAAATGATCCAGGTTACGAACACCAGGCTGGCTCAAAAATGACTTGGTTACAAATGGTAACTCGAGTTACGAATCGAACAGCCATTTGCTTACGTGCAAAATTTATAACATGTGAGCTCTCATATAGCTGCCTCTACTCATATGACTAAAAAAAGGTGAGAAAAGGAGTCAGTGGTGTTCTTGTGTATATTTTTTTGATCATGTTTTTGTTGTTTTTGCAGGTTTTGAGTGCATTTGTGTGTTTTATTGCTATATATGTTTTATGTATGTGTTGTTTGTACAGTACATGCAGTGTTTTTCTTCCTTTGTTTCTGAATACTTTTGAGTTGTTTCAAGCAGTCTAAAAATTTTGTGAATTTAGGCCTATTTCTTTTAGTGCAGCTGTTAAGATGGCTCCTAAGAAGGCTAGAAAAGTGATCAGTTGAAATGAAGCAAAATAACATCTGCAAGAAAGAAGCTGGGGCTAACGTTACACAATTTGCAGCTCAGTATGGAATCAAGAAGACAACCATTGGGACAATTTTGGCCAGCATGGAGTCAATCGTACAAGCCAAGGTTGCCAAGGAAGTCTCACTGATCCATTCACAGAAGCAGAGGACTTCAGTCCATGACAAAATGGAGAGGTTGCTGCTGCTTTGGATCAATGACATGCAATTGAAAGATAGCATCAGCTCCAAGGAAACCATCTGTGAGAAAGCCAGGGTCATCTATGATGAGCTCAAGAAAGAAACTCCAGAAACAAGCTCACAAAAAGAGGGGAAAGAAGAGTTCAAAGCTAGTAGGGGTGTCCAGAGTGTTATCATGCATGATGAGACTGGCATTGCTGACAAAGAGGCTGAGAAGTTTGCAGTGAAGTTTAAAAAATTTGTCAAGAAAGAAGGGTATTATCCACAACAAGTCTTCAATGCTGATGAAACAGGGCTTTTCTGGAAGAGGATGCCCAACAGGACCTTCATCACAAAGGAGAGGAATTTGCCTGGACACAAACCATGAAGGACAAGCTGATACTCCTCTTCATAGCCAATGCAAGTGGAGACTAGAAGATGAAGCCCCTGCAAGTTTACCACTTGAACAATGCCAGGGCTTTTAAGAGGAACAATGCTGTCAAGTCAAAGCTGACTGTTCATTGAAAGTCCAACCTGAAAGCTTGGGTGACTCAGTAAGTCTGCAAAGAGTAGCTCCTGGAAACCTTTGCATCAGCTGTTAAAAAATACCTACTAGCCAACAACCTGCCACTGGAAGTCTTGCTGACACTGGATAATGCCCTTGGCCACCCAAAAGACCTAGAGAGAGTTCCTGGAGGAGTTTGATTTTATAATGATCCAGTACCAGCCAGTCAACACAACCTCCATCCTTCAACAATGGATCATTGCCAATTTTAAGAAGCTGTACACCAGGTCTCTCTTCAGGAAGGTCTTTGAAGTCTGCCAATTTTCCAGTGACATGACTGTCTGCAAGTTCTGGAGAAATAAAATTTGATGTTGTCAAAGCAATCAGGCAAATCTAGAAGGCCTGTGGAGGAATCACTCAGAGGACCCTAAATTCAGCCTGGAAGATGATTCCTGCCTGAAGACACCAAACTGGTGGAGGAGATTATTGTGACAGCAAGAGACTTGGACTTGGAGATGTAGGAGGAGGAAGTGCATGAGCTCATTGAAGCACACCATGATGAGCTCACAATTGAAGACCTCCAAGCGCTCCTGGCACAGGAACATGATGAAGCCCAAAAGAAAGCTTCATCAAGCCAAGCAGCCAATCCTGATGGCTGACATAAAAAATTTCTTGAAAAAGTTGGGGGGGTTTCAGGAGTTTGCCAGCACCTATCACCAAATTCAAGCTGAGATCAACAGGGCTGGTGATCTCTACAATGACAATGTCATCCACCACTTCAGGCAGGTCTTCAAAAAGAATGAGAAACAGAGGACCTTGTACAGTTTCTTTAAGCCTGACCCTGCTAAAAAGCAAAGGATGACTGAAAGTTGAGTCTGCATTTCTCAGACTATGACGACTAAATCAACTGAGAACTTCAAAAAAGAACCTGTTGGAAAAAACCAAATAAAAAGCTATACTAAAAAAAGTGCAAAAAGATGTAAAGATCCTCCTAATCATCCTCCACATTCTCAGTTGAATCTTCTGCATTTTTAACATTGGGGAGTGCTTCCTTTTCACCTTTTTTTAATGTAGCAGCGATTTTCTGCGATTTATTTTCTTCTCGGGAACAGATAAAAAAATTTTACAATAGGAATCTATGGGAAAACGTGCTATGGGTTACAAGTACCCCAGGTTACAAACCCCATCCAGGAACCAATTTGGTTCATAAGCCAGGGCCCCACTGTACTTGGTTTACGGTCACTTAGAAATTCACATTTTTGGAGGATTTCCAACTTACTATATTGGTTACCCAAGTATTCTATTTTTTAATTTTCTATGTCCCATGACCTTTTTTTAAACCTTGAAGTGCTACAGCATACCCATTTGTTGAATTCTTTGAGAAAAGAAATGAAAACTATAATCAGCATTTAAATTGTATGTTTTTAATTATTGAAATTAACATGCACAAATTTTATAGTAAAATCTGTAAAATTACAAATAATCTTTGCATATCATTTGTATTTATGTATTTTTTCTAATGAAAAAGTTTAATTATGTCTAAAAAATGCTTTATTCATTAGCAGCTTAACCAGATACATTCAACTTTATATCCATTTTGTGAAAATCACAGGTGTACAACATATAGTAGTTAAAAAAACACCCAATTCATGAATGCCACAGGCATATTTACACACCATCAAATATGTAGTAAATGTGCAGAGTATTTTTTCTTACTTATTCTAGTATGTCTGTTATATCTTAAACAGCCTCAGGAATCTCAGAAATGCTTAATTATGCATATTTGGATGCCATTTTCTTATTTAGGATACATAAAATTGCAAACACAGAAGTCCTCCATATGCATGTTTCTTTTGCAAAGACGAAAGTTTTGTGGCAGAATAAATATGTTCTAATCACTATGAAAACTGAAGCAATGCTTTAGTTTAGTTTGTTGCTGATGTCTTTGGTCAAAGGTCGCCAGCTTGCTTGCATTGATGAAGGTGCATGTGTCAATTGAAGGTGCCACTAAAGGCTCCCATTGAACAACAAAACAAATACCCTTTTGTTATTGCTGCCACAACATCAAATAATTCTAGAACATTTGAGACAATTTTGTAAAACAAATTCCTGAGAATATAGTGGTGCTTCAGAATCAGTGTTCATTGAATGTGCAGCAAAATTTTTTTTTTTTATTGCTGTTGTCTGGTTGACTGTAGTCATTTCACATTTTCGCCCTTGGAGTTGGTCGATTGTAGCTAATCAGTTGCATGGCTATTTTGATTATATTACAGCATACAGTACCAAGGCTCTCCTCTAAAGTCTGAAGAGGAAGTTCCTAGAATTGAATCCTCTATGTATGATTGAGAGGAGCCACCCATTGCCAATAATGCTTCAACAAGTTTTGAAATGAGATATAGTCTGGAACCCATGCAAAGTAAAGGTAGATGGGCACACTGGAGGGAAGAAGCAAGTCTTTTGGGCTGCTCCCCCTCATTATAAAAAGGAGAAGGACTTTCTCCCATGACACATCAGGCACCCCCATGCCAGAATGTGACAAGGAGGACTAAATTCAGGTTGGCCGTGACTTCATGGCTTTCAGGAACTTGAAAGTCCCTGGGGGCTGTCATGGTGCCTAGAAATATCATCAGGGAATCTAGGAAGAGAATTAAGACCTCTAAAGAGAGTCTCTGCTTTCAGGGATGCAGGCTGCAGAAAATTCTTACTGTGTTCCAGTATAGTGTTCAAAGTATCTAAATGCAACATCCCAGCTGAGATAGGGAAATTCCAATGATAATTACAACATCCCAGCTAAGATAGGGAAATTCCAATGATAATTACATGCACACAATTTGGATTGGTTTTGTGGGTTTCAAGGCCATTTGTAGCACATGATGGGTTATACATGGAAGCCAGTACATTTTGGTGAAAGAAGGACCTAGGGAAAATAACCAAACTATGGGACAATACTGGCAAGCTTTCTCACATAATTACATTCATTAAGCTAAGCCTTCAACTCATCTATACAAATGTGAGATGTGAGTGATACAAAAGAAAATAAATTCTTCCATACAGTGTAATTTGCATTCACATTTCATAGTGAAGTCTTTAAACAGAACAAGCACTAGTACTATTGCGTAAGCAATGGTTGTAAGGTTAAATAAAAATCTTCTGGAAGTAACTCTATTGGAGAATGAATTTGTATATGAATAGGAGTAACTTCCCTCAAAATAAGGGTAATAGCAATTGGTAACATACTACTGACATTAAAACAACATACTCTGCAACAAGTGCTATGGTACTTCTACTGGCAGCATGGGTAATTCCATGACAAACCTATGAGACCACCACTGACAGAAAGAGTAATGCCATGACAAGCTCTATGGGACCACTACTGACAGCAAGGGTAATGCCATCAGAAGCCCTATGGGACCACCATTAACAGCAAGGGTAATGCCATGACAAGCTCTATGGGACCACTACTGACAGCAAGGGTAATGCCATCAGAAGCCCTATGGGACAACCATTAACAGCAAGGGTAATGCCATGACAAGCCCTATGAGACCACCACTGACAGCAAAGGTAATGCCATGACAAGCTCTATGGGACCACTACTGACAGCAAGGGTAATGCCATGACAAGCCCTATGGGACCACTACTGACAGCAAGGGTAATGCCATCAGAAGCCCTATGGGACCACCATTAACAGCAAGGGTAATGCCATGACAAGCCCTATGGGACCACTACTGACAGCAAGGGTAATGCCATTAGAAGCCCTATGGGACCACCATTAACAGCAAGGTGTTATGCCGGTACATCTGGCTTAAGTCAACAGTGTCATCATTAGCATGTTTACAGCATGAAATTTCTCGCTCACTGCACCAACGTTACACATATCTTGTTCATGAAGTGAGCTAACCCGTACGACTATGAATGGCCTTATTAATTATACATACATGTTAGACTTTAAATGTTAGTTTTAATTCACAGATGTATAGACTTATTTGACAGACGTGATTTGAACGTTCTTTCTTGTGGAGTACATGTTGTTTATTGCCGCTACGATGTGTTGTCGAAGGATGTTGTAAGAAACGTATTTCGAACTGATTTGACATTTTGATCACACGGCTTGTCTACTCACATCTTAAATGTACGATGCCTTGTGTAGTTGCATTTTATTTGTAATCATTCTAGTAGAAATCTGTAGAATTAATTCTTTAGCGTGTCTCATGTTCTTGGGTCTTCATGTTTATACGATTACGTCACTTTCTGCATAGAATGTTTGATACTTGATTTTGATTGGTCAGTAATTCTTTCTTGCCCGATGATCGCAAGTGATAAATTCTGATTGGTCAATAATAAAGAGTATAAAACGAGGTCAGCGTTCACAACTTTTGTCACTCTCCAGTCTTTGTCAAAGGTGCTAATTACAAAATGACTCAACCAACCTTGAAATCAGATGTGGCTATGGTAAAAAGAAATGTTAAAGTTGCCTAACTAATTCCATTGCATGAAATAGCACTAGCTGAGTGTTATTTTGTGACTTAGTATAATTATATGTTTTGAACTTATTTCTTTTGGAATTTGAATAGAAGGTGTATAACCTACATCTGCACCAAAGCAACTCTATTTAGATTCAGTGCGCCTATAATTTATTATTCCAAATTCACAAACATTATATTTATACTTTATTCCTTTTATAGAAATTTACACTTTTTGTGTGAAATTCAAATAAAAGGACTTTGTCTTCTGCTTGTCTGCAAACCATTGCACCAAGATGGGTAATAAATCAGAGGCAGTGAACCAGATATGCTTGGTGCACTCTTGCACCCAAACCATAAGAATATTGTGAACCAGAACCATAGGCTTTGGGTGTGTCTGCACCCAAACCATAAGAACACCATGCACCAATGACTGTGGTGCACCAACAATAGCAAACCCTGAACCCAGACTAGGTTCTTTTGTTTCTGTTATCCCCTCCCCCTTTTATGAATGAATAAAGAATAAATGAGGACATATTGAACACCAATAGTTTGCATGGCTCAATACTAACCGTACTAACACTGAATATAAGTAATAACAAGATACACATGAGTATTTTAGCCTTTATTGCTAGTTAGTTGCTTGTCAAACTGCATTCTCATGTGCTTGCATGCTTCAACTCTGCACATCTGTATTTAAAAGTAATTCAGTTAGAAAAGCAAATGTAATTCCTAGCTGCTTCCTGAAAACTTATAATAAGTTCTATGGACAAATTTGTGTTCTACTAACAGATTTAGCTTATGCTAACAACACTTTAGGTCAAAATATCTTGCATTTCATAAAGTTAGTCATGCTATATTCCACTAACATTTCATGTAAGTCACTTGATTTGCTGTTGTCATTAAATGATGTTACCTTTATTTTATGCCTCTGTTCATTAATTGCACCCTTAGAATAAGATTGTTTCCTCAGAATATGGTAGTATATCCTCAAGTGAACCAAAAGCTGGTAACAAGACGGACCCTTTTCTGAATCCGTCGCCCGTCAAGGAGGGGCGACGTGACAAAGGGTAATGCCATGACAAGCCCTATGGGACCACCATTAACAGCAAGGGTAATGCCATGACAAGCTCTATGGGACCACTACTGACAGCAAGGGTAATGCCATGACAAGCCCTATGAGACTACCACTGACAGCAAGGGTAATGCCATGACAAGCCCTTTTGGGACCACCACTGACAACAAGGGTAATGCCATGACAAGCTCTATGGGACCATCACTGACAACAAGGGTAATGCCATGACAAGCTCTATGGGACCACCATTAACAGCAAGGGTAATGCCATGACAAGCCCTATGGGACTACCACTGACAGCAAGGGTAATGCCATGACAAGCTCTATGGGACCACTACTGACAGCAAGGGTAATGCCATCAGAAGCCCTATGGGACCACCATTAACAACAAGGGTAATGCCATGACAAGCCCTATGGGACCACCACTGACAGCAAGGGTAATGCCATGACAAGCTCTATGGGACCACTACTGACAGCAAGGGTAATGCCATCAGAAGCCCTATGGGACAACCATTAACAGCAAGGGTAATGCCATGACAAGCCCTATGAGACCACCACTGACAGCAAAGGTAATGCCATGACAAGCTCTATGGGACCACTACTGACAGCAAGGGTAATGCCATGACAAGCCCTATGGGACCACCATTAACAGCAAGGGTAATGCCATGACAAGCCCTATGGGACTACCACTGACAGCAAAGGTAATGCCATGACAAGCCCTTTTGGGACCACCACTGACAACAAGGGTAATTCCATGACAAGCCCTATGGGACCATCACTGACAGCAAGGGTAATGCCATGACAAGCCCTATGAGACTACCACTGACAGCAAGGGTAATGCCATGACAAGCCCTTTTGGGACCACCACTGACAACAAGGGTAATGCCATGACAAGCTCTGGGACCATCACTGACAACAAGGGTAATGCCATGACAAGCTCTATGGGACCACCACTGACAACAAGGGTAATGCCATGATAAGCCCTATGGGACCACCATTAACAGCAAGGGTAATGCCATGACAAGCTCTATGGGACCACCACTGACAGCAAGGGTAATGCCATGACAAGCTCTATGGGACTACCACTGACAGCAAAGGTAATGCCATGACAAGCCCTTTTGGGACCACCACTGACAACAAGGGTAATGCCATGACAAGCTCTATGGGACCACAACTGACAGCAAGGCTAATGCCATGACAAGCCCTATGGAACCACCACTGACAATGTGTAATGCCATGAGAAGCCTTATGGGACAACTACTGACAGCATGGATAATGCCCTGACTATCAATATGGGACCTCTTTTAATTGCATGGGTTATTCCACGTCAAGCGCTATAAAACCTCTCATGATGGCATGGGTAATGCCATAACAAGCATAACAGGCTCTCTACTGATGGCATGGGTTATCACAAGACAAGCACATTACAGGTTAGATTAAAATATTTGTCAAAGTATTAGAGTTTATAATAAAGAAAAACTGCATTATTCAGTAACAAAATACCTGCAAGCAAGTAAAAATCTGAGCTTGCAAATGAGATTCCTTGATTTGCATTTTTTTCCCATTCATCTAGTGAAATATTTTGCACCTCGGCTATCAAATTCATTCATGACATTTTGTGACAGCTTTAAAAAATGAGAAGACTAAAACAAAATTTCTCATACGGCAACATTAAACAGCCTCAACAGCTGGTTGTCCATGGAACACTCAAAAATATACATGCTGGTCACCTGGGGAATGGCCACAAGTGGCCTTTTTTTGGACATATTAAAGGTGGGTTTTATATCAGGGAATATCCAGCTAGGCAAAAACTAAGAGTAAGGATGGAAAAAGAGCATGTATTAGCAAGAACTAGAAATGTATCAGTGGAACACAGACACCTGTACCACTATGATGCAACTAAAGGGCAAAGGTTAAGTAAGCGTAAACAGGAGGGACTGACACTCTAATGGACTAAAAGAACTTCCATGAATCCAAGATAAGACCATATCACTTTTCTAACTGCTCAGTAACGAGATCACCTGATATTCTTGAAAGATCAGATCTTCGATATGGCTGCCATAACAGATTGACTAGACAACATAAGTATTTTGGTGAAAAAAACAATGTTTGTATGACCATCCATTCAAAAACCGAAGTTGCTATTTGTCTTCAAAATGTTAAGCCTCAAAATAAAATTTGGTTTGAGCTCATGAAGTCCTTCAACAGTTACTGAGCAACAATGGGATTACCATACAATGGAATAGTAATGTTCCGAGTCAAACGGACCAAAACTCTTAAATTTGTTCAAAAATGGTAAAAATCTAACCTGACCAAGATTAATATTAAGTTTTACATTAAATTTAGTTTAGGCTTTAAAAAAATTTGCAGATTGGAAATTAAATTCAATATGCAACATTAAGTGATTAGATGGATTCAGATGAGATGGGACACACACATGATTCACACTATATGCCAACTCCATAGATATGGCATGGACAAAAAAAAAAACAACACCCAAGGTTGTGGCCAGTAACTTATAAATTGTCAAAAACAAAAGTGGCTGCATGTTGATTACTGATCTAAACTATTTACATAAATTGAAGGCAATTAAGATGCACACATTATGTAAATCTGACTGTAGGTATATGGGCATCAAACTAACAACTGATGACAGCTAGCAACAGCTATAGAATGGACATTTAGACAGCAAACACTGATTGAACTAAATATTAAACCATTTTCAGTGACAGACCTTTATATACTGAGGTAATTGCAAATACAGGTTTGACTGTATTGACATTATATGATAGTGTCTGGGATTTACAATATTGTCATACCATAGCTTCAATTCAATTGAAGTAATTATAGTGCAATGGTTACGATGATGAAAATGTAAGCTTTACTTAAATTTATAGAATGCTTACTAACAATCATAACCATCTGACCATAAACATAATGGTAAATGTGAGTAACAAAATATGTGAATATAAAGTACATCCTCACCTGATGTTAAGACCAATAAAGTTCACCCAGCTAAAGATATAATCTCCACCCAGGAACATGCCTATATAAGTTACTACCAGATTCTGGAAAATAATGAAAACTTGTTAAGGATGTTAAAATGATATTATAACTTCCACCAATAAAATCAGTTATATTGTCTTCTATCAATAAAATCATAGTTAAATTGTAGCATTTTATGTAAGGCTGAAGTCTTTATTGAAGATGATTTTTTAAAAAAAAACCCCAAAGTAAATCATTTCAATAATTTGATTGAATTGGTTTCTAGCACACAACATAGGTAGGTTATTTAGTGTTGAGGCAACTGGAGTTTAAAAAAAAAAGCCTTGCTGAAGGAAACACCATGAAAACCAATCTAGGATGATGCTAACATAGAATCTGAACCTGTACTAATTTGGTAACTGTGCCACCTCAGCTACTGTCTCCATTTGCTGCCTCTGACAATTTGTTAGAAAACACATCCCGTCTATTCTACATCCCATATCATGCAGGGGGACAAACAACTTGATCTACACAAAGGAAAATCCAACATTTACTACTGAGTTTCTAAAAACAACAACAAAACATACACATTATACACCCAACCTTTGTTTAATAGCCTTCAACAGAGATACTAGTAAGGTGTCGTGTGTAAAATTTTGAAGACTGCATGAAACTTTAGGTTAAATAAATTGTGCTTTGAAGCTAACATAGTCAAGCCAGAGAGGTCTTGAGAAAGTTTACTGATTATTTCTTTATTTCATCTCTGAACATATAAAAAGGGTTGCGTTAGGCTTCAGTAGCATCTGACTGGGTCTATTTTGATGGTAGAGTGACGAGTTTGTGATAGAACTCGACTTTATCTGTTCAAAAAGGGGCGCATGTCAAACAATTGATTCTTCACAGGAAGCTAATTGCAGCATATTTTAAGCTAGTGTAGTCGGATGTTAGACTCGATTTTTTTGGAGGGAAATTTCATGAACAGTTATTTCCAATTAGTCAGGAAAATTAAGGGCATACACTTTGGGAAACAATTTAGGGCTACCCTTTGCCAAAATTCTTTAGTCCAATTTTTTCTTGAAAGAAGGCTAAGACCGGCTCTGGAGAGGTCTAGTGAGTCATGTTTCTTCGTAAAAAGGGAACTCGTAGAGAAGATTCAGACAGCTGTCTTTAAAAGAAGGACAGGTTTTAGGCTAGGACACTGTTTGGAAAGAAACAGTATTAAGAAAGCAGCCTCAAACTCAGAGAAAGAAAGAGAGAAAGAAGCATGGAATAAGTCAAAGAACCTGATGAGTCAAGGGAAAGACCACATCTACGAGAGGTTGGAATAGTCAAGGGTTGAAGAGGACCAAAGTAAACATACTAGACATGGAGACAAGATGAAAAGGAGACAGGCCAGGTGATGTTGTCAATGTGTGAGGATTGCACTCAAACTCAACACATGTAAAATGATGAAAAGTGGACTATGACTAAAAACTGTCAATGTAAATCTGTTGGCTATTAATTTTGGTTATGTATTAACTGAGTACATTTAATTTAGTATATCTGCTGAATGAAAGTAATTTTCTTTTGATTATATGTTAATTGATTAAAATTTGTATTTTTATTTAGTGAAAGGGGGATCCTTGTTATTTATTTATATTAATAATTTGCTCAGCTATCTGTAATGTTCCATCTATCCATCCACACTGGGGAATAACACTGTGCAGATCATTCCCTAGCTAACAATGCTGAATTAAGGAGGGGTTTAATGTAATGTTTAAAATTCCTTCCCTGCACCTGTTATATAGGGCATGGTTGACTCAACACAGACACTAGTAGGGCATAGTTGACTCTGGAGATTACATACCATCCAGTATAAATGACTTCAAAAGGACTATAAGGGCCATTTTCTGCCCCCTCTCCTCATAGCAAGTATAATGTATATATGACATGGTTAACATTTATTTCTGCCATCAGTTTTGTATTCATGTGTGCATTGCCACGTTTACTGGGTGCTAAAACACTATAAAAAAGACATTGAAAGTATTTTTTCTTCATTTACTTATCATAGATAGCCAATCACTCATTTCCAAATTTGCATTTTTATTACTTTAGGAGTTATAAAGTTCTTTAAATACAGTTTAGTTTCAAAAACTTATTGAAACTGGTCCATCATACACAAAAATAGATTACTGAATTTATATATCAATTGAAAACTGTCTAAACTACACTGACGAAAAAGGTACTTAATCAAAAAATATAAAATTGTTCCTCAATAAAATACTGTTTGTTTTTATCAAATGATGTTTAATATTGTTGAATGATGTTTAATATTGTTGAAAGATGTTTAATATTATTGAATTATTTAAATGATTGTTTAATAATATGTTGTCCTATGCACATGTCTATTCGATTCTTTATAGTGGCTCAAAACTGGGGCCTTCAATGGTGGCAATGAACAAATTCAAAAACGTATAGAAAAATTTGACTGAATAAAATAATGTTACATGAATATGTGTTCATATATACTGTTAAAGTAAAGCTAGTCACAGTATTACATTGACTATAATCCAACGGGTTTCTAAGGCAACGTTTGTACATAGATATCTTAATTACTGTTTACTATACATTTTTACTATTGCAGGCCAAAATGCTTGTCCATATTCCTATGCAAAAATCATGAGAATATCTTACTGTAAGGCTTTCTGAATAACTGGAAAAGTTATAATGAAAATCTCTGCAAGCAAGAGATGACAAAGCACTTTAAAAGAAATACATTCAATAAACGTATATTACCTAACAGCCAAAACTAATAGCAAATCCTGATGATTGTAATGTCTCCACTCATCCACCCACATGACCCAGGGGTGATACACTCCTGCTATCTGTACAGTTGAGATGAGCAACTATTATAACATTGTTTTTAAAATATCTGAATAGTTATTTCCCAAATTTTTTAAATATAATAATGAAGGAAATAATACAGTGCACTGTAGAAATGCAGATCTATTTGCCCATGTGTAGTGATTCGTAGGCAGCTACCATGCAACTGGGAAAAAGACAATGATACATAGCAAAATTTAAAAATTATTTATTATTTAATGATTAATGCAAATATGCTTGTTAAGGCATGGAAAAAATATTGTATGTGCATATTTAATGAAGAATAGGGTGATTTATACATAAAATAATACAATGAGACACAGAGTTGTGGTATTTACAAATATTTTTTCCCCCATAAAAACAGGGGCAGAAAATGTCACTTCTTCAATATAATCCTTTGGTCACGGTAAGGAGTGATGAAATATAGTGTGCTCAAAGTATTATTATCGCAGTATCAGACTATTATTACCGCAGTATCAGACTATTATTACCGCAGTATCAGACCGACTTCTACAGATTCCTTCCTCATTATAGGCCATCCATAACATTTGGCCAAGTTACTCTAAAACAAAAGTTATTCTATAAAACTCATTTTTCTTCTAATCGCAAAGACCATGACCTTCTTCCTTCTAAATAAAAAAAATGATAAGCATCTTCCACACTATTCTTGCAAACTTTGATCAAAACAGGTGGTCTAAAAATTTATCATGCAAAAACCATTTTTCTGACTTTGTCAGTGACCTTGACTACAAAATATTCCAACTTAAAAACAACAGGTACTAAAGTTTGCATGCAGAAACTAGTTTTCTTCTATCAGACAAAATGACTTTGATCTTTGGACCCCAAAAAAAATAGGCTTCTTCCTTACCACTAAAGCAAGCCATCCATAAATTTTAGTTCTGGTTTGTCATGTACAATAAATGATATTGTACAGAAACCATGTCCCTGACTTAAAATGACCATAACCTTTGACCTTTTGATCTATAATTAAAAGGCCTCTTCAAATCCCTTCCACTACAACATTTATCCAGGCATGTGATGTAGAACTAATGTTTTGTTCAGAAGCTATTTTTATTCCTTTAGTCAGTGATGAATGAACTTTGACCTTTTGACCACCACAAGAACAATAGATTTCTTCCTCATCCCATGAGCAAGCCATGCACAACATCTAATAGCAGTTGATAGTCTATTACTCAAATTATTGTGCAAAAAAACCCAATTTCCCTTGTTCTGTCAGTAATTTTGACTTCTGAATCATTTACCAAACGTACATGCCATCCACAAAACTTGAGATAAACAAACAAGCAGAATGGTGAGATACCCTGACCTTTCTGGCGTCTCACTCCTACCCCATTCCTGACCTTTCTGGCATCTCACTCCTACCCCATTTTTGACCTTTCTGGTATCTCACTCCTACCCCATTCCTGATATAAATATACCCTGACCTTTCTGGCGTCTAACTCCCTCCCCATTCCTGACCTTTCTGGCATCTCACTTCTACCCCATTTCTGATGTAAATATACCCTGACATTTCTGGCATCTCACTCCTACCCCATTCCTGATGTAAATATACCCTGACCTTTTTGGCATCTCACTCCTAACCCATTTCTGACCTTTCTGGCATCTCACTTCTACCCCATTCCTGATGTAAATATACCCTGACCTTTCTGGCATATCACTCCTACCCCATTCCTGATGTAAATATACCCTAACCTTTCTGGCATCTCACTCCTACCCCATTCCTGATGTAAATATACCCTGACCTTTCTGGCGTCTCACTCCTACCCCATTCCTGATGTAAATATACCCTAACCTTTCTGGCATATCACTCCTACCCCATTCCTGATGTAAATATACCCTGACCTTTCTGGCATCTCACTCCTACCCCATTCCTGATGTAAATATACCCTGACCTTTCTGGCGTCTCACTCCTACCCCATTCCTGATGTAAATATACCCTGACCTTTCTCAGTGCATTTTATATCAACTTTGCAGCACCTTTCATGGAGCCTCTGATTTCTTCACTACAAACCAACAGTTGAATATACAAAGTTAAGAAGACAATGTTGCCAAGAAAAATATCGCCAGATGGTATATTTTGCCACAAATAAGGAAATAAAATCTGCAATGTGCGACATTGGCGAAGCCCTGCACGATGCTTGAATAAACTTTTCACACGCTATTTTTCTTACTTTTAAGAAGAAAGCACTATTTTTTCATGTATGAGCAAAAAATGCATATAAAATTTCAGGAGTCTCGTCACTATCATCTTGTATTATTCATATGTAATCTCTTACCCTAAAATGATAATAAACATATTTTTCGTACTTTTAAGAAAGAATTTCTTTTGCGTACAAGAAAAATACATGGATATGAAATTTCAGGAGTCATACCACAACCATTGCAGGATAACATTGTATGTATGTATGTATGTATGTATGTATGTATGTATGTATGTATGTATGTATGTATGTATGTATGTATGTATGTATATATATATATATATATATATATATATATATATATATCTATATATATATATATATATATATATATATATATATATATATATATATACACACGACAAACAGTGCAAAACTAGGAACTAACTGGCCTGAGCGCTTTTGACTCTTAATTACGCTTTTTCAAAGGCATATACAAAACAGACAAAACAAATAAATATATATATATATATATATATATATATATATATATATATATATATATATATATATATATATATATATATAGAGTGTCCCTGCTAAAGCATGCAATCTGCCAATATGAACACCATCAGATGCCAATAACATGGACACAGTTTCAAGGCAATCAACTGCAAACTTTGAGGTATTTTGCATTCAGAGACCATGTCATATATCAAGGTCAAACAGAGAAATAACTCTCTACAAAAAGGGCAGTAATTCTTCTGAAGATAAAGACATAATAAATACACACAATCTCTCGCTCAGAGCCAAAGTCATCCAAGATCATGATGGTCATAACCCAACAGATAAAAAAATGTATTCAAATGTTGAAGGTAACGATCACTATATACAATGTATAACCTATAATTATATACAATGAGTAAATGTATATCCTATCATTATATACAATGTATAACCTACAATTATATACAATGAATAAATGTATATCCTATCATCATATACAATGTCTGAACACGAGATCGAACAGATGTGAAATTGCAGAGATCCGTAATGGTGACTGCTTTAGACCACTTGGCCACTTGAGGTTTCATCTTTATATACAATATATAAGGTATCATTATATACAATGTATAACCTATCATTCCTATCATTATATACAGTGTATAACCTATCATTCCTATCATTATATACAATGTATAACCTATCATTCCTATCATTATATACAGTGTATAACCTATCATTCCTATCATTATATACAATAACCTGTCATTATATACAATGTATAACCTATCATTATATACAATGCATAACCTATCATTCCTATAATTATACACAATGCATAACCTATTATTATACACAATGTATAACCTATCATTCCTATCATTATATACAATGTATAACCTATTATTATATACAATGTATAACCTATTATTCCTATCATTATATACAATGTATAACCTATCATTATATACAATGTATAACCTATTATTATATACAATGTATAACCTATCATTCCTATCATTATATACAGTGTATAACCTATCATTCCTATCATTATATACAATGTATAACCTATCATTATACACAATGTATAACCTATCATTCCTATCATTATATACAATGTATAACCTGTCATTCCTATCATTATATACAATGTATAACCTATCATTCCTATCATTATATACAATGTATAACCTATCATTCCTTTCATTATATATAATGTATAACCTATCATTGTATACAATGTATAACCTATCATTATATACAATGTATAACCTATCATTCCTATAATTATACACAATGCATAACCTATTATTATACACAATGTATAACCTATCATTCCTATCATTATATACAATGTATAACCTATTATTATATACAATGTATAACCTATTATTCCTATCATTATATACAATGTATAACCTATCATTATATACAATGTATAACCTATTATTATACACAATGTATAACCTATCATTCCTATTATTATATACAATGTATAACCTATCATTATATACAATGTATAACCTATCATTCCTATCATTATATACAATGTATAACCTATCATTTTATACCATGTTTAACCTATTATTCCTATCATTATATACAATGTATAACCTATCATTATATACAATGTATAACCTATCATTCCTATCATTATATACAATGTATAACCTATCATTATATACAATGTATAACCTATCATTCCTATCATTATATACAATGTATAACCTATCATTTTATACCATGTTTAACCTATTATTCCTATCATTATATACAATGTACAACCTATCATTATATACAATGTATAACCTATCATTCCTATCATTATATACAATGTATAACCTATCATTTTATACCATGTTTAACCTATTATTCCTATCATTATATACAATGTATAACCTATCATTATATACAATGTATAACCTATCATTCCTATCATTATATACAATGTATAACCTATCATTTTATACCATGTTTAACCTATTATTCCTATCATTATGTACAATGTATAACCTATTATTATATACAATGTATAACCTATCATTATATACAATGTATAACCTATCATTATATACAATGTACAACCTATCATTATATACAATGTCATCATTATATACAATGTATAACCTATCATTATATATAGCAACCCCAGTCAGCGCCTATTCTGTACAGGTAAACTGGGTGAAAATCGGCTTTTTCTTATACTGTGAGCACTAAATTTGCATTAAAATCAATATTGATAAATACATTTTTATGAAATAAACTTTATTTAAAAGGCCTTTAAATTATCTACAAATGCATATAAAATTCATTAATATATACATGTTGTTATTTAACCATATGGTCATGTAATCATCAATCAGTTAATAAAATTGTCGGCTTTCAGTTAATTGCCATTTCCTGTGCGCGCAAGTTGATACCAGTGTGTTTGTTTTGCAAATGCAGGTCATTAGATCCTCATGAAAAATAATGAGAATTTGAACTATGAATGGCGAATGAATAATGTTTCCAATGGTGTTTTGAAAATTTGCATATGATGACCCTGTGCTGAGAAAATAGTCCCTAAAGTCTCGCTAATTTTTTTCAATTCACGAACATTATATTTACATTTTCAATATACCATTAGAAAGTACACATTCTAAGCTTTCTTTTGATACCAAATTTGTTTTTTGAAACGTATATTTAAGTACCCACATTTAATTTTGAAAATACGGAATTTACAAGTTGACCTCTAAAAGACGAATAAGCTAGGTCGCCATATTGGATCCACGAGGATAAACATAACTTCAATGTGAATAATCGGCGATCACAAGACAAATGCTGTGATATATATACACTGTTCGAGTGTTCTGTATCGGTAAGTAATTATTTTGTATTTATTAAATAGTTTTGTGAAATCCTGATGTTGACGTATATGTAGATTTAACAGGTTTACTCTTGAATTATTTTACTTTTTTTTCTTCTTCAAAACTTTTATCTCAATACAAATGAATATCAAATTGTATGCAAATGATTTTTTAACATTTAAAAACAAAATTGCATATCTGTAAATGAAATTTAAACAAATTACTTGGAAATATAGGTAGAACGAATAGAGAATGAAAATGTGTTTTACAGATCTACATTTTGTACCATGATAAAGTACTGCTCAGCAATTTTTTATGATGAACCACAGGAGTCTACAGTTTTATCAATAAAGCACAACAAAATTTCTAACAACATGAAATCACCTTTACATTAAATTTTGTCATGCTTTATTGATAAAACTGCAGGCTTCTGTGGATGACCTATATATCTTTTTAAATTTTTAAATATATATAGTTTTTTAACTGTTCCTAAAACATTTTTTTTGTTCATTTTCAGTGCAGAAATATGAGATTATCCTGGACCTTACTGCCAAAATGCAGGCATCAGTGTTGATACAATATCAAAATCTTGTATAAATATTGACCGACAGTCAAATGGAATTGTGATAGAAATTTTCAACTTGTATAAGAAAAATAATTGTACATTTGCTGAATTTTGCTGATTCTGGACATCAGTGGACATTCTCAGAGCACAGAAAATTTGATGAACTGTTTACAATGTATGCCAATGTTTTCTTCTGAATTAAATGATGTGTTAACAAATATCTTGTCCAGTATCTCAATTGTCTGGTAGAAGAGATTTTTTATAAACACCTTATATTCTTTCCTATACTGAAATCATGTGGATATTGTTTAAATTACAGCAGATATTTGAATTCTACAGGCAAAATTCTATAAGACTGTCAAGTTTCATGGAGATATCTTGCTTAGATCCAAAGTTATGATAGAAATACTTATTTTATTAAATGTGTCAGGTCCATGACTCAGAAGAATTAAACATACATTTATATAAGGCAAAAATTCACCAAAAAGCCAGTTTTTGCAAGTATTCAAATAGTCATAACTTTTCAACTAATCATCATATTTAAAAACTTAAAACTGTTCTGAAAAGGTCTGAATGAGCTCTATAAGAATCAACCATTAAAATGCAAATACACAATGTATAACCTATCATTCCTATCATTGTATACAATGTATAACCTATTATTATATATAATGTATAACCTATCATTCCTATCTTTATATACAATGTATAACCTATCATTATATACAATGTATCTTTTTATACAATGTATAACCTATTATTATGTATAACCTATTATTCCTATCATTATATACAATGTATAATATATCATTATATACAATGTATAACCTATCTTCCTATCTTTATATACAATGTATAACCTATCATTATATACAATGTATAGCCTATCATTCCTATCATTATACACAATGTATAACCTATCATTATATACAATGTATAACCTATTATTCCTATCATTATGTACAATGTATAACCTATTATTATATACAATGTATAACCTATTATTATGTATAACCTATTATTCCTATCATTATATACAATGTATAATATATCATTATATACAATGTATAGCCTATCATTCCTATCATTATACACAATGTATAACCTATCATTCCTATCATTATGTACAATGTATAACCTATTATTATATACAATGTATAGCCTATCATTCCTATCATTATATACAATGTATAACCTATCATTATATACAATGTATAACCTATCATTCCTATCATTATACACAATGTATAACCTATGATTATATACAATATATAACATATCATTATATACAATGTAAATCATATCATTATATACAATGTATAACCTATCATTCCTATCAATATATACAATGTATAACCTATCATTCCTATCAATATATACAATGTATAACCTATCATTCCTATCATTATATACAATGTATAACCTGTCATTATATACAATGTATAACCTATTATACACAATGTATAACCTATTATTCCTATCATTATATACAATGTATAACCTATTATACACAATGTATAACCTATTATTCCTATCATTATATACAATGTATAACCTATTATACACAATGTATAACCTATTATTCCTATCATTATATACAATGTATAACCTATTATACACAATGTATAACCTATTATTCCTATCATTATATACAATGTATAACCTATTATACACAATGTATAACCTATTATTCCTATCATTATATACAATGTATAACATATCATTCCTATCATTATACACAATGTATAACCTATCATTCCTATCATTATACACAATGTATAACCTATTATTCCTATCATTATATACAATGTATAACCTATCATTATATACAATGTATAACCTATTATACACAATGTATAACCTATTATACACAATGTATAACCTATCATTCCTATCATTATATACAATGTATAACATATCATTCCTATCATTATACACAATGTATAACCTGTCATTATATACAATGTATAACCTATCATTATACACAATGTATAACCTATCATTATATTCAATGTATTTTTCAGCATAAGATAATCGATACATGGTAGCCAGTATAAAATCATGGAGGAAGAAGCCAAGAAAACCCCACAGAGAACCACCAACCCATGAAAAGCTACTGATAAGCCTTCTCACATACCCACATTGGCCAAACTAGAGATCAAACAGATGTGAAATTGGCAGTGATCTGTATTGGTGATTGCTTTAGACAACTTGGCCACTTGGGGTCCCATCTTTATATACAATCAATAACCTATCATTCCTATTAGGGGCCCCAAGTGGCTGTGTGGTCTAAAGTGCTGTCTAAGATTCAGGGAATATGGTTATGTGAGAAAGCTTGCCAGTAGCTTCATGTGGGTCGGTGATTCTTTCCGTGGATTTTCTGGTTTCTTCCTCCACCATTAATACTGGCCGCCATGTATAGCCAAAGGTGTGCTGAAAAAAATGGTGCTATGTCCCCAAAACAACAGCAACAACAATCATTCCTATCATTATACAGAATGAATATCCTATCATTCCTATCATTATATACAATGTATAATCTATCATTATATACAATAACCTATCATTCCTATCATTATATACAATGTATAACCTATCATTCCTATCATTATATACAATGTATAACCTATCATTATATACAATGTATAACCTATCATTATATACAATGTATAACCTATCATTCCTATCATTATATACAATGTATAACCTATCATTCCTATCATTATATACCATGTTTAACCTATCATTCCTATCATTATATACAATGTATAACCTATCATTCCTATCATTATATACAATGTATAACCTATCATTCCTATCATTATACACAATGTATAACCTATCATAATATACAATATATAACATTTCATTATATACAATGTATAATCTATCATTATATACAATGTATAACCTGTCATTCCTATCATTATACACAATGTATAACCTGTCATTATATACAATGTATAACCTATCATTATACACAATGTATAACCTATCATTCCTATCATTATACACAATGTATAACCTATCATTCCTATCATTATATACAATGTATAACCTATTATTATATACAATGTATAACCTGTCATTATATACAATGTATAACCTATCATTATACACAATGTATAACCTGTCATTCCTATCATTATATACAGTGTATAACCTATCATTCCTATCATTATATACAATGTATAACCTGTCATTATATACAATAACCTATCATTCCTATCATTATATACAATGTATAACCTGTCATTATATACAATAACCTATCATTCCTATCATTATACACAATGTATAACCTATCATTCCTATCATTATATACAATGTATAACCTGTCATTATATACAATGTATAACCTATTATTATATACAATGTATAACCTGTCATTATATACAATGTATAACCTATCATTATACACAATGTATAACCTGTCATTCCTATCATTATATACAATGTATAACCTATCATTCCTATCATTATACACAATGTATAACCTGTCATTATATACAATGTATAACCTGTCATTATATACAATAACCTATCATTCCTATCATTATACACAATGTATAACCTGTCATTCCTATCATTATATACAATGTATAACCTATCATTCCTATCATTATACACAATGTATAACCTGTCATTATATACAATGTATAACCTGTCATTATATACAATAACCTATCATTCCTATCATTATACACAATGTATAACCTATCATTCCTATCATTATACACAATGTAAATCCTATCATTATATACAATGTATAACCTATCATTCCTATCATTATATACAATGTATAACCTGTCATTATATACAATAACCTATCATTCCTATCATTATACACAATGTATAACCTATTATTCCTATCATTATATACAATGTATAACCTGTCATTATATACAATAACCTATCATTACTATCATTATACACAATGTATAACCTATTATTCCTATCATTATATACAATGTATAACCTGTCATTATATACAATAACCTATCATTCCTATCATTATACACAATGTATAACCTATCATTCCTATCATTATACACAATGTATAACCTATCATTATATACACTGTATAACCTATCATTATATACACTGTATAACCTATCATTCCTTTCATTATACACAATGTATAACCTATAACAGCTTTTATAACATACAATGTATAACCTATCATTATATACAATAACCTATCATTCCTATGTATAATGTACAATGTATAACCTATCACAAGTCTAAATTTTAAAAATCTTAATCCCGATTTATCACAAATCTAAATTTTAAAAATCTTATTCCAATTTTTCATAGTCTAAATTTGAAAAATCTTATTCCCAATTTATCACAAGTCTAAATTTTAAAAATCTTATTACCAATTTAAAACTTTTAAAATCTCAATTTATAACTAAACACTTAAAGTATTTAAGCTAATATATCCACATTACAATTTTTCTATTTGTACAATTTTTCTATTGATAATACATATGGCAAGATGTCATGACATTATAAACAATGTTATGATATCATTAAAGACAAAGGCAAAACAACCAAGATACCCCAAAATACTTTCTGGCATTTTACCATTCTGTCAAAGAAAATCAATATACCTTACCGTGTGATAAACATATTTTCATACAGGTGCTCTTTTCAAATGAAATTTGGGGTGCCACAGACACTGACACATCTCACCTGTCTGCTTGAGCTCCAGTCTCAGATTGACCGATGTGAGAAAGGTTGCTAGTAGCTTTCCATGGGTTGGTGGTCTTCCCAAATTAAATTTATGAAACTCTTTGAATTCTTCAAATATCTGATGAGTTCAATAAATTTTATCTGAAACAAGCACTTATGTTAATATCCTCTCTATTCTAAACAACAGGAAATATAATTATGATTGCCACCATACCATTTCCAATCGATCCAGACAAATTTCGTGTAATATATCTGCAAGAATTATTAATCTCTGGTTGGGTGCACGGGGTTAAACTAATTTTAACTATGCAAGTCTTACCTGTGTATCTAATTTATTTTTGTGCCCAAAACTTACCATCCATTCATTGTAAACACATCCTCCCATAGACTGGAGAAAAGCCAGTATGACTTTTTGCACACCACTCTTAATGTTTGCAGGTCATGCACAGAAAGCAGATATTACCTGTGATCTTGGAAGTGGGAGGAAAGCATCTGGCAAAAGCCCAAATGATTCAACTGGTAACTTGGCCTAGAACTTGTTTTGGTGAAGAGATTGCTTGAAATGAGCCACCCATGATGTTGAGACCCGTGTCAATTAATCAACAAGTCTAGAACATTGAACCATGATCAATGAAGTGGGATGATGAGAATAATCTGAGCAGTGGAAGTTCTGGCTTTTTGCAGAGCTTGTGGCAGCCATCAGAATGGTGAGAAGGGAAAAGTGAATAGGAGATCCTACTGTAAGCTGAATGCATCTACTGTCCATACTCTCAGAACTAGGACAGAGAGAGGAACTTTGTTGTTGGTCATGAAGAGGCCATTCTGTGAAGACACCACAGCCTATTCTGGACAGCCTTTCAGCTAATACATTGTGATATGACTAGGCTCAAACAAAGGAACAAAGAAACCAACAAGCTTTGTAACTTTTAACAAAATAATTTATTTCCATAGAAAACAAGGTGAAAATATGGAAAAGGACTTAGGGTTTGTTAATCTAATCCAGAAACTAAGCCTAGAATTTAAAATTATAAGTCTATCAATAAAATGTTAAATTGAATCCAAGTTCGAATCTCAATGAATTTCCAAGATTGAAGGCAAAGTCTTCAATAACCAGTTTGTGCAGAGTCAGCAGTTCCTTGTTGAGTCACCAAGAATATAATTCCTTTATTTGAATTCCAAATAATTTAATTAAGTGTCTTTGTCCAAGAATTTTGATGAAGAGTATTTTCCAGAGTGAATAAATTATTTTAAATTATAAAAAAAAAACAATTTATTTTTAAATGGCAACAACAGGAATACCTATTGGCCTGATGGTATAATTTACAACTGACTCAAAAACAATGAGAATGAGTATTTAAACCAAACTAAAAACTTAATATCAGATCCATGTGATGGGTCAAGTGATCACTCTGCAAACAGTGCAGTAAAACAAATGTCAATTAGCACGTAAGCTACTATAGCCTATATAGTATATATACTATAGCCTAATCATTCCCACACTAGACATGAATTTAAAAATAAGCTGTTTACAACAGTGCTAATATGTGGGCTGAACATGACCTTGGTAGCGACCAACCATTTTTACTCAGTGTTTACCATATCTTAAACAAAGGCCAGCTAAAAATACAATGAAGCAATATTTTTGTGTTCTAATCAGGTGAAAAGAACTGAATTGACTTTACTGAGGAAAATATCAAATCCAGTAAGAAAAACTATCACTACAACAAAATGCAATTAAACAAAAAAAAAATTAAATAAAATCTAAAACTAAAACACACACATAATTTAATTACATATACGTAACAACATTCACATTGCTGAGAATGTGGCAAACTCAGATTGTGATATACTCTGAGAATGCTCAAATGAAACAGTCCCAGACCTCCAAACATAGAGATGTGGCATGCATGCCTCCCTGACATTATACATTTGCTTTGGTGAACATGTTGTCTGAGGAGATCATGACATAATGACACCTTATTCTAATGATCCAGCAAGTCTTGAGAAGCCACAGTAGGTATGAGGCCCTAAACAAGAGCCCAATAAGCCACAGTAGGTATTAGGCCCCAAACAAGAGCCTTCAGAAGCCACGGTAGGTATTAGGCCCCAAACAAGAGCCTTGAGAAGCCACAGTAGGTATTAGGCCCAAAACAAGAGTCCAATAAGCCACAGTAGGTATGAGGCCCCAAACAAAAGCCTTGAGAAGTCACAGTAGGTATTAGGCCCCAAACAAGAGTCCAATAAGCCACAATAGGTATGAAGCCCCAAACAAAAGCCTTGAGAAGCCACAGTAGGTATTAGGCCTCAGACAAGAGTTCAATAAGCCACAGTAGGTATGAGGCCCCAAACAAGAGCCTTGTGAAGCCACAGTAGGTATTAGGCCCCAAACAAGAGCCTAGAGAAGCCACAGTAGGTATTAGGCCCCAAACAAGAGTTCAATAAGCCACAGTAGGTATAAGGCCCCAAATAAAAGCCTTGAGAAGCCACATTAGGTATTAGGCCCCAAACAAGAGTTCAATAAGACACAGTAGGTATGAGGCCCCAAACAAAAGCCTTGAGAAGCCACAGTAGGTATTAGGCCCCAAACAAGAGTCCAATAAGCCACAGTAGGTATGAGGCCCCAAACAAGAGTTCAATAAGCCACAGTAGGTATAAGGCCCCAAATAAAAGCCTTGAGAAGCCACATTAGGTATTAGGCCCCAAACAAGAGTTCAATAAGACACAGTAGGTATGAGGCCCCAAACAAAAGCCTTGAGAAGCCACAGTAGGTATTAGGCCCCAAACAAGAGTCCAATAAGCCACAGTAGGTATGAGGCCCCAAACAAGAGTTCAATAAGCCACAGTAGATATTAGGCTCCAAACAAGAGTCCAATAAGCCACAGTAGGTATTAGGCCCCAAACAAGAGTCCAATAAGCCACAGTTGGTATGAGGCCCCAAACAAGAGTCTTGGCATCAAGCAGAGCAGCTCTTAGAAAGTCTGTTCTGCGGTTTAAGCAAGACCTTTGATAAGTCCAATGCAATATCAATTTAAATGTGCAGAAAAATTCCAATGATAATACTATGGCAACAGAAAGCACATGTTGGGGCATCTTGAACAAAGCTTCCAGCATGCATTGTTAGGCAACTGGACTCGATGAGGACTCTCTCAGTATACTAATGAATGTAGCTAAGAATAGGTTGGCATGCAAACCAATGGTTACAAGTAACCAGCTTTTCTGTTCCATGTCATCAATTATTTTGATGGGAAAGTGTGCACAGGCTCCCACATAAATATCCACTTTGGCCACATCAGTGTCCAACTCAGGAGGCTTGGTAGGCCATTTCAGGGAATATGCCCAGTAGCTGGTAGAAGAGACAAGGGAAATCAACGTTGAAGGAGATACAAACCATCCTCTATGACAGGGGTCTCTAACCACCCTGAGGGCTGCAAGAGGGCATTTGCAATGTGGAGGCCACCTTGTGGTGAGGTGATGGATGGTACAGGAGGGAACTACACACTGTCACTGTGGTACTCCACCTCCTTAATGGGAGGTGCAGCCTGCTATCACAGTGCTCTACCTACCTAATGAGAGGGTGCAACTTGCTGCTCTAGTTCTCCAACAGGAGGTAGCAATCCACTATCTGAGGTGTATAAGTTGTTTGGAATGTGATGAGCGTTTGTCCTGTCCTCCCAACAAGGGAGTCCATCAACTCCTCAAATGTCTAGTCCCTCCTTCTGGAGTGGCTTCACAGAATGCTGAAGATGTTGGTCTCAAAAAACATGACCTGAAAGAATATCCGGAAAATTCCTAAATGAGTGGGAGTGAGAGAGAAATTCCTCCATCCTCGACATGAACATTTTAAATCAACTAGATTCCAGGTTCTAGAACGCCATACATTGCAAAAAGTGCAATGATTTTTCCATGTGCACTTTATGTAGTCTGTGTGAATATCAAAAAAGCCCTTCTTGTGGCCTTACTGCCCCAAGTATCCCAAGGGTCCTTATTGTGGCCATACTGCCCCAAGTATCCCAAAGGGTCCTTCTTGTGGCCATACTGCCCTGAGTATCTGAGTATCCCAAGGGCCCTTCTTGTGGCCATACTGCCCTGAGTATCTCAAGGGTCCTTTTTGTGGCCATACTGCCCTGAGTATCCTAAGGGTCCTTCTTGTGGCCATACTGCCTGAGTATCCCAAGGGTCCTTCTTGTGGCCATACTGCCCTGAGTATCCCAAGGGTTCTTCTTGTGGCCATACTGTCCTGAGTATCCCAAGGGTCCTTCTTGTGGCCATACTGCCCCAAGTATCCCAAGGGTCCTTCTTGTGGCCATACTGCCCCGAGTATCCGAGTATCCCAAGGGCCCTTCTTGTGGCCATACTGTCCCAAGTATCCCAAGGGTCCTTCTTGTGGCCATACTGCCCTGAGTATCCCAAAAGCCCTTCTTGTGGCCATACTGTCCCAAGTATCCCAAGGGCCCTTCTTGTGGCCATACTGCCCTGAGTATCCCAAGGGCCCTTCTTGTGGCCATACTGCCCTGAGTAACCCAAGGGCCCTTCTTGTGGCCATACTGCCCTGAGTATCCCAAGGGTCCTTCTTGTGGCCATACTGCCCTGAGTATCCCAAGGGCCCTTCTTGTAGCCATACTGCCCTGAGTATCCCAAGGGTCCTTCTTGTGGCCATACTGCCCTGAGTATCCTAAGGGGCCTTTTGTGACCATACTGCCCCAAGTATCTGAGTATCCAAAGGGTCCTTTTTGTGGTCATACTGCCTCAAGTATCCCAAGGGTCCTTCTTGTGGCCATACTGCCCTGAGTATCCCAAGGGCCCTTCTTGTGGCCATACTGCACCGAGTATCCCAAGGGTCCTTCTTGTGGCCACACTGCCCTAAGTATCCGAGTATCCAAAGGGTCCTTCTTGTGGCCATACTGCCCTGAGTATCCGAGTATCCAAGGGCCCTTCTTGTGACCGTACTGCACTGAGTATCCCAAGGGCCCTTCTTGTGACTGTACTGCCTCACATCCAACATAAGAGTGGTGTGCAAGAGGTCATACTGATTTTTTCCATACAAATAGATTAGCTATACAAAAGCAACATAAGTAATTTATGCTATTAAATAATTGGGATAAAATACACCTGGGATGTCTTACTTTGAAAACACCAACAATTGTTGTTGTAAGTGCTGAGTTATAATCTGTACAAAGCATTGTTGAGTAGTTCAGGATAAATCCCATCACACAGGATATTCCAAACTGCAGCAAAAACCAAACATTGAACCAGTCTGAAAAGTCCTTCATCTGGAAAAACAAAGAAAGAATCATTATTATGACTTGACCAAATTTGTAGTATGGTAATGAAAATGCCTATGAAAAATGAGTGTTGCTTCAGACACGTGCACATACTGAGATTAATAGAACCTATGTAGGGTTTTGCACTGAGACAAGGAAATTCCAGTCCCAGAATTTGTCTCCTAGCAAGGGCTTTGTGACTGGCATTTCCTTGTCTTTGTACAAACAGTGATACAGATTATTCTCCTCACCTAATTTTTTCCAATAAAAAAACTTGCATTTTTAAATATAATTTATTAGCAGATTCACTCCTACTAGTACTGCCTTCACTTTATTTAAAGGTCTTTAGGTCTTGCACTCTTCTATGAAAATCTGAATAATTATCTAAGTAGAATCTAGCTACATATGCCACTCTTGAAAAGAGAACAAAAATCAACAACAATTTAGAATGTGTTATATGAGACAGGTGCTATTAATATGAATATATTAATGAGGACTGATAACTGTCAGGCACAGCAGAAAACAAAAGTTTTTCTTCCTTTAAAAAGTAGTTCCTAGTGTGTGGACACCATGACGGAGATTACCTGACTGAGACAAGAAAAGTAAGGTTGGCAAAACATCTAGATTTCTGTCAATTGGGTGAGAAATAATGCATGTACTTACAGAATGCATCTTAAAAGTGAAGTGGAGGAAGATGCAAAAGGAAGAACAATATTGTGTCATATCATGGAAATGTTGTGCAGATTATGTGCATGTTGTTTGCAATGAAGAGTTTTGCATTTACCAATTCTTTGATGATACTTCAACATCTATTTAAAGTCATGAACTTGCATGAAAATTCATTTTTCCCATTAAGTAAAACACATTAAATTGATACCAGCAAATAATAAAATTGTTTGTCAGTTTTAGTTGGTAGTAACTAGAAGTAGTGAATCACCATCATCATCACCAACAAAATATCACCTGCAAGAGGGGAGACAACTGTAGATCAAGATCACAGCTGTCAGTATCATTATCAATTTAATCATAGCCACTATAATCTTCATCAGTAATTTTACCTTTTCACAGTGGGTAAATTTGATTTAAAAAATCAATGACTAACAACATGCTACATTAAATAATGGTGGAATCCAGTAGGATATATTATTATTATTATAGACCAAACCTGTTAACAGCAAAACTTCTAAATTGTGTTATCTGCTAAAGTAACAAGAGTAAATCATTTACAAAAGCCTGAAACAGACAACGGGAAGGACAAATTTTTTTAACCAGACCACTAAATGAATGATGCATACTACTATCAGACCATCAAAGCTCACATTCTAAGCAGGGCCTTTTACCAACTGAGCTCACTCTGCAAGCAGGACATTTGGACCACCAAAACCAACTAAGCAAGCAAGGCCTTTGGACCATCAGATCTCATTCTGTAGGCAAAGTTTTGGACCACTACAACTAACTCTGTAAGTAGGGCATTTGGACTATCTAAGCTCATTTTCTAAGCAGGGTCTTTGGACCATCAGAGCTCACTCTGCAAGCAGGGCTTTTGGACCATCAGAGCTCACTCTGCAAGCAGGGCCTTTGGACCATCAGAGCTCACTCTGCAAGCAGGGCTTTTGGACCATCAGAGCTCACACTGCAAGCAGGGTCTTTGGACCATCAGAGATCATTCTGCAAGCAGGGCTTCTGGACCATCAGAGATCATTCTGTAAGCAGGTTCTTTGGACCATCAGAGCTCACTCTGCAAGCAGGGCTTTTGGACCATCAGAGCTCACTCTGCAAGCAGGGCCTTTGGACCATCAGAGCTCACACTGCAAGCAGGGTCTTTGGACCATCAGAGATCATTCTGCAAGCAGGGCTTCTGGACCATCAGAGATCATTCTGTAAGCAGGTTCTTTGGACCATCAGAGCTCACTCTGCAAGCAGGGTCTTTGGACCACCAAAACCAACTCTGCAAGCAGGGTCTTTGGACCATCAGAGATCATTCTGCAAGAAGAGTCTTTGGATCATCAGAGCTCACTCTGCAAGCAGGGTCTTTGGACCATCAGAGATCATTCTGCAAGCAGGGTCTTTGGACCATCAGAGCTCACTCTGCAAGAAGGATCTTTTGACCATCAGAGATCATTCTGCAAGCATGGTCTTTGGACCATCAGAGCTCATTCTGCAAGCAGGGTCTTTGGACCATCAAAAATCATTCTGCAAACAGGGTCTTTGGACCATCAGAGATCATTCTGCAAACAAGGTCTTTGGACCATCAGAGATCATTCTGCAAACAGGGTCTTTGGACCATCAGAGATCATTCTGCAAGCAGGGTCCTTGGACCATCAGATATCATTCTGCAAGCAGGAGCTTTGGATCATCAGAGCTCACTTTCACTTTCTAAGTAGGGTCTTTACATTATTGAGCACACTTTCTAAGCAAGGTCTGCTCTTGCTACATGGGGTATCTTGTCTAACTTTTTATGCCATCATGGGTCTATCTCTATTAAAGAAAAACTTCTGCCAAAATACCCCTCAAAAATGTGACGTTTATGAAATGTTGATAATCTCTCCAGAAATTTATAATACTCTTGAAAAGATGGCATACCATGATGTATACAGAACCCACAAAGGCTCTGTGAATGCAGTCTAATGACATTCCATGCTGTATACAGAACCCACAAGGGCTCTGTGAATGCAGTGTCTAATGACATACCATGCTGTATACAGAACCCACAAGGCACAAGGGCTCTGTGAATGCAGTGTCTAATGACATTTCATGCTGTATACAGAACCCACAAGGGCTCTGCAGAATGCAGTGTCAAATACTTCATGGAATAATGTCCCTCTCAGTATCAGACTTCATCACAGAATAATAACACTGATGCCACAACACCTACTTCTTAAATTCCAACATATATGTGATACTCTTATGACACAAAGGTCTTAAACTAAGTAATAGGAAAGATAGGTAAAAAAACAAAGTTTGTAAAATTCAACAAATAATTCATTTTTCTGTATAACAAATTGATAATTTAAAAAGAACTTACAGTAACACGATTTAAATCCGAAATTATTCAAAATATTCTATCCAGTCCTAATGAACATACTTTTAATTAAATTCCAGGTGTTCAAAATAAGATCTAACACTGAATGCATGGATGTGACTTTAGTAGCCTGTGATGTGGAGATGTAACAGCGATGGGGAGATGTACCAGCAATCTTTTGATGAATCAATATAATGTAATCCAAGATTTCCTTGTCTAAATTCACTAATTCCATCCTAATGTGTCTGTCCAAGAATATTATTGAAAAAAACTATTTCTAGTGAATAATAATTTGAATAAATCATTTCATGCAAATGAAATAGTGAACACAACATAAAAATGATAAAATGTTAAAGCAAGAATGTTCTACCCAGGATATCAAGCATACAGAACAGATCAGTGTCTACAATGTTCCACCCAGGATATTAAGCATACAGAACAGATCAGTGTCTACAATGTTTCACCCAGGATATCAAGCATACAGAACAGATCAGTGCCTACAATGTTCTACCCAGGATATCAAGCATACAGAACAGATTAGTGTCTACAATGTTCCACCCAGGATATCAAGCATATAGAACAGATCAGTGTCTACAATGTTAAACCTCCACCCAGGATATCAAACATACAGAACAGATCAGTGTCTACAATGTTCCACCCAAGATATCAAGTATACAGAACAGATAAGTGTCTACAAATGTTCCACCCAAGCATACAGAACAGATCAGTGTCTACAATGTTCTACCCAAGATATCAAGCATACAGAACAGATCAGTGTCTACAATGTTCTACCCAGGATATCAAACATATAGAACAGATCAGTGTCTACAATGTTCTACCCAGGATATCAAGCATATAGAACAGATCAGTGTCTACAATGTTCTACCCAGGATATCAAGCATAAAGAACAGATCAGTGTCTACAATGTTTCACCGAGGATATCAAGCATACAGAACAGATCAAGAGTCTACAATGTTCCACCCAGGATATCAAGCATACAGAACAGATCAGTGTCTACAATGTTCCACCCAGGATATCAAGCATATAGAACAGATCAGTGTCTACAATGTTCTACCCAGGATATCAAGCATATAGAACAGATCAGTGTCTACAATGTTCCACCCAGGATATCAAGCATACAGAACAGATCAGTGTCTACAATTGTTTCTCCCAAGCATACAGAACAGATCAGTGTCTACAATGTTCCACCCAAGATATCAAGCATACAGAACAGATCAGTGTCTACAATGTTCTACCCAGGATATCAAGCATACATAACAGATCAGTGTCTACAATGTTCTACCCAGGATATCAAGCATATAGAACAGATCAGTGTCTACAATGTTCTACCCAGGATATGAAGCATACAGAACAGATCAGTGTCTACAATGTTCTACCCAGGATATGAAGCATATAGAACAGATCAGTGTCTACAATGTTCTACCCAGGATATCAAGCATATAGAACAGATCAGTGTCTACAATGTTTCACCCAGGATATCAAGCATACAGAACAGAGTGTCAACAATGTTCCACTAAGGATATCAAGCATACAGAACAGATCAGTGTCAACAATATTCCACCCAGGATATCAAGCATACAAAACAGATCAGTGTCTACAATGTTTTAACCAGGATATCAAGCATATAGAACAGATCAGTGTCTACAATGTTAAACCTCCACCCAGGATATCAGGCATACAGAATAGATCAGTGTCTACAATGTTCCATCCAGGATATCAAGCATATAGAACAGATCAGTGTCTACAATGTTAAACCTCCACCCAAGATATCAAGCATATAGAACAGATCAGTGTCTACAATGTTCCACCCAGGATATCAAGCATACAGAACAGATCAGTGTCTACAAATGTTCCACCCAAGCATACAGAACAGATCAGTGTCTACAAAGTTCCACCCAAGATATCAAGCATACAGAACAGATCAGTGTCTACAATGTTTCACCCTGGATATCAAGCATACAGAACAGATCACTGTCAACAATGTTCCACCCAGGATATCATGCATAAAGAACAGATCAGTGTCTACAATGTTCCACCCAGGATATCAAGCATATAGAACAGATCAGTGTCTACAATGTTCTACCCAGGATATCAAGCATACAGAACAGATCAGTGTCTACAATGTTCTACCTAGGATATCAAGCATACAGAACAGATCAGTGTCTACAATGTTCTACCCAAGATATCAAGCATACAGAACAGATCAGTGTCTACAATGTTCCACCCAGGATATCAAGCATACAGAACAGATCAGTGTCTACAAATGTTCCACCCAAGCATACAGAACTGATCAGTGTCTACAAAGTTCCACCCCAGATATCAAGCATACAGAACAGATCAGTGTCTACAATGTTCTACCCAGGATATCAAGCATATAAAACAGATCAGTGTCTACAATGTTTCACCCAGGATATCAAGCATACAGAACAGTGTGTCAACATTGTTCCCCCCAGGATATCAAGCATACAGAACAGATCAGTGTCAACAATGTTCCACCCAGGATATCAAGCATGCAGAACAGATCAGTGTCTACAATGTTCTACCCAGGATATCAAGCATATAGAACAGATCAGAGTCTACAATGTTCCACCCAGGATATCAAGCATACAGAACAGATCAGTGTCAACAATGTTCCACCCAGGATATCAAGCATACAGAACAGATCAGTGTCTACAATGTTCCACCCAGGATATCAAGCATATAGAACAGATCAGTGTCTACAATGTTCTACCCAGGATATCAAGCATACAGAACAAATCAGTGTCTACAATGTTCCACCCAGGATATCAAGCATACAGAACAGATCAGTGTCTACAATGTTCCACCCAGGATATCAAGCATACAGAACAGATCAGTGTCTACAATGTTCCACCCAGGATATCAAGCATACAGAACAGTGTGTCAACAATGTTCCACCCAGGTTATCAAGCATACAGAACAGATCAGTGTCAACAATGTTCCACCCAGGATATCAAGCATAAAGAACAGATCAGTGTCTACAATGTTCTACCCAGGATATCAAGCATATAGAACAGATCAAGAGTCTACAATGTTCCACCCAGGATATCAAGCATACAGAACAGATCAGTGTCAACAATGTTCCATCCAGGATATCAAGCATATAGAACAGATCAGTGTCTACAATGTTCTACCCAGGATATCAAGCATACAGAACAGATCAGTGTCTACAATGTTCCACCTAGGATATCAAGCATATAGAACAGATCAGTATCTACAATGTTCTACCCAGGATATCAAGCATACAGAACAGATCAGTGTCTACAATGTTCAATCCAGGATATCAAGCATATAGAACAGATCAGTGTCTACAATGTTAAACCTCCACCCAAGATATCAAGCATACAGAACAGATCAGTGTCTACAATGTTCCACCCAGGATATCAAGCATACAGAACAGATCAGTGTCTACAAATGTTCCACCCAAGCATACAGAACAGATCAGTGTCTACAAAGTTCCACCCAAGATATCAAGCATACAGAACAGATCAGTGTCTACAATGTTCTACCCAGGATATCAAGCATATAGAACAGATCAGTGTCTACAATGTTCCACCCAGGATATCAAGCATACAGAACAGTGTGTCAACAATGTTCCACCCAGGATATCAAGCATACAGAACAGATCAGTGTCAACAATGTTCCACCCAGGATATCAAGCATGCAGAACAGATCAGTGTCTACAATGTTCTACCCAGGATATCAAGCATATAGAACAGATTAGTCTACAATGTTCCACCCAGGATATCAAGCATACAGAACAGATCAGTGTCAACAATGTTCCACCCAGGATATCAAGCATACAGAACAGATCAGTGTCTACAATGTACCACCCAGGATATCAAGCATATAGAACAGATCAGTGTCTACAATGTTCTACCCAGGATATCAAGCATACAGAACAGATCAGTGTCTATAATGTTCCACCCAGGATATCAAGCATACAGAACAGATCAGTGTCTACAATGTTCTACCCAGGATATCAAGCATACAGAACAGATCAGTGTCTACAATGTTCTACCCAGGATATCAAGCATACAGAACAGATCAGTGTCTACAATGTTCCACCCAGGATATCAAGCATACAGAACAGATCAGTGTCAACAATGTTCCACCCAGGATATCAAGCATACAGAACTGATCAGTGTCAACAATGTTCCACCCAGGATATCAAGCATTCAGAACAGATCAGTGTCTACAATATTCCCCCCAGGATATCAAGCATACAGAACAGATCAGTGTCTACAATGTTCCACCTCCACCCAAGATATCAAGTATACAGAACAAAACTAAAACCTGATCTGCTGACACAATGACAGCTCTGGGTCTAAGACCACGGTTGGTTATATGCTGGTAAATACAATAATATAAACACAGAGCACAGTAATAGAGATTTCTTAGTGACAAATATATCAGATGCTGCATAATGGACACCTGTTAATTGTGCTTACCTTAGTAAACTCATCCTGGTAAAGAGCTATTGCAGTAGCTGGGATAATCATGAAGAGACCATTGTAATACAACAGACCACATATACCCAAGTCCTAAAACGAACAATATTAACTTTATTTATTCAATTATTTATTTATTTATTTATTTATATATTTTTTATTATTATTATTATTATTATTATTATTATTATTATTATTATTATTAAAGTAAAACCTGTCTTGAGAGACCTCTACTATGAGAAATCAACTGTCATTTACTGCCACAATTGTAATGCAGTGACCAATTTTATAATTCACGATCATTAGTAATTTTCCATGCTCAGAGTATAAATATGATAACAGTTCAAACTTTCTGGCAATATCACACTCCCTTCATCAGTGAATAATATTGATTATGTGACTTATAATTTTATTATATGAATGCACATTGCCATGAGTAACCAGCAGCAATGATTTTTAGATCAAACTATGCTATACATGGCTGAACACAAAAATATAAATGTCACTGACTTGTGCAATGTTTGTTCTTAATAATGCTGCTAAGAACATCCTTATTGTAAAAAAAAAAGAGACAAGAACCAATGACCTTTATTTAATCTTTTGTAACCATGATATCCTAAGACTAATGACTTATAAAAAATATTCTTTAAAAATGCTGGCTACTGGTTTCCTAAATTTGATAGATCATATATGTAGTGTTATATGTTGAAGACTATATCCTTGATTAAAGTTCATTATCGTGCCCAAGTCATGTGAATTACTCACTGAATTTAACCTTTCTTTCTTCAAAGGAAACAATCACAGACTTACCTAGGCACTTTGTATGATACTTCATCTTTTGTGAAAACCTGCACAATGCCAGTAATGTTACAATTAGAAATCTTAGGACTAGGCTGCAGTCTAGTGTTGAGTACATCATTTGGAGTTAATCCATAATGCCTGCGGTGAATGTGATTTTTGTCCTTATTTTTATTAACTTATAACTTTTTCCATAGACCTGTCTGCCATTAGGTAAAGGGTTGTGTTGCTTTTTTATGTTATAGTGGTCACAACCCACACACACTATGGCATCAGCTGTTAACCTTGTAATCAGTGAATACAAAATTCTGACTGTTGTTATTAAGTAAATTGATGGTTTCTGGATGAATTCATTATGTCCTTTGATTAATACATATTGCAGAGTTATCTAACCACAATTGTTATTACTGATAGTATTAACAATAGCAGACCTTTCAAAAAAATATTCTAACACTGGAGGAAAATAAAAGACTTTTAAAAATGAATGAAAAACCTCAGGGAGAATAGTATACTGAACTACTCCTATGAAAATGTATGCCTTTAGAATGAAACATTATGGAGAAAGTTCTTTACTCCTGAGATAATTTTTATCCAGATCTTTAATATGGATTAGGTTAATCTGTGTTAAAATTTCAACAGTTTCCATTCTGAGAATAGGATTTTGGATGGTCCATCCAATGGATATTTTAAGATAATTTCTACTGCCCCTTTGTGGATCATTTCAATGTTACTATCAGTTGTATTTCCCCAAATTGTGCAGCAAAGAGAAAGAGAAAAGGCACTGTAAAATAATTTGTAATAGATACATGGGAGATAACATTATATTGTCTTCAAAAGATAAATTCTTGAACTTAATAAAAAACAAACTTGATTACCATGATTATGCTAGTCTAGATTGTTATCAATATAAACTTCTAATGTATCAACATTTTCAAGTAGATTATCTTCAATACACAGATCAAGATTTGGATTTCTGTTCACTGATAACCTTTGCCTAGTCCGAAACAAGAACTGCCTTGGGATTTATGAGACTGGTAAATGTGTTATTCTGTGAACACCAATATTCAACTTGATATAATTTCTTCTCCCAATATTTTTAATTATAGTTTTAGCATTAGAATCAGACTTCTGTAAAATAGTTTCATATGCATATAGACTGGTGCTTGACAGTTGTGCATACAGGGGCAAGTCATTTATAAACAGTATGAATAACATAGGCCCTACAATGGATCCCTGTGGAATTCCTTTGTTGATGGACAGCAGCTCTGATTGTAAAATACCAATCAAATCTTTTTGGCTTCTGTCTGATAGGCATGATTTGAACATTTGTACATTTAAAGTTTCCATGCAAGTAAATATGGTCAACTAAATCAAAAGCCTTTTTAAATTCCAGGTAAACTCAATTTACAACAAAAATTAAAATATTTGTAATATCGGGGTCTGAACAGCTGTCACAGTGGTCCTTAACATTATATGTAATAAATACACATATGATATTATATATATATATATATATATATATATATATATATATATATATATACAGATACACACACATATACAACAGATACATTTGTTATAAAACTACTATAAAATACATACTGAGTGATATATATATATATATATATATATATATATATATATATATATATATATATATATATATATATATGTTATTACACAGCAAAAGTTGCCACAATGACCTAGTTTTGTAATGGGAGTCTAATTAAGCATCAAGATGTTTAACATTATGAATACAAGGTGCAAAAAGAACATGGTAATGAGCTAAACACATAAACATATAGGTTACAATGACGTTAATTTGTTGTTAAGGTGCAAAAAGAACATGGTCATAAGCTAAATATAAACATAAAGGTTACAATGACATTAATTTGTTGTGAAATTGCAATACTAAACAACAAGCAGATGATCATCTAGTTTGACAATTCTAGCATGAAAAGAGGTTGGGAAATAAACATATAATGCCAAAATAAACAAAGTCAGAGAAGCATGAAATATGGGTCACTGTGATGTTTTTTGTGATAAAGGTGTAATATTTATAAAATGTATCCTTAAGTTTCATGAGTCCAAGTATAACAGTTTGTATACTGGGTGCAAAAAGCCAACATGATGATGAAATTTCTTCTATGCCAGTAAAATGTAAATGTAGATCACATTCATTTTGTTGAAAGGGTATGGTACTAATGAGATGTATGTGTTCACTTAGTGTTATGAATCACACATGAATTAAGCTAAGAAAAATAATTCAAAATTTATTCAGTTTTCATGGGAAGCTGCCCAATAGTTTAGGAAAAGTAGCAATAATAATGAAGCTGAAGCATGTAAGACAGGCTATACACAAACTCTCCTGGTGTTTGACTAGTCTCCATAAAATTTAGATGTTCAAATTCTAAATCAGAGCTGAGAGTTCAATGCAAACCTGTATATAAAGGATGCTAATGAGAACATAAATATGTCCTACTTCATGAACTTTCTACAAAACTTAAATATTAAAGTGAGAGGTTGAAAAGCACTGTTGTTGCTGATCAGATGTCCTTTGTACAGGTGTTTACTTAGAAAGATTTCACTTATATCTATCCTAAAAGAAGTCAGAACAAAATAATGTTTTGGTACAAAATACATAATTCTCTTCATTACATCCAACTTCATCAATGGATAAATACAGGCTACACAGATATTTTTGTTGATTCCATTCCTCTTAAATTCACTGACTTAAAATCCATGCCTTGAAATCTGTTCATACTGTTGCCTGTGATAAGGCCGTATGATTGCACTCTGTCTATAACTTTGTGTTCTCATGTTTGGAACTCATTCTTACAAACCATTAATCAGGACAACTAATTTTTCATGCCCTGGAAACTGACTTAGTCAAACCCAACAGTAGTCAATCAACTACAACTAATTTATCAAGCCCAGGAAACTGACTTAGTCAAATCCAACAGTAGTCAATCAACTACAACTAATTTATCAAGCCCTGGAAACTGACTTAGTCAAAGCCAACTGTAGCCAATAAACTACAACTAATTTTTCATGCCCTGGAAACTGACTTAGTCAAACCCAACAGTAGCCAATCAACTTCAACTAATTTATCATGCCCTGGAAACTGACTTAGTCCAACCCAACAGTAGCCAATCAACTATAACTAATTATTCATGCCCTGGAAACTGACTTAGTCAAACCCAACAGTAGCCAATCAACTACAACTACTTTGCAACCTACAATAGGTCAATGTGCAAGTGTCTACAATGATTTGAACATAAATATAATCTAAGTCATCTGGATAGGCAATGGCAGTAGCAAAGACCCATGTAATAAGATTTTTCTCCCCATGCATATCTTTTCTCTAATTGCAGCAAAAATTAATTATTCTTTTGTAAGATTAGAGTTTGAACAACTAAAAGTCACAGTGGTCAATAACATTATATGTAGTAAATGCACAAGTGTAGTGAATATGGTGCAAAAAAACCCACCAACCATGTATCTAAGAAAACATATACTAAACTATTAAAGTATACAAATTAGAGAAATGTTAGAAAAGTATTATACAATAAAGTGACTTACCTTTGCATCAATTTTCTGTTTGGTGTATACAATATTAGTAGCAGTGCATAGATCACTCACAACTATAAAGACATATCCAACAAGGTCAAACGCTAGGTCAGCACTGAAAAAAATATCAAATAATTACATGTATAATAATATTTACACTAGGGCTTCTAGAGTAAGTCAAGTTCTGACAAAGAATGCTGTGATAATGTACTCACATGGAATCTTGTCACATGTCATGTAATTCTAGAACAAAATGACTTTATATTTACTCCACATGGTATAGGTTTTGTGCATGGAACTTTGTTGTATGTTAACTGTCAATCTTTTCATGTAATTCAACACAAAATGACACTTAATGTTTATTACACAAGGTATAGGTGCTGTTCATGGAACTATATGAACTGTCATTCTTTTCATGCAAGTACAAAATGACACTTATTATTTATTACTCAAGGTATAGGTGTTGTGCATGGAACTTTGTTGTCTATGAACTGTCAATCTGTGCATGTAATTAAATGTATATTACATGAGGTGTAAGTGTTGTGCATGGAACTTTGTTGTCTATGAATTGTCAATCTGTGCATGTAATTCAATGTATATTACAGGAGGTATAGGTGTTGTGTATGGAAATTTGTTGTCCGTGAAAATGTTCCCGATTGTTATCTGACCTGAACCTGACATTCTGTTAAGATGGAAGTTTTTTGTTGGTGGTAGTCATCCTAATGAAACAGATACAAACCTTGTCACTTAAAAGGAATACATTACTCTGGATAGCATGATGGTTAATGTTGTGATAAACCTTGTCACTTAAAAGGAATACATTACTCTTGATAGCATGATGGTTAATGTTGTGATAAACCTTGTCACTTAAAAGGAATACATTACTCTTGATAGCATGATGGTTAATGTTGTGATAAACCTTGTCACTTAAAAGGAATACATTACTCTGGATAGCATGATGGTTAATGCTGTATTAAAAGTTGTCACTTAAAAGAAATACATTACTCTGGATAGCATGATGGTTAATGTTGTGATAAGCCTTGTCACTTAAAAGGAATACATTACTCTGGATAGCATGATGATTAATGTTGTATTAAACCTTGTCACTTAAAAGGAATACATTACTCTTGATAGCATGATGGTTAATGTTGTGATAAGCCTTGTCACTTAAAAGGAATACATTACTCTGGATAGCATGATGGTTAATGTTGTGATAAGCCTTGTCACTTAAAAGGAATACATTACTCTGGATAGCATGATGGTTAATGTTGTGATAAACCTTGTCACTTAAAAGGAATACATTACTCTGGATAGCATGATGGTTAATGTTGTGATAAACCTTGTCACTTAAAAGGAATACATTACTCTGGATAGCATGATGGTTAATGTTGTGATAAGCCTTGTCACTTAAAAGGAATACATTACTCTGGATAGCATGATGATTAATGTTGTATTAAACCTTGTCACTTAAAAGGAATACATTACTCTTGATAGCATGATGGTTAATGTATTAAACCTTGTCACTTAAAAGGAATACATTACTCTGGATAGCATGATGGTTAATGTTGTGATAAGCCTTGTCACTTAAAAGGAATACATTACTCTGGATAGCATGATGGTTAATGTTGTGATAAGCCTTGTCACTTAAAAGGAATACATTACTCTTGATAGCATGATGGTTAATGTTGTGATAAACTATGTCACTTAAAAGGAATACATTACTCTGGATAGCATGATGGTTAATGTATTAAACCTTGTCACTTAAAAGGAATACATTACTCTTGATAGCATGATGGTTAATGTATTAAACCTTGTCACTTAAAAGGAATACATTACTCTGGATAGCATGATGGTTAATGTTGTGATAAACTATGTCACTTAAAAGGAATACATTACTCTTGATAGCATGATGGTTAATGTTGTGATAAACCTTGTCACTTAAAAGGAATACATTACTCTTGATAGCATGATGGTTAATGTTGTGATAAACCTTGTCACTTAAAAGGAATACATTACTCTGGATAGCATGATGGTTAATGTTGTGATAAACCTTGTCACTTTAAAGGAATACATTACTCTTGATAGCATGATGGTTAATGTTGTGATAAACCTTGTCACTTAAAAGGAATACATTAATCTGGATAGCATGATGGTTAATGTTGTGATAAACCTTGTCACTTTAAAGGAATACATTACTCTTGATAGCATGATGGTTAATGTTGTGATAAGCCTTGTCACTTAAAAGGAATACATTACTCTGGATAGCATGATGGTTAATGTTGTATTAAACCTTGTCACTTAAAAGGAATACATTACTCTTGATAGCATGATGGTTAATGTTGTGATAAGCCTTGTCACTTAAAAGGAATACATTACTCTTGATAGCATGTTGGTTAATGCTGTATTAAATCTTGTCACTTAAAAGGAATACATTACTCTGGATAGCATGATGGTTAATGTTGTGATAAGCCTTGTCACTTAAAAGGAATACATTACTCTGGATAGCATGATGGTTAATGTTGTGATAAACCTTGTCACTTAAAAGGAATACATTACTCTGGATAGCATGATGGTTAATGTTGTGATAAACCTTGTCACTTAAAAGGAATACATTACTCTGGATAGCATGATGGTTAATGTTGTGATAAACCTTGTCACTTTAAAGGAATACATTACTCTTGATAGCATGATGGTTAATGTTGTATTAAAAGTTGTCACTTAAAAGAAATACATTACTCTTGATAGCATGATGGTTAATGTTGTGATAAGCCTTGTCACTTAAAAGGAATACATTACTCTGGATAGCATGATGGTTAATGTTGTATTAAATCTTGTCACTTAAAAGGAATACATTACTCTTGATAGCATGATGGTTAATGTTGTATTAAACCTTGTCACTTAAAAGGAATACATTACTCTGGATAGCATGATGGTTAATGTTGTGATAAACCTTGTCACTTAAAAGGAATACATTACTCTTGATAGCATGATGGTTAATGTTGTGATAAGCCTTGTCACTTAAAAGGAATACATTACTCTTGATAGCATGTTGGTTAATGCTGTATTAAATCTTGTCACTTAAAAGGAATACATTACTCTGGATAGCATGATGGTTAATGTTGTGATAAGCCTTGTCACTTAAAAGGAATACATTACTCTGGATAGCATGATGGTTAATGTTGTGATAAACCTGGTCACTTAAAAGGAATACATTACTCTGGATAGCATGATGGTTAATGTTGTGATAAACCTTGTCACTTAAAAGGAATACATTACTCTGGATAGCATGATGGTTAATGTTGTGATAAGCCTTGTCACTTAAAAGGAATACATTACTCTGGATAGCATGATGATTAATGTTGTATTAAACCTTGTCACTTAAAAGGAATACATTACTCTGGATAGCATGATGGTTAATGTTGTGATAAGCCTTGTCAATTAAAAGGAATACATTACTCTGGATAGCATGATGATTAATGTTGTATTAAACCTTGTCACTTAAAAGGAATACATTACTCTGGATAGCATGATGGTTAATGTTGTGATAAACCTTGTCACTTAAAAGGAATACATTACTCTGGATAGCATGATGATTAATGTTGTATTAAACCTTGTCACTTAAAAGGAATACATTACTCTGGATAGCATGATGGTTAATGTTGTGATAAACCTTGTCACTTAAAAGGAATACATTACTCTTGATAGCATGATGGTTAATGTTGTGATAAACCTTGTCACTTAAAAGGAATACATTACTCTGGATAGCATGATGGTTAATGTTGTGATAAACCTTGTCACTTAAAAGGAATACATTACTCTGGATAGCATGATGATTAATGTTGTATTAAAAGTTGTCACTTAAAAGGAATACATTACTCTTGATAGCATGATGGTTAATGTTGTGATAAGCCTTGTCACTTAAAAGGAATACATTACTCTTGATAGCATGATGGTTAATGTTGTGATAAACCTTGTCACTTAAAAGGAATACAGTACTCTGGATAGCATGATGATTAATGTTGTGATAAGCCTTGTCACTTAAAAGGAATACATTACTCTGGATAGCATGATGGTTAATGTATTAAACCTTGTCACTTAAAAGGAATACATTACTCTGGATAGCATGATGGTTAATGATGTGATAAGCCTTGTCACTTAAAAGGAATACATTACTCTGGATAGCATGATGGTTAATGTTGTGATAAACCTTGTCACTTAAAAGGAATACATTACTCTGGATAGCATGATGGTTAATGTTGTGATAAACCTTGTCACTTAAAAGGAATACATTACTCTTGATAGCATGATGGTTAATGTTGTGATAAACCTTGTCACTTAAAAGGAACACATTACTCTGGATAGCATGATGGTTAATGTTGTGATAAGCCTTGTCACTTAAAAGGAATACATTACTCTGGATAGCATGATGGTTAATGTTGTGATAAACTATGTCACTTAAAAGGAACACATTACTCTGGATAGCATGATGGTTAATGTTGTATTAAATCTTGTCACTTAAAAGGAATACATTACTCTGGATAGCATGATGGTTAATGTTGTGATAAGCCTTGTCACTTAAAAGGAATACATTACTCTTGATAGCATGATGGTTAATGTTGTATTAAACCTTGTCACTTAAAAGGAATACATTACTCTGGATAGCATGATGGTTAATGTTGTATTAAACCTTGTCACTTAAAAGGAATACATTACTCTGGATAGCATGATGGTTAATGTTGTATTAAATCTTGTCACTTAAAAGGAATACATTACTCTGGATAGCATGATGGTTAATGTTGTATTAAATCTTGTCACTTAAAAGGAATACATTACTCTTGATAGCATGATGGTTAATGTTGTGATAAACCTTGTCACTTTAAAGGAATACATTACTCTGGATAGCATGATGGTTAATGTTGTGATAAGCCTTGTCACTTAAAAGGAATACATTACTCTGGATAGCATGATGATTAATGTTGTGATAAGCCTTGTCACTTAAAAGGAATACATTACTCTTGATAGCATGATGGTTAATGTTGTGATAAACCTTGTCACTTAAAAGGAATACATTACTCTGGATAGCATGATGGTTAATGTTGTGATAAACCTTGTCACTTAAAAGGAATACATTACTCTGGATAGCATGATGGTTAATGTTGTGATAAACCTTGTCACTTAAAAGGAATACATTACTCTTGATAGCATGTTGGTTAATGTTGTGATAAGCAGGCAGTGGGCAAACACTGTGCATCATAAGGCATGAAGGCAGATGAAGCAGTAAGGATAAAAATGTGTTTATGGCAGCTGAAGGAAACTGAATGCACAAGGAAGTGTAAAGGTACTTTAATGGATAACCATTCTTTTCTTTGGATGCTGTAACTTTAACCTCAGTTTTCAAAAGAAACACTCATAGCTTACTCTTCCCAGCACAAGCTTGGTGCAGGTATGTTGTTTGTAATCACTTTGTTTTACAGAAATTATTTCCCTTGTAAATTGATGTTTGACATTTTGACACTAAAATTACAAGCTTTCTTTCTTTTGTTACTTTAATCCTCCCTTGTATATGTTACTTTAATCCTCCATCGTATATATTACTTTCAACCTCCCTTGTATATGTTACTTTATTCCACCTTTGTATATGTTACTTTAATCCTCCCTTGTACATTTTATTTTCATCCTCCCTTGTATATGTTACTTTAATCCAACCGTGTTTATGTTACTTTAATCCTCCATTAAATATGTTTCTTTAATCCTCCCTTGTATATGTTACTTTAATCCAACCTTGTATATGTTACTTTAATCCACCCTATATGTTACTTTAATCCTCCCTTGTATATGTTACTTTAATCCTCCCTTGTATGTTACTTTAATCCACCCTTGTATATGTTACTTTAATCCTTCCTTGTATGTTACTTTAATCCTCCCTTGTATATGTTACTTTAGTCCATCCTTGTATGTTACTTTAATCCACCCATGTATGATACTTTAATCCTCCCTTTATGTTACTTTAATCCATCCTTTATGTTACTTTAATCCTCTATTGTATATGTTACTTTAATCCTCCCTTGTATCTTACTTTAATCCACCCTTGTATGTTACTTTAATCCACCCTTGTATATTACTTTAATCCACCCTTGTATATGTTACTTAATCCACCTGTGTATATGTTACTTTAATCCTCCCTTGTACATTTTGCTTTAATCCTCCCTTGTATGTTACTTTAATCCTCACTTGTATATGCTACTTAAATCCACCAGTATCTATGTTAATTTAATCCACCCTTGTATGTTACATTAATCCACCCTTGTATGTAACTTTAATCCACCCTTGTATGTTACTTTAATCATCCCTTGTATATGTTACTTTATTCCACCATAGTATGTTACTTCAATCCACCCGTATATATGTTACTTTAATCCTCCCTTGTATATTTTACTTTAATCAACCCTTGTATGTTACTTTAATCCTCCCTTGTATATGTTACTTAATCCTCCCTTGTATGTTATTTTAATCCTTCCTTGTATATATTACTTTAATCCTCCCCTGTATATGTTAATTTAACCCACCCTTGTTTGTTACATTGATCCTCCCTTGTATATGTTACTTTAATCTGTTCTTGTTAGTTTCATCCACCCTTGTATGTTACTTTAATCCACCCTTATATATCTTACTTTAATCCTCCCTTGTATATGTCAATTTAATCCTCTCTTGTATGTTACTTTATATCCTCCCTTGTATAGGTTACTTTCATCCACCATTGTATATGTTACTTTTGATCCACCCTTGTATGTTACTTTAATCCTCCCTTGTATATGTTACTTAATCCATCCATGTATATGTTACTTTAATCCTCTATTGTATGTTACTTAATCATCTCTTGTATATGTTACTTTAATCCTCCAATGTATGTTACTTTAATCCTCCCTTGTATGTTACTTTAATCCTCCCTTGTATGTTACTTTAATTCACCCTTGTATAGGTTACTTTAATCCTCCCTTGTATATGCTACTTTAATCCAACCTTGTATGTTACTTTAATGCACCCTTGTATGTTACTTTAATCCTCCCTTGTATGTTACTTTAATCCTCCCTTGTATAAGTTACTTTAATCCTCCCTTGTATGTTACTTTCATCCAACCTTGTATATGTTACTTTAATCCACCCTTGTATATGTTACTTTAATCCTCCCTTGTATATATTACTTAATCCACCTATGTTTAAGTTACTTTTCTCTCTTGTATATGTTGCTTTAATCCTGTCTTTTATGTTACTTTGATCCTCCCTTGTATATGGTACTTTAATCCACCCTTGTCTATGTTACTTTAATCCACCCTTGTATGTTACATTAATCCACCTTTGTATGTAACTTTAAACCACCTTTGTATGTTACTTTAATCCACCCTTGTATGTTTTTTTAATCCACCCTTGTATATGTTACTTTATTCCACCATAGTATATGTTACTTTATTCCACCCTTATATATGTTACTTTAATCCTACTTTAATCCACCCTTATATATGTTACTTTATTCCTCCCTTGTATATTTTACTTTCATCAACCCTTGTATGTTAATTTAATCCTCCCTTGTATATGTTACTTAATCCACAATTATATGTTACTTTTATCCTCCCTTGTATGTTACTTTATTCTTCCCTTGTATATATTACTTTAATCCTCCCTTGTATATGTTACTTTAATCCACCCTTATTTGTTACATTAATCCTCCCTTGTATATGTTACTTTAATCCACCATTGTATATTACTTTAATCTGTTCTTGTTAGTTTCATCCACCCTTGTATGTTACTTTAATCCACCCTTACCTATGTTACTTTAATCCTCCCTTGTATATGTTAATTTAATCCTCCCTTGTATGTTACTTTAATCCTCCCTTGTATAGGTTACTTTCATCCTCCCTTGTATATGTTACTTAATCCACCCATGTATATGGTACTTTAATCCTCTATTGTCTTTAACTTTAATCATCCCTTGCATATGTTACTTTGATCCTCCCTTGTATATGTTACTTTAATCCACCCTTGTATATGTTACTTTAACCCTCCCTTGTATATGTTACTTAATCCTCCCTTTTATGTTACTTTTATCCTCTCTTGTGTTACTTTAATCCTCCCTTGTATATGTTACTTAATCCTCCCTTGTATGCTACTTTAATCCATCCTTGTTTGTTACAATAATTCTCCCTTGTATATGTTACTCTAAACCACCCTTGTATGTTACTTTAATCTGTTCTTGTTAGTTTCATCCACCCTTGTATATGTTACTTTAATCCACCCTTGTATATGTTACTTTAATCCTCCCTTGTATAGGTTACTTTCATCCACCCTTGTATTTGTTACTTTAATCCACCCTTGTATGTTACTTTAATCCTCCCTTGTATATGTTACTTAATCCACCCATGTATATGTTACTTTAATCCTCTATTGTATGTTACTTTAACCCACCCTTGCATATGTTACTTTAATTCTCCCTTGTATGTTACTTTAATCCACCCCTGTATATGTTACTTTAATCCACTCTGGTAAGTTACTTTAATCCTCCTTTTTATTTTACTTTAATCCTCCCTTGTATGTTACTTTAATCCTCCCTTGTATGTCACTTTCATCCAACCTTGTATATGTTACTTTAATCCACCCTTGTATATGTTACTTAATCCTCCCTTGTATATGTTACTTAATCCACCTATGTATATGTTACAATAACCTACCCTTGTATATGTTGCTTTAATCCTCCCTTGTATGTTACTTTAATCCTCTGTTGTATATGCTACTTTAATCCACCCTTGTATGTTACTTTAATCCACCCTTGAATATGTTACTTTATTCCACCATAGTATATGTTTCTTTAATCCACCCTTATATGTTACTTTAATCCTCCCTTGTATATGTTACTTTAATCAACCCTTGTATGTTACTTTAATTCTCCCTTGTATATGTTACTTAATCCTCCCTTGTATTTTACTTTTATCCTCCCTTGTATGTTACTTTAATCCACCCTTGTATATGTTACTTTAATCCTCCCTTGTATCCTCCCTTGTATATGTTACTTTAATCCACCTTTGTTTGTTACATTAATCTTCCCTTGTATATTTTACTTTAATCCACCCTTGTATGTTACTTTAATCCATTCTTGTTAGTTTCATCCACCCTTGTATATGTTACTTTAATCCACCCTTATATATTTAACTTTAATCCTCCCTTGTATAGGTTACTTTCATCCACCCTTGTATGTTACTTTAATTCACCCTTGTATATGTTAATTAATCCACCCATGTATATGTTACTTTAATCCTCTATTGTATGTTACTTTAATCCTCCCTTGTATATGTTACTTTAATCCTCCCTTGTATATGTTACTTTAATCCTCCCTTGTATATGTTACTTTAATCCACCCTTGTAAATTACTTTAATGCTCCATTTTATGTTACTTTAATCCTCCCTTGTATGTTACTTTATTTCTCCCTTGTATGTTACTTTAATCCACCCTTGTATAGGTTACTTTAATCCTCCCTTGTATATTCTACTTTAATCCACCCTTGTATATTACTTTAATCCACCCTTGTATGTTAATTTAATCCACCCTTGTATATGTTACTTAATCCACCCATGTATATGTTACTTTAATCCTCTATTGTATGTTACTTTAATCATCCCTTGTATATGTTACTTTAATCCTCCCTTGTATATGTTACTTTAATCCACCCTTGTATGTTACTTTAATCAACCATTGTATATTTTACTTTAATCCACCTTTGTATGTTACTTTAATCCACTCTTTTATATGTTAATTTAATCCACCCTTGTATGTTACTTTTATCCACCCTTGTATATGATACTTTAATCCACCCTTGTTATTTTAATAAAAAATTATAGTAGTATCTAAGGCTGGAATGTTTTACAGCAGCTTATTGACTTGTGTAACATGGTTTTACTTTGGTAGAAGGCAGGGTATAAAGAAGTAATCTATAGGAAATTTACTTACCACAGTGTTAAGGATTTTTATTGGCAAAGTTTCAATGCTGACCAGTGACCTACACCTTTTTCCTTTATTTGGAAAGCTTCAATGCTGATTAGTGACCTACACCTTTTCCCTTTATTGTCAAAGCTTCAATGCTGATCAGTGACCTACACCTTTTCCCTTTATTGTCAAAGCTTCAATGCTGATCAGTGACCTACACCTTTTTCCTTTATTGTCAAAGCTTCAATGCTGACCAGTGACCTACACCTTTTTCCTTTATTTGGAAAGCTTCAATGCTGATCAGTGACCTACACCTTTTCCCTTTATTGTCAAAGTTTCAATGCTGACCCGTTAACTATACCTTTTCATGAAGCTTATATATTTGTTCTTCCTTATGTTTTTTATTGGATGTGATTGAGGAATATACTCCTCTTACACAAATATACCAAAGAAAGCAGTAAGCTCCCTTTATCAATGGCATCCCAAGAAAAGCTACACAAAGGAAGTCTCAAGTAATGCATAAGTAACACAGATGTAGACACAAATTGGAACAACTACAAAAAGAATCTGGCAATGAAACTCAGATATGAAGCCATGCAAGTTTACATTTTCAAATGCTACACAGGCAGAATAACCTATCCAAGAACACCATAGCTAGCTAATACTGTAACTTTTGTAGGTCAAATTATTTAAGTCTTAGGTAATATCAACATTGTAAAGGCAACATGGAATAACCATTTTTCACTTAAACTGTTAATACTTGCAGCCAATCACAGACTGGTCCAGTAACCAAATTCAGAGAAGATTCTTGATAAGAGTGTTTACATATCCAGACTCAAGAAATCTATATAAAAATTCTTGGAATGAGTTATTGGTGACCAGAGTACTAATTACTGGGAAGGTATGTACATTCATTTCTTTTGGTCTTAAAAAGATGTTTCAGCTCCCAAACTACCTTAGACAACCAAAAGACTTTTGTTAAGCCCTGAACCAAAGATAACAAGAACTGTATGCTGTTTTGATGGGATATAACTAAATTGATAACAAGAATCTTATGCTGTTTTGATGGCATTTAACTAAAGATAACAAGAATTTTATGCTGTTTTGATGGGATTTAACTAAATTGATAACAAGAATTTTATGCTGTTTTGATGGCATTTAACTAAAGATAACAAGAATGCTATGCTGTTTTGATGGCATTTAACTAAAGATAACAAGAATTTTATGCTGTTTTGATAGCATTTAACTAAAGATAACAAGAATTGTATGCTGCTTTGATGGCATTTAACTAAAGATAACAAGAATTCTATGCTGTTTTGATGGGATTTAGCTAAAGATAACAATAATTTTATGCTGTTTTGATGGCATTTAACTAAAGATAACAAGGTCATGCTGTTTTGATGGCATTTAACTAAAGATAACAAGGTCATGCTGTTTTGATGGCATTTAACTAAAGATAACAAGAATTGTATGCTGTTTTGATGGCATTTAACTAAAGATAACAATAATTTTATGCTGTTTTGATGGCATTTAACTAAAGATAACAAGAATTTTATGCCGTTTTAATGGCATTTAACTAAAGCATCTAACTATACCCTACGAAATCTTCCAAAACACAATGGCAGCTTATAGACTAACAGATTTGGCAGTAAATACCCTGTCAATTTACCTCTCCAACTGAAGACAAAGCAAGAAACTCAACAAGTTCATTGGCAGATATCTATCAAGGAGTACCTTGGGGATCAATTATTGGATCCTTGCTTTTCAATTTTTTTTTAGTGACATCTTTTTCATAAATGATTTGGATCTATATAAGAATGATAATGACAACACTAGATTTAGCTCATCAGAACATGTATTTAGAAATCCATACTGGAAACAATGTGCATTAATTTGATAAAGTGGTGTACAACAAATGAAATGAAAACAAACCCATATAACATACAAGTTACTGCAATTAGTAATAATTAACTGATTAATGTCTTAAAACTTTCTTCACCAATGAGGCTAATATATTTTGATTAGGTACAATTCCTTGGAATCAATTTGAATTTTATGCTAAACTTTAATCAAAAGGATTTGTCAGAAAGCATAAAAAGAATTAAATGATCTCAAAAGCATTGGAAAGTGTCTCACAAATGAAGGACACATAACGGTAAACCAATATTTTATCATGACAGAATTCAACTACTGTCTCCTAACCTGACATTTCTAGTCTCATTTTTTTAATATTAACAAACTTGCAAGATGACATGAAAGTGCTGAGATTTTTTTTTTAACTGACTACAATAAACCTTTACTCTTAAGTCTGGATATGGCAAATGTGTCAACTCAATTTCCAAAGGCTGAAGACCAGAGCATGTGAACTTTTCAAACAATGTCCCACCAACTGTAATGATCTAGAATTATCATAGAACTGTTCTTATGTACACATGAAAACACTTTAGAGACTCCAGAAGTAAAATCAACCAGCAAAATGATGGAATTCTCAACCAAGACATTTTCTGAACAATCAGGAGTTTAAGAAGAATTTTAAATCTCTCTTAAGCACCTGATCTGGGAGTGAATAATGCAGAAAAAAGTAGCTGGTACTGCCATATTTGGATGCCTGTGTATTATATATATATATATATATATATATATATATATATATATATATATATATATATATATATATATATATATATATATATATATATATATATATATAAGCTCTGGATATCAATTCACAGGTGATACTCTACGCATGCATTTCTTACCAACTCGGAGATATTAAAGCAATGTGCTATGGAATGGCTTTTGTTGAACAACCTGCACGTTTCTCAAAGAAAAATCCCCATACCACTCCATCTGTTGAAGTGTAAGTGAAGATAAACTAAAACAAAACAATAACTATTGCTGCCACATATTTGACTTGAAACAACTAGTCCCTTATACTGTCTGAAGCTACCATGGATTTAACAATTACACTGTTATACTATCTAACTAAACCATTATACTAAGGTTATCACATATTTAACTATAAACAATTAACTGTTACATTGTCAATTTCTACCATATATTTAACTTAAAAAAATTGTATCGTTATACTGTATAATGCTAATACATATTTACTGTACACTTAACACAAAACAGCTATACATTATATGCATAGAAATTCTGAAACTACACATTTCATCAGCTGCAGTCCAAAGAATTGCTATGACATATTTTCAGTGTGATACAATTTAGAGCTGGCATGAAGTTTTAAAAAAAAACTGCAATTATAATATTATGGAATATCTATATCAGTCTAAATCTCTTTAGAAAGCCGTTATAAGTCTCAGAAAGCCCCGTTTTAACTTTATAATAGCATTAAGTCTCAGAAAGCCCTGTTTTAACTTTTTAATAGCATTAAGTCTCAGAAAGCCCTGTTTTAACTTTATAATAGCATTAAGTCTCAGAAAGCCCCATTTTAACTTTATAATAGCATTAAGTCTCAGAAAGCCCCATTTTAACTTTATAATAGCATTATTGAGAAAAATCTCATGATTATCCTTCAAACACTTTCACTCCTATGCATAATCTTCATTTTTCAACTGTGGTTCCACACCTGACTATTGCTGGGCTAGTGATATATGTCATCATGCTATTTTTAGTTTCCAGGTCATCATGCTATTTTTAGTTTCTAGGTCATCATGCTATTTTTGGTTTAACAATAAAATAACTTTGATTTTCTACCATTATGGGGAAATATATTGAGCAGAGGACCTTCCCCCCCTTTCCTTTCTGTGGAATACTTCATTCATGAATATTGGCCTTTCTACATCTTTATAGGTAGCCAAGTACATTATGAAACTGTTTCTTCACTGTCATATTCTCTTTTATTCAACTCCTCATCCTTCATCTCCTGCACTTTCATCAATTTTTGATTTTCAGTTTGTACAGCAATCAACTTATGTCTGGTTTCTTTGTCAGATTGATTTTCAGTTTGTACAGCAATCAACTTATGCCTTGTTTCTTTGTCATATTACTTTTCAGTTTGTACAGCAATCAACTTATGCCTTGTTTCTTTGTCATATTACTTTTCAGTTTGTACAGCAATCAACTTATGCCTTGTTTCTTTGTCTTATTGATTTTCAGTTTGTACAGCAATCAATTTATGCCTTGTTTCTTGGTCCTATTGATTTTCAGTTTGTACAGAAATCAACTTATGCCTTATTTCTTTGTCCTATTGATTTTCAGTTTATACAGAAATCAATTTATGCCTTGTTTCTTGGTCCTATTGATTTTCAGTTTGTACAGCAATCAACTTATGCCTTGTTTCTTTGTCATATTACTTTTCAGTTTGTACAGAAATCAACTTATGCCTTGTTTCTTTGTCATATTACTTTTCAGTTTGTACAGCAATCAACTTATGCCTTGTTTCTTTGTCTTATTGATTTTCAGTTTGTACAGCAATCAATTTATGCCTTGTTTCTTGGTCCTATTGATTTTCAGTTTGTACAGAAATCAACTTATGCCTTGTTTCTTTGTCCTATTGATTTTCAGTTTATACAGAAATCAATTTATGCCTTGTTTCTTGGTCCTATTGATTTTCAGTTTGTACAGCAATCAACTTATGCCTTGTTTCTTTGTCATATTTGTACTGCTCTTGAGAAGCTCACCAATAAATTCATCTCTGATCTCCAACAATTCATCTTTCTTTTCCTCTTTTTTTTTTTCTCATCGTGGTCAGGGGAAAACAATTCAGGTAGTCAGACAATCAAGGCCCATCTAAGTCAGATGAGAATCTTTTCATATTCTAAATTAGTTACCAATCAAGAAAGTGTTATCTAATTTGCTTAAAGAGGACCAAATAGAAGATTTTTATTTGAAGTTCTTCAAACACATTGGTGAATAATCAGCTCCATGTGGAGCCCCATCTGTAAATTCATCCACATTTTGATGACCAGCCGCATCATTGGATCTAAAAAACATGCAGACAATAAATCGGAGAAAATGTTCTCTGTATTTCATTGCTTACCTATAGAATTACTTTTTGTTACATACACATAATTAAATTCCTTGTGTGTTAGTTTTAAAATTCTTTTTGATTTTCATTTTGTTTCACTATATTTTATTATAATGATTATTTTCACGAGATCTGATATATTTTTTTAAAAAAACATTCTGTTGTACAGAACTTAAAAGTATTTTATTAGCATTATTTTAGCTGACCTCATTCAGACACTGGGTAAACCTGAATTTTAAATGATTTGTCAGTATCAAGGTCATACATACCTCACTTGTGTGATCCCCTTGTGTCATCAAAGCTTTCTTTTGTATTATTGGATCTTAAATAAGATTTTCTAGGCCCACATGTCAAGTGCCATGTGTATAAGTGTATAGTGATCATGGGACCTATCATGTGTTGAAATGACATTTTAGTGGGGTTTAAAACTCAATATCACTGTTTTTCTAATTTAGTTGTAAAAATATCTTCAAGAGATCAGAAGTATTTTCTATGGTTGCCAATTTTGAGCTATTTGTTATTTAAAAATAATTTATATTCTCTGGAAAACAAGTGCTTTATCATCAATGCTTCACCATGAAATTCAACTTGGAACATTTGACAATTCTTTCATCATTATACAAAATTCAATGTGGAACTTTTGACATTTTAATATTTCATTCATCTGACGTAATATTCCGCCATACTTTGCAGGGATTCGAACTTGGACTCATTTTGGACATTTCAGTGACAGAACTTGTGTTTCAATTATAGGATTGTTGTTTTTGGATTATATTCACAAACTGTAAGTCCTTTCTCATATTTTTTACTGTGTTATCTAGGGAAATAAATTATTTTTGTTAGCATTTACAAAGCTTGTTGGCTTCACTCTTTTCTTTGTTACATTGAACAAGCTGAGATTTATAACAATATTAATAAGCTGTTCCTCAATAACTCTGATTTGGTAAAGCATTGCTGTATTTCACTGCTTACCTATAGCATTTCTATTAATAAGCTGTCCCTTGATAACAGACTTGGTAATGCATTGCTGTATTTCTCTACTTAACTATAACATTTCTATTAATAAGCTGTCATTCAATAACACTGACTTGGTAATACATTGCTATATTTCTCTATTTAACTATAGCATTTCTATTAATAAGCTGTCCCTCGATAACACCGACTTGGTAATACATTGCTGGTAAAATATCACTGAGAAGTACCACTGCCAATTGTTTCACAATTAAGCTAAACAAGGAAATTTGCAACTTATAAAAGCCCCCAAAACAATGCTTTTCACACTGAAGGAAATAAGGAAATAAGGTCATAATACTATACATTTAGTTTGAAGAATTGGTAACTGTGACAATCCACTACTATCACACAATTTAATCAAAAAACTTAATGCCACTATTTTAGTGATTTGTATGAAAAGAAAGACAAATGCCATCCAACTTCATTTCTGTTTTCAATGGCAAGTGATTGTTTTTAAATCCAACTGCCCTGGGCATGTATAGGACAAAACTTCAATTAAATCATGGCAAGTGATTGTTTTTAAATCCAACTGCCCTAGGCATGTATAGGACAAAACTTCAATTAAATCATGGCAAATGATTGTTCTTAAATCCAACTGCCCTGGGCATGTATAGGACAAAACTTCAATTAAATCATGGCAAGTGATTGTTCTTAAATCCAACTGCCCTGGGCATGTATAGGACAAAACTTCAATTAAACCATGGAAAGTGATTGTTCTTAAATCCAACTGCCCTGGGCATGTATAGGACAAAACTTCAATTAAATCATGGAAAGTGATTGTTTTTAAAGCCAATTGCCCTGGGGCAAGTATCTGACAAAACTTTGAGCACTGCTGTGGTTTTGAAAAGTATCCCTCACACCTACATCAATTAACCAGTTCCAACAATCCTAGGTGACAGTTTCATTGTTATTTTTTATCTCTTCTTTCTTAAAAACTGCAAGTCTTTCACCATTAAACTTGGCTAATCCTGAATTATCATTCAGAAGCAGACTTAAAGTTTTGAGTTTTTTCCCCACACTACCCTTTCATTGCATCTTTTCTTTCCTATATCATTTTTTTACTGTTTTTATCTACATATAGTCCCAAATGGTGAATGTACAGCTAGACCTCACATTATACACAAATTAACCAAAGCTCAAAATCTTTAAGTCTAAGAAAAAACCAAATTATTCTCAAATTATGTCACAAATATCTTTTAAAACACATTCATACAAATGATTAATATTTCAAAGTTAGCCCTACAAATCTGCTATCCATATGATTCCATTTTCTCCAGACATTTTAGTGAATTTCTGCAAAGCTCTTCACCTTGTGTTCACTATATTCTGATGACACCACTTCCTCAAAATACCTGATCACCCTAGGTTTTTCAAATTTTTATAACAAAAATATTTCCTTCATAGAAATAAAAACACAGACACCTACCTAGCTGCAACTAAAGCACCAAATATCATTAAAAAGACAGTAAACTGCACTGTTCTTGTAGATTTGACTCTGAAAAAAAAGTAAATTAAAGAATAAACTGCAGACATATACAAGAACTTAAGGACAACAAATGCTCATATTTTGGATTGAGGGTTCCAGAGTACACAATTCAAGACTTCCTCCTTACAGCCTAGAGATTAAATATCTGGGAAATGGAGGTTTGAGGACTGCCTAGAACCACAAACTGAATGGGGGAGAAAGTTATAGGGCAAACCCATGGTGTGGCCCTGCAATCAGCTGTTTCAATTTACATGCAAGAGGCAGAAGGCAGGTAAACCCCTACCCCATAAGGCAGGTAAACTTATACCCCATAAGGCAGGTAAACTTATAGCCCATAAGACAGGTAAATTTATACCCCATAAGACAGGTCCACCCCTACACCATAAGGCAGGTCCACCCCTACCTCATAAGACAGGTAAATCCCAACCCCAAATGGCAGGTAAACCCCTACTCCATAAGGCAGGTAAACCCCTACCCCATAAGGCAGGTCTACCCCCTACCCCATAAGGCAGGTCCACCCCCTACCTCATAAGACAGGTAAACCCCTACTCCATAAGGCAGGTAAAACCCTACCCAGTAAGGCGGTCCACATCTACCCCAGTTAAGTTCTGTCATTTCCTAAAAAATTAAAACCCTTCAACTTATTAAATCTTTGGATACTCTTTAAATGTCCAAGCCTCTCAAGCAAATAAAAATGATGGCAAATAAATGAAAGCAGCAGTCTTACATCTGAAAAGTAATTGGATTTCTGAAAAATATATAACACAACAACTCCATTTGCTGTATAAAAGTATATTTGTCATGGGTTTTTGGAAGCTGTTAATTTTTATCTAGTCTTCAAATTTAGTGTTTACTCTAGCAGGTCCATCAAGTACTGGAACTTTGCAGATTCAAATGATGTGTTGTAGGACCCAATGCACAAAAAGTAGAATGCAATAGAATCAGCAAAGTTAGTCTGGTCAATTTGTTAGCATTCAGCCAGTGTTAAGCTGGCTTACAACCACATGAAAGCATTTTCGAATAGTGAAAATACAGAAAAGTATATTAGTTTTACTCAAAGTATATGTCCTTCATTTCATCCCCTTTCAAGGCAATTTTTTTTCAGCCCAAAAAATTCCATTTAGTTGATGACTGATAGTCCAATGCTAATTTTCATTCTTTCAGTTGATGACTGATGTTAATTTTCATTTTTTTAGTTAAAAACTGATGGTTCAATGCTAATTTTCATTCTTTTAGTTAATAACTGATGGTCCAATGATAATTTTCATTATTTTAGTTAATAACTGATGGTCCAATGCTCATTTTCAAGACTACTTATCTGTTTAAGATCTCAAAATTAATGCCTTAAATTGAGATGTGAGTCAAGACAGATGGAATAAAAGATATATCATGCTGCCTAAATGCCTTTCTTTGAAATCATAACTGTTATCCTTGGAGCATTCATTGATACAAGGATCATGTGATATTGTCTGTACATGTGAATGTGTGTATAAAAGCTGGACTAAGCACTATAGAGTTAAAAATGCCTGGACTCCTATTTAATCTAAGATCCCTACCATATACAGAGTATGTAACTATCTATCCTGCTTATGAAAAGAGCCACTAGAGAATTCTGGATCAGATTTAATTATTTCTATTATCTGATATTTTACACAATCTGGGTTGTGGTCAGATAGATTAAAATGCTTTGACATCTTTATGATTATGGATAACCCTAAGGTGCTTGTTGTTTCCTCACCTGGAATTCCCTTTTAGTCTCACCTGCATATTATATGTGTAATATGAAATTCATCCTACAGGTAAGTAACAAGTTAATGAATCATGCATGTAAAGCAAGCTGCAATAAATCATCCGAAGCCAGGTCACTGATAATGCAAGTTTAAAAAACATTTCATGGCAACAAATTAACTTGTGTCCGGAAACAAAAATTAACACCCCGGTTATCCTATAACTTAGTGTGATGAATGTGGAAAGGAACATCCTTACCAAAGGCCATGAGCATACCATTTCTACACATGATATTTTACCAGAAAAAAAAAAGTTTGACACTGGGGTAAAGATGTAAAAACCAACAAAAGCAGCTAAATATGACTTGCTTCTGCTTATAGTGGTTCAGGAGAAGGAATACCCTGACTAAACCCCATGAACATACCATCCCTAAAGCCAGAGACTTTCCACCATGACTAAACTTTAATGCAAGAGTCCACTCGTTGATTAACAAATTTATGAGAAGCAGGCCATTGTGACAAATTATTCTTCTATGATGTTTCAGATAAAGCAAAGTTGTACAATAACCATGAAGATAATTTAACAAGATTTTAAGTTCAGAAAGGATTATTAATTCTAACACTGGAATTAATCAGTAAACATTCAAGTAATCAGTGGGATAAAAGTTAGAGTATTAAATATAGGTCACTCTGACCAAACATTCCCCTGCAGGTTTACAATGATGACCATGTTCTATTAAGTTATCATGCCTATAGCTGGAGGTGCTAGCAAGAAAACACAACTTTTACTTTAGGTTGACCTAAATGTGGACAACAATGATGACACAGGGGGTTAAGTTTTCCTAAAATTCATACATAAAAGCTAAATGTGGTCAATATATTTTGTTGTGTGAATGATGCCGACTTGTCCGCCATGTTCATGATGATTTTACTTACCCAAGTATATATGCCTCTGCTATTACTGCAAACAAAATGGTAAATCTTCTCAGTGCTGTGAACATGGGTAAACTGGTAAAAGAAAAAAAGAAGAAAAGTTATTCTTTATCTAACAGATACCAGCAATGGAAAAGGTTCTGGGAAAATATTTCATAATCAGAAAGCAATCATCTGTGGTATCATTTATAACTTCCTTTGTCTATGCCAGAAAATTCATTTGGTAACCTTTTTTGCCCTTTTCCACAATTTTATGCTTTAATTAAGGGGCACAGAATAATGTTAAGTGGAAAAGATAATTTTCTTGCTGCAGTAAGAAACATTCAGACTACAGTATTTGGATAAGTGAAACTTCTAAAAATTACCACAATGTAACCAACAATTACATAGTTGACGACAAAAAACCTGGACTATGATTTTTTATCTTTTATATCTTATTATTCTGCTTTAAACATTGTTTTCCCAAGAAGCCATATTTTACCAGATTAAAGTCACAGGCTTTGAATAAATTGAGAGCAGGGCCCAAGGTGGCTGAGAGGGCCAAAACATTCACCATTACTGTTCACCACCATCTCACATTTGTCCATGTGGATTCAAGTCTCAGGCTTGGCCAATGTGGGTATGTGAGAAAGCTTAGATTCTTCCTTCCACCAGTGATACTGGCTCTCATGTATTGCCTATCATGTAATCTAAGAAAATGAACCACTTGTGAAAATCCTGGACTTTTTAAAGGAATGCAGTTTATATTTATTTTAAACAGGTTACCATCCTAAGTTTTTGTGTAATTTATTTTATATTTTTCTAACTTTATGTTCAGTTGGCACTACAATTCCTCTTCTTTGCTGAGATACTGTTATATATATATATATATATATATATATATATATATATATATATATATATATATATATATATATGTTGGACAAACTTAAACAAAGTGTATCAAGTATGGAATATAGATCACTGAGACCTGAATTTGTAATAAGTGTGTGGTAGTCATCCAGATGCACTAAGTTTCATGATTCTGGGTAGGGGAGTATGAATGCCTAACAACCATGGGATCCTGAGCTAAATCTTAATATTTTATCTAAGCCATTAAAAGATGAAATACATGCTATAATAGACGGTTTATCTAAGGCATTAAAATATGAAATAAATGCCATAATAGACTGTTTATCTAAGGCATAAAAAGATGAAATACATGCCATAACAGGCTGTTTATCCAAGCCATTAAAAGATAAAAAACATGCCATAATAGACTGTTTATCTAAGCCATTAAATGAAATACATGCCATAACAGGCTGTTTATCTAAGCCATTAAAAGATAAAATACATGCCATAACAGGCTGTTTATCCAAGCCATTAAAAGATGAAATACATGTCATAATAGGCTGTTTATCCAAGCCATTAAAAGATGAAATACATGCCATAATAGACTGTTTATCTAAGCCATTAAAAGATAAAATACATGCCATAACAGGCTGTTTATCCAAGCCATTAAAAGATGAAATACATGTCATAACAGACTGTTTATCCAAGCCATTAAAAGATGAAATACATGCCATAATAGACTGTTTATCTAAGGCATTAAAAGATGAAATAAATGCCATAACAGGCTGTTTATCCAAGCCATTAATAGATGAAATACATGCCATAATAGACTGTTTATCTAAGGCATTAAAAGAAGAAATACATGCCATAACAGGCTGTTTATCCAAGCCATTAAAAGATGAAATACATGCCATAACAGGCTGTTTATCTAAGCCATTAATAGATGAAATACATGCCATAACAGGCTGTTTATCCAAGCCATTAATAGATGAAATACATGCCATAATAGACTGTTTATCTAAGGCATTAAAAGAAGAAATACATGCCATAACAGGCTGTTTATCCAAGCCATTAAAAGATGAAATACATGCCATAACAGGCTGTTTATCTAAGCCATTAAAAGATGAAATACATGCCATAACAGGCTTTTATCCAAGCCATTAAAAGATGAAATACATGCCATAACAGGCTGTTTATCCAAGCCATTAAAAGATGAAATACATGCCATAACAGGCTGTTTATCCAAGCCATTAAAAGATGAAATACATGCCATAACAGGCTGTTTATCCAAGCCATTTAAAAAAAATACATGCCATAACAGGCTGTTTATCCAAGCCAATTAAAAGATGAAATACATGCCATAACAGGCTGTTTATCCAAGCCATTAAAAGATGAAATACATGCCATAACAGGCTGTTTATCTAAGCCATTAAAAGATGAAATACATGCCATAACAGGCTGTTTATCCAAGCCATTAAAAGATGAAATACATGTCATAACAGGCTGTTTATCCAAGCCATTAAAAGATGAAATACATGCCATAACAGGCTGTTTATCTAAGCCATTAAAAGATAAAATACATGCCATAACAGGCTGTTTATCCAAGCCATTAAAAGATGAAATACATGTCATAACAGACTGTTTATCCAAGCCATTAAAAGATGAAATACATGCCATAATAGACTGTTTATCTAAGGCATTAAAAGATGAAATAAATGCTATAACAGGCTGTTTATCCAAGCCATTAATAGATGAAATACATGCCATAATAGACTGTTTATCTAAGACATTAAAAGAAGAAATACATGCCATAACAGGCTGTTTATCCAAGCCATTAAAAGATGAAATACATGCCATAACAGGCTGTTTATCTAAGCCATTAATAGATGAAATACATGCCATAACAGGCTGTTTATCCAAGCCAGTAATAGATGAAATACATGCCATAATAGACTGTTTAAATAAGGCATTAAAAGAAGAAATACATGCCATAACAGGCTGTTTATCCAAGCCATTAAAAGATGAAATACATGCCATAACAGGCTGTTTATCTAAGCCATTAAAAGATGAAATACATGCCATAACAGGCTGTTTATCGAAGCCATTAAAAGATGAAATAGATGCCATAACAGGCTGCTTATATAAGCCATTAAAAGATGAAATACATGCCATAACAGGCTGTTTATCTTTTAAGAATGTGGCTCCATCATCATCAATTTGTTACTTGAAGAGAAACTGAAAAATGAACAAATACAAAATATAATCCAAGTCAGTAGTGTGTAATATAAGTCATAATGACTTGCACACTGTCTGGAAACAGATCAGCATGGTCCACATATGTCATGGAAGGTTGAAGCCAGAAGGCCAGACAGATGGCTCAGTTATGAGGGGGTGGTTTACAACATATGTTGAAGACCACTCATCACTCCATGCCAAAATAGCTGTCATATCCTCAGGCAGACAGATTGGATGTCGGGAAGCCATGCTGACTGCAGTATATGAGGCATTGTCCATGTACAGTGGAATTTGTCACTGGCATAAACCTTAGACAGCAGTTTTGTGGTTGTTTCCTGGTGACAGAGATGTGGAGAAGGAATGTTACTGAGTACTGGCAGCAATAGCAGAATGTAGTTTTCCAGAGATTATGTGCATTGTTGTGTTGAGTTGGACATAGCCTGGTATGGGACAATCGAGCCCAGACAGGAGCACAATACTCAGAGGGCCAGTGTCTGAGTACTAGCACACAAGGTTGAGCCAGTCAGTTTGTGGAGTAGGTTGTTTTTGAGTGCTCAGTTGTGCTGCAGTTTTTTCAGTTGATTATAGAAAGTCAGTGATCTGTCCCGAGTCACTAAAGGTATGTCATTGTCAGGTTGTGTTTCAGAGGAGAATGCAAAGCTCACAGTTTGCATTGTTAAGGTGGCCGTAGGTGCCATTTCTTGAAGTCCGTCATTTCCTCCAGGTCTTTGTTCAGTTACTTCTCAAGCTCAGTAAACATGCGGCTTTTGGTCTCAAGAGCAATGTCCTCTGCATACCTGAATTTGTGTGACTGTGTTTCAGGCAAGTCATTCTCATGGATCAGTGGTTCTTTCTGGGGTTTTCCCGGGTTCTTCCTCCACCATTAATACTGGCCACCATGTATAGCCTGTAGTGTACTGAAAATTGGTGTTAAGCCAAACAACAACAACATCAGGCAAGTTATAGACACTGAACAGACTTGGCAAAAGAAGAGATTTCTGTGGGAGTCCATTAGACTGATATCTCCAGGATCTGTAGCTCTCTCGGATGTACACTATAAAGCATCTATTGTGAAGGAGTGGGGATCATAGATCTGCGTCCATGTCACCTCCCCTTCAGCACTCAGCCAAGGCTTTGCCCAAGGCTGGAGATGTCAGCACTCTGCCAAGGCTCTGCCCAAGACTGGAGATGTCAGCACTCAGCCAAGGCTCTGCCCAAGGCTGGAGATGTCAGTACTCAGCCAAGGCTCTGCCCAAGACTGGAGATGTCAGCACTCAGCCAAGGCTCTGCCAAAGGCTGGAGATGTCAGCACTCAGCCAAGGCTCTGCCCAAGGCTGGAGATGTCAGCACTCAGCCAAGGCTCTGCCCAAGACTGGAGATGTCAGCACTCAGCCAAGGCTCTGCCCAAGGCTGGAGATGTCAGCACTCAGCCAAGGCTCTGCCCAAGACTGGAGATGTCAGCACTCAGCCAAGGCTCTGCCCAAGGCTGGAGATGTCAGCACTCAGCCAAGGCTCTGCCCAAGGCTGGAGATGTCAGCACTCAGCCAAGGCTCTGCCCAAGACTGGAGATGTCAGCACTCAGCCAAGGCTCTGCCCAAGGCTGGAGATGTCAGTACTCAGCCAAGGCTCTGCCCAAGGCTGGAGATGTCAGCGCTCAGCGAAGGCTCTGCCCAAGACTGGAGATGTCAGCACTCAGCCAAGGCTCTGCCCAAGACTGGAGATGTCAGCACTCAGCCAAGGCTCTGCCCAAGGCTGGAGATGTCAGCACTCAGCCAAGGCTCTGCCCAAGGCTGGAGATGTGAAGGATGCAAACCAAATTCAGCATTAAATTCCAGTTATGTGGCACTACTAATGTGCAGTCCCCAATGTGGCAATGTCCTCTCACTTTAAAAAAAAGTTGAAGAGTTAAGGAGACTCTTACTACAAAAGGAAAATGACACTCATTCTACAATAATCAGATGGGAGTTTCCAACATAATGACTACACATTTTGGCTCTGTTCAAAATAATGAAACTGTCAACATTTGAATCAAAAGCTATTAGCTTAAAAATGAGTTATACAAAAATAATCCAAACATTATGAAAATATAACAGAAAAAAGTACGTAACTCACCTTAACTTCTTTGTTCCACCTAGACCAAAAAATAGGTTTCCAAAATACAAAACAGGAAGTGGCCATATCTAAAAAGAAGCAAGACTAATACTTTCAGGTCTTCACACAAACCTTAAATAAGATACACTAAATCCTATACGGAAGCTGATACAAGTTACACTAAATCGTATATGGAAGCTTATAAAAGTTACACTAAATCCTACCTGGAAGCTGATACAAGTTACACTAAATCCTATCTGATAGCTTTTAAAATTTACACTAAATCCTATATGGAAGCTTGTACAAATTACACTAAATCCTACCTGGAAGCTGATACAAGTTACACTAAATCCTATATGGAAGCTGATACAAGTTACACTAAATCCTATATGGAAGCTGGTACAAACTAGGATCTTTCAAATTATACAACACTTTATTTCTATTCAGACAAAATGCTCAACAACAAATAATCATGTAGTAAATTTCAAGTCTTCCCAAGCACTGATTTATATCCCAAATCCTTATATAGTAAATTTCATTTCTAACTAAGCACAGATTTATGGGTATATTATCAATGTATTAGTTTTTAACACAATTCTGTTTCCAACATAACAAAAATCCTTCAAGTGGACTGAAACTTGCTGGCAAAAAGAATTCCCAGAAACTCAAGATAAGAACATTTTATCCTTTCAACTGCTGACAGTTCAAACAATCACTGACACTCTCCAGCAATAAAAATATTTTTCAAATTTGCTACATTGGTGGACTTATGGGATGTCAGACTCGCGTGATTTCAAATTTGCTACATTGGTGGACTTATGGGATGTCAGACTCGCGTGATTTCAAATTTGCTACATTGGTGGACTTATGGGATGTCAGACTCGCGTGATTTCAAAGATACCTTTAAAACTCTTTTGGTGAAAATCCCATGTAAATATCAGCATTCATTCAGAGGAAGTAGTGACAAGATATTCAAGACAGATGTATGATTGGTATCATTTTCATTTAGGACAAACTTGATACTTTAAGAAGTCTATTGGTGAAAACCCCATGTTGCCATAACATCCATTTGGAAGACGTTGTTATAATATTTTCAAAATGGACACCAAGGTGCCTGTATCAAGAGTCAAATGACACAACCAATATGATGTCATAAGAAATTTTCTAATAAAAACTCTCTGTAAAAATAATTTTCAATTCCAGAAGTAGCAAATAAAATTTTCATACTGAAAATCTAAAATCAGCACTTGATAAAGTGTGTGTGTGTGTGTGTGTGTGTGTGTGTGTGTGTGTGTGTGTGTGTGTGTGTGTGTGTTTGGGATTTTAATGCAGCTTTTAAAAAATGTCAATCACTTTGATGTCTGCAGTGTGGCAGTTTATAGTGATGTCTAGTACTGGGGCATCATTCCATCATTCCACAGACATGTAGCATGATGTCCCACCCAGTCACATTAGCATAGACATATAGCAAGATGTCCCACCCAGTCACTTTATCCTGACACCAGACCAACCAGTCCTAACACTAACCTCTTAATGCTGAACATTTAGTGAGGTAGCTGTTAGCACCATTTTTGTTGTCTTTGGTATGACTCAGCCAGGGTTCAAACCTGCGACCTCCAGCATTCAAGGTTGACGTTCTAACCACTAGATCACCAGATCAGTCATTCAATTTTGGACCAGCAAAACTATATCTATACAGGTGATATGCCATCCTTCCTTCCAAAAGAATTTCCCAATGAGAAATTAGAGAAAAAAATCATCATGTATGTTGTGTTGAACTGAGAAATCCCACTCTATGGATCAGAATTTGTGTGCAGAATAGGGCAATCCAACTTTCAGGATCAGAATTTGCAGTGTGGGAAAATCCTGTCCTTAGGATCAGACTTTGCAGAAACTCAGCATGGCCTTATTCTCTGGTGAGATTACCCTGCTTCTCCCTCCACAGGTTGATATAATTGATTAATCACCCATATTTTATTGATAGCAAATTTACAAATGGGCAGAAAAATCAGATGTATAGATGGCTACCTGACTTGAGTGTCAGAATCATTTGGAAATACTTTTAAAGTCGTTGTTTTGGATCTTCAGAAAAAAAAAGCTTACAAATCAGATCAAGACCCACTAACAATAAATGTCATTTCCATTATAATTCATGCCATTTCCATTATAATTCATGTCATTTCCATTATAATTCATGCCATTTCCATTATAATTCATGTCATTTCCATTATAATTCATGCCATTTCCATTATAATTCATGTCATTTCCATTATAATTCATGCCATTTCCATTATAATTCATGTCATTTCCATTATAATTCATGTCATTTCCATAACTTTTATTAAATTTCTTGCTAAGTGAGATAAAAGCAAGAACATTCAACTGCAGGAGAAAGCAATATGAAGAAAATAGTTTAACCTCAACGAAATCTGAAATACGAAATAGTTTTACAGATGATCTTTCTTGAGTTCCACACAAAAATTACCAAAGCATAAAAAAGACAAATTTTGAAACAAAAATAGAAATTGATTGCTTGGACAGTTCACATTTCCACAAATACAGTAACTATATTTCTTACTACAATCCAACAACATACAGCAATACTACATTCCAGCAACATACAACAATACTACAATCCAACAACATACAGCTTTACCAATGGCTTTCATGACACATTTATTCTGACAACAATAGTAATGCAGTTCATTGTTAATTTTTGTCTAATGTTGGTTAATTGTGTAAATACAACATCTGTATTATTATTTTGTATCCATGGATACAGGTACCTAAAATTTGCATTTGGCAGTTAAACAAAAAAGAGTTTAATCTTTAAATCAACGTTCAACTCACTAGACTTATTTATACATGATTGTGTAAACAACAGCATTTGCTTGTATCAGTGTACTGGACTACTGCTTTCTCTCTGGCCTAAGCTTCTGTATTTTGATTCAAATCATTAAACTTTAAACAACAGACATTTCAGTCAAGAGTAGAAAAAAAATAAAATCATTTGCTAATTATAGATGTGTACAGCATGTTTTGCATTACTACTATGTCAAAGATTTTGTTGTCAACTCAACTGATTAGCCAATTTTGTGGAAATATTACTCAAGTTTTATTAAAAAATAATGTTAATGAATTGAGCATGCAGCCTAGCACAATGCAAATGTCATGACAAGACTTTTACAGAAGATTACCACTGAAATTAAAGAGGTTTTAAGAATTCATGACAAACTAAAATGATAAAGGATAAATCAAATTTCATACCAAATTACAGGTGACAAATTCAAGGTATATGGTAATTTAGTTGTTGTAAAAATTGTTGCTGTAGGGTTCAATGCCATTTTGCAGCACAAGATATGCTATACATGGCAGCCAGTATAACTGGTGCAGGAAGAACCCTGGAAAACCCTGGGAAGAACCACCAACCAACAAGAAGCTACTAGAAAGCTTTCTCATCATCTACCATTGTTAGCTAAGCCTGAGACTCAAACCCACACAGACAAAGGTGAGACGGCAGTGATCCAAAACGGTAAGTGCTTTAGACCACTCTGGGCCTCTATGGTAATTTTGTACAAGTTAACTGGATGCAATATTATATAATGTAGTGGTTTTAGAAAATCTAATAGATGACAAATGAGTATCAATTACAAAAATATTTCAATTTTATTTTGAAATTGAAATAACTGACCATAAAATAGATAAGGCCCATTATATTTCTCTTTGGGCCAGTACCCATCATAAGGCCAATGGTTAGGCATTATATTTACTTGTAGTCTTATACAATAAGGTATCCTGATGTAATGTAATGGTTGACTGTACTGTCCATAGCTCAAAACATAACATTATAAATCTTTTATGCAACATACACAATAGTGATGTAATAATTTATTTTAAATAAAATCATTTCTGTCAGCAATAATAAATGTACTGCAAAACATTAATAGCTGGCAATGAGTATGTATTTTTGCAAATTATTAACAAAGTGTTACATAAAATTAATATGAAAAACAAAAGATTTTAAAACCATACAAGTGTAAACTTTGATCAAGAATGAATTCTGCACTGGAGTAAATTATGGAAACAACATACCCTATGCAATATGTCTCTTGTTAACTCTGGAAACTGTATTAGTTTGATCTGTCTTCCTACCAGCAGGGCAATTATCCCGGTCAACATCTGCAAAAATAAAAACAAGGGATTGATATTCTACTGGAAAAAAAGAATTTTCAGGAATTCATGATAAAACCTTGGTATCATTTTAATTGAGGAGTGTTGAGACCACCTTTGATATTCTTCTGAGATGACAAAAGTTTCAAATTATTGCTGTGGTGCATATACTGGCACCATTAAGTAGACAGCATAATATGATTCCTGGTTAAAACCCCAGTTCAATATGTGGATTCAATCCTGGCATTTAGTGAACAGCAAGATTTTCATTGCAGCCATACTGGATAAACAATTTGCAAAGGGCCCCGAGTGGCCGAGTCATCTACAGCGCTCTCCATTACGGATCACTGCCATCTCACCTCTGTCTGCATGGGTTTGAGTGTAAGATTCATTGTGGATACATGAGAAACCTTGCCAGTAGCTTCTCATGGGTTGGTGGTTCTTTCTGCAGATTTCCCAGTTTCTTCATCAACCAGTAATGCTGGCAGCCATGTATAGCATATCGCGTGCTGAAAAATGGTGTTAAGCCCCAGAACAACAACAACAATTTGCACAATTAGTTCCAGTTTCCAATTTTCCAATTTCACTTAGGTCAAACTAGGTATCACAAAAAGTTTACTGGTGAAAACCTAATGATGATAAACCATCCATTCATTTAGGAGTAGAGAGAACAATATTTTCAAGGTGGCTATAAAAAGAGATAGTTTGCATCATTTTCATTTAGGTTCAACAATACACAATATGAAGTCTTCCGATAAAAAATATAAGTTAAAATGATTTTCCATTTCTGAGGAGCAGCAAATAATAAGATTTTCAAGATGGCCATCATAGTGGCCACATTATCGAATCAGCAATTTGAACCAGCAAGATTATATAACAAGTCTTTGGTAAAACCCCGATGTTGATATGTCTTGGAGGAGTAATAGGAACACGATTTTCAACCTGGATGCCACACTGGATATCAGATTGTTGCAAATTTCATTTAAGACCAACTAGACATCATTGTAGGTTTTCAGGTGAAAGCACAATGTGAATATAACCAGTCATCTATGATAAGTAGCAATAACAAGATTTCCAAGATGACCATTGTAATGGACAACAGTTTGGCACCAATTTTTGCTAGGACAAAATGAACCCCACATTAACATAACCTTTCATTCAGACCCATACTAGATGTCAATTGAAAGCATTTTCATTTAGTACCAACTAGACATTTCAAGTGTTACAGTGAAAACCCCATATTGACATTTTATGTATATTTAATTGGTATTGTCTGGGACTTCTCTCTTAGTTTAATTGCATTTTGAACTTGACCTTGTCCAAAATCAGGTTCACTGTGTTCCTGACCAGAGACACTGACAATCTTTTAATAAATTTTGGTAAACAAATAATACATAGCTAATTCTTTCTCTCAAGTATGGGTTTAATATTATAATCATGATCAATAAAAGTAAATTTTTTTATTATCATCATGTCATGGTTATTGGAATTCCCCCATCAATAATACCTTGCCTACCTGATTTTGCAATATCTTTATTATAATCTTAGCAACAGATTTTATCTTGTTGAGAACCTAGAATGTTCCATTAAGTCATAGCATTCTATAAAATGTGACCTAGGTCAAGTAGTGGGTTTTATAATTTTATTTATTTAGAAATTATTAGGTCTTGCTGTTGTTATGTATCGGCTCGTTCAAAGTAACATAAAAGAAAGAGTGAAGACAACAAGCTTTGTAAATTTGAACAAAAAATAATTTATTTTCCTAGAAAACATGAAATAATGTAAATATATTAAACAAGACTTACAGTTTACAGAAATGATCCAAATTGTTTGTTCAAAACAGAAACATGCATCCAGTAAAATGTTCTAAACACAGTCTGAAGTTCAATTCCGGTCCAAAATGGCGGATTACCACGTCAGACGAAGGCTAACAGAAAATTCCAGAATTTACATAATAAAGTCCAATTTAGACATAACAGCCCATAAAGGATGCTAATTTTCCCAGATTTTGACCAACTCATTAATCTGCAAAAATAACCCTTGTATCTTTCTTATTTTGTCTTCATTTTATCCAAGTACTTTTTCATGCCAGTGTGCATTACATGAGAATAATCATTCACAATTATTTAGTCATACCTGACCAAGACCCAGGATTTGAAATGATGGAAACCTGAAAAGGAAATAATTGATACATTATTACCAAATAAAACAGCACAGGTTTTAGAAATGTCAAAAAATGATTATAAAGGACGAAAAAAATGTTTCACAGTCGGGAATGGATATTGTTAGACGACATTAGCTCCCTTAGTCTTTAATGCTGTACATAAATGGAGTACTGCAATACAGAAAATTGAATATACTTCAAAGTATGTATAGAGAAAATCTACACAGTTTTATTTTCTTGTTTGAATTTATATTTAAATCTATCAGGATATACCAAACAGGTAAATAATGCAAACAAACATTTTCTAAAAGCTAATAATTTTATATGCAATGATTTCATCAAATGCCATCTTGCCTGTTCCATCTTGGCCTAATTAAAGAAAAGCAAGAAGAGTAGGCCATTATCACTTACTTTTGCCTGTGGTGTTCACTATTCTCTAAAATAAATATGCCCATCAAAATCTATTGATTGGAACATGGTTTCATGGGAAAAATTTATTTTAGAATTAGATTCTGTTGAATAAGATAACAAGGAACATTCCGATTCAGGAAAGATTCAAATTTTTTTTCATGCAAGTGTCTGAGTGGGACATTAAGTCAGGGGCTGTGGGACGGAAGCCCTTGTTAAGGCCCATGGGTAAAAGCCCCCCTTCCTGCTACAGCATGTTATCCATTTCCATAATTTTAATCATCTATCTGTAAAGAAAACTTATTTTAAAAATATTCTGGAAGTTGTGCACTATACCACCACCCCTGGCAGCACCAACCATTTCGCAAGTGATACTTAGAGATACAATGAAACCCTTTAATACAAGAAGATCTTCTCACAAGAAACCAAATCAAACATGTCTTTACAGTAAATGGGCACAAGTTTAACACTCACATATTTTTAAAATGTGAAATGGTTTGAAAATGCAAGCTTAAATTAAATTTTAAGCTCACTTCTTTTTGCAAGTGCCAAATTTTTCCAATGGCATAATGTAATATTATAGCAAAAACACATGCATAATTTATAAAATATAAAATGGAGCTCAGTTTTGGTGTTAACTGCTTTCCATAAGATCATTTCTGTAACATACAGATCTTTATTTTGGCCATTATACCTACTGTAAATGAACAGCATACCTGGAATTCAACCATTTAGCTTTCAAGGCGAAGTCACGCTTTTTTCTGCCCAAACATTCAATTCATCAAATACAGAAATAATCTCAGTATTATATAACTCTGGTAAAATCTAGTACTAACAGTATTTCTGTTTCCTAGACCTGTAAAGCCTGTATTTGTTTGTTGGATCTTAGATACCTTAATGTTACCATTGTATGTTAACCACCACCCCTAAAAATAACATGGTTGTTCCTAATATCAATGTTGTTAAACTGCAAGTGAATAAATGCTTTTTATCTTTTTTATTCTAAAAACAGTTCAAGGACAAATATTAGGAATTAAATAAACATTTTCCAAGGGCAAGTAATATTTATATGTAAATCTTTAATGAGAACAATTTATAATCCAATGATATGCTTCAACACAAATGCTTGTTTGTCATGTTGATTACACCCAGAGGACAGGTCATTCAGTAAGCAATACATGTAGTTAGCCTTTCATGCAAACAGAATATAGACTGAATGCAGCCATTGTATCACACGCATTGATGGAATGGAACAAAATTTGGAAATTGGTTCCACTCCACCATGATTAAAAAAAAACTATGAATATGTCTCTATATAGCAAAGTATGGATATATCTGATACATCAAAACAAAAAAAAAGTATAATATTTGCTAACTTACATAACAATTAACATTTTGATGTGCATATCCAAAGACATTGTTGTCCTCTACCAATAGAACTGACTTAATTGCTGCATGTGTATTTGCTGATGAAATCACAAAACCAAGCATTTTAAACAAAGGGCTCTAAACTTAGAAAAATGTTGCAGAAATCACTGGACTGTCCACTCCAATGGACACAAATCCGTATTCTGCATTTTGACAAGGTAATAAAATAAGTAATGGATACAAATGAGAATGAAAAACTGATAGAGAAAAAAGAAAAAGTAGAAGCTCTAGAGATTTCATTAATGTAATGATGCATCAGTATATGCTCTCAAGACCATAACAGAAAAGAAAACTAATGGATATTACTGATTATATACCACAAAAATGGTACTATTGACTGCATGGATACTACTGTAATGGATACTATTGACTACATGGATACTACTGTAATGGATACTGCTGACTGCATGGATACTCCTAAAATGGATACTACTGACTAAATGTATGCTATTGTAATGGATACTATTGGCTGAATGGAAACCACTGTAATGGATGCTACTGACTGAATGGATATTATTTATTAAATGCCTACTTCTGTAATGGATAATATTGACAGAATGGATGCTACTGACTGAATGGATATTACTGACTGAATGGATACTTCCGTAATGGACACTATTGACTGAATGGATACTACTGACAGAATGGATGCTATTGTAATGGATCCTTTTGACTGAATGGATACTACTGTAATGGATACTATTGACTGAATGGATACTACAGTAGTGGATACTACTGACTGAATGGATACTACTATATTGCTTACTAGAAAGCATGTATGTTACTGTAATGGATATTACTGACTGAAAGAATACTACTGTAATGGATACAACTGACTGAATGGATACTACTGTAATGGATGCTACTGACTGAATGGATACTACTGTATTAGATACTACTGACTGCATGGATACACATATAATAGAAAATATTGACTGAATGGCTAATACTGTAATAGATGATATGGTAATGGATACTTGTGTAATGTATACTAGTGACTGAAAGAATACTAATGTAATGGAAACTATTGACTGAATGGATGCTACTGTAATGGATGCTATAGACTGTATGGATGCCAGAGTAATGGATAATATTGACTGAATGGATAATATTGACTGAATGGATGCTACTGTAATGGATGCTATTGACTGAATGGATGCTACTGTAATGGATACTATTGACTGCATGGATGCTACTGTAATGGATAATATTGACGGAATGGATGCTACTGTAATGGATAATATTGACTGAATGAATGCTATTGACTGAATGGATGCTACTGTAATGGATAATATTGACGGATTGGATGTTACTGTAATGGATAATATTGACTGAATGGATACTATTGACTGAATTGATGCTACTGCAATGGATAATATTGACTCAATGGATGCTACTGTAATGGATAATATTGACTGAATGGATAATATTGACTGAATGGATGCTACTGTAATGGATAATATTGACTGAATGGATGCTATTGACTGAATGGATGCTACTGTAATGGATAATATTGACTGAATGGATACTACTGTAATGGATAATATTGACGGAATGGATGCTACTGTAATGGATAATATTGACTCAATGGATGCTACTGTAATGGATAATATTGACGGAATGGATGCTACTGTAATGAATAATATTGACTGAATGGATGCTACTGTAATGGATACTATTGACTGAATGGATGCTACTGTAATGGATGCTATTGACTGAATGGATGCTACTGTAATGGATAATATTGACTGAATGGATGCTACTGTAATGGATAATATTGACTGAATGGATGCTACTGTAATGGATAATATTGACTGAATGGATGCTACTGTAATGGATAATATTGACTGAATGGATGCTATTGACTGAATGGATGCTACTGTAATGGATGCTATTGACTGAATGGATGCTACTGTAATGGATAATATTGACTGAATGGATGCTACTGTAATGGATAATATTGACTGAATGGATGCTACTGTAATGGATAATATTGACTGAATGGATGCTACTGTAATGGATGCTACTGACTGCATGGATGCTACTGTAATGGATAATATTGACGGAATGGATGCTACTGTAATGGATAATATTGACTGAATGGATAATATTGACTGAATGGATGCTACTGTAATGGATAATATTGACTGAATGGATGCTACTGTAATGCACAATATTGACTGAATGAATATTGACTAAATGGATGCTACTGTAATGGATAATATTGACTGAATGGATGCTACTGACTGAAAGGATGCTACTGTAATGGATGCTAATGACTGCATGGATGCTACTGTAATGGATAATATTGACGAAATGGATGCTACTGTAATGGATAATATTGACTGAATGGATAATATTGACTGAATGGATGCTACTGTAATGGATAATATTGACGGAATGGATGCTATTGACTGAATGGATGCTACTGTAATGGATAATATTGACTGAATGGATGCTATTGACTGAATGGATGCAACTGTAATGGATGCTACTGACTGCATGGATGCTACTGTAATGGATAATATTGGCGGAATGGATGCCACTGTAATGGATAATATTGACTGAATGGATGCTATTGACTGAATGGATGCTACTGTAATGGATGCTACTGACTGCATGGATGCTACTGTAATGGATAAGATTGATGGAATGGATGCTAATGTAATGGATAATATTGACTGAATGGATAATATTGACTGAATGGATGCTACTGTAATGGATAATATTGACGGAATGGATGCTATTGACTGAATGGATGCTACTGTAATGGATAATATTGACTGAATGGATGCTATTGACTGAATGGATGCAACTGTAATGGATGCTACTGACTGCATGGATGCTACTGTAATGGATAATATTGGCGGAATGGATGCCACTGTAATGGATAATATTGACTGAATGGATAATATTGACTGAATGGATGCTACTGTAATGGATAATATTGACTGAATGGATAATATTGACTGAATGGATGCTACTGTAATGGATAATATTGACTCAATGGATGCTATTGACTGAATGGATGCTACTGTAATGAATAATATTGACTGAATGGATGCTACTGTAATGGATAATATTGACTGAATGGATGCTACTGTAATGGAAAATATTGACTCAATGGATGCTATTGACTGAATGGATGCTACTGTAATGGATAATATTGACTGAATGGATGCTCCTGTAATGGATAATATTGACTCAATGGATGCTATTGACTGAATGGATGCTACTGTAATGGCTAATATTGACTGAATGGATGCTATTGACTGAATGGATACTACTGTAATGGATAATATTGACTCAATGGATGCTATTGACTGAATGGATGCTACTGTAATGGATAATATTGACTGAATGGATGCTACTGTAATGGATAATATTGAGTGAATGGATGCTATTGACTGAATGGATGCTACTGTAATGGATAATATTGAATGAATGGATACTACTCTAATGGATAATATTTACAGAATGGATGCTACTGTAATGGATAATATTGACTCAATGGATGCTACTGTAATGGATAATATTGACGGAATGGATGCTACTGTAATGAATAATATTGACTGAATGGATGCTACTGTAATGGATACTATTGATTGAATGGATGCTAATGTAATGGATGCTATTGACTGAATGGATGCTACTGTAATGGATAATACTGACTGAATGGATACTACTGTAATGGATAATACTGACTAAATGGATGCTACTGTAATGGATAATATTGACTGAATGGATACTACTGTAATGGATGCTACTGACTGCATGGATGCTACTGTAATGGAAAATATTGACTGAACGGATGCTACTGTAATGCATAATATTGACTGAATGGATTGTTGTTGTTGTTGTTGTTGTGGGGTTTAACGCCATTTTTCAGCTAAGGAAAGGCTATACATGGTGGCCAGTATTAATGGTGGAGGAAGAAACCGGGAAATCACTGGAAAGAACCACCGACCCACGAGAAGCTTATGGCAAGCTCTCTCACATATCCACATTCGCCGAATATTAGATTCGAACCCACACAGATAGAGGTGAGATGGCAGCGATCCGTAACAGACAGCGCTTTAGACCACTCGGTCACTAGGGGCCCCTGACTGAATGGATAATATTGACTGAATGGATGCTACTGTAATGGATAATATTGACTGAATGGATGCTATTGACTAAATGGATGCTACTGTAATGGATGCTACTGACTGCATGGATGCTACTGTAATGGATAATATTGATGGAATGGTTGCTACTGAAATGGATAATATAGACTGAATGGATAATATTGACTGAATGGATGCTACTGTAATGGATAATATTGACGGATTGGATGTTACTGTAATGGATAATATTGACTGAATGGATACTATTGACTGAATTGATGCTACTGTAATGGATAATATTGACTCAATGGATACTACTGTAATGGATAATATTGACAGAATGGATAATATTGACTGAATGGATGCTACTGTAATGGATAATATTGACTGAATGGATGCTATTGACTGAATGGATGCTACTGTAATGGATAATATTGACTGAATGGATACTACTGTAATGGATAATATTGACGGAATGGATGCTACTGTAATGGATAATATTGACTCAATGGATGCTACTGTAATGGATAATATTGACGGAATGGATGCTACTGTAATGAATAATATTGACTGAATGGATGCTACTGTAATGGATACTATTGACTGAATGGATGCTACTGTAATGGATGCTATTGACTGAATGGATGCTACTGTAATGGATAATATTGACTGAATGGATGCTACTGTAATGGATAATATTGACTGAATGGATGCTACTGTAATGGATAATATTGACTGAATGGATGCTACTGTAATGGATAATATTGACTGAATGGATGCTATTGACTGAATGGATGCTACTGTAATGGATGCTATTGACTGAATGGATGCTACTGTAATGGATAATATTGACTGAATGGATGCTACTGTAATGGATAATATTGACTGAATGGATACTACTGTAATGGATGCTACTGACTGCATGGATGCTACTGTAATGGATAATATTGACAGTATGGATGCTACTGTAATGGATAATATTGACTGAATGGATAATATTGACTGAATGGATGCTACTGTAATGGATACTACTGAAGATGCTACTGTAATGAAATAATGATGAATGAAATATTGACAAATGGAGCTACTTAGGGGAAAATTTAAATAAATTGCACTGGAAAAAAAGCTACGAAAGGATGTAATGATTCATGGATGGGGACGTATGGATAAAATTGACGAAAAGGGTGTACTGTAAAGGGTAATGACGAATGGATAATATTTACTAAGGGGTGTACGTAATGGGTATAGACGGATGGATCTATTTTATGAATGGGGCTACTGTAATGGATAAATTTACTGAAGGAAAATTTATGAATGGATGCACTGAAATGGGGGCACTACTGCATGGTCATTAAAATAATATTGGGTAAAAGGGTGACTGAATGGAAAAATATTTGACTGAATGGTCATTGACTGAAAGGGTGCATGTTGGACTATGACTGAGGATCTATGTAATGGTGATTGATGGGAATGGGCTAAAGTAAATGATAATATTACCCCGAAGGGAATTTTTGACTGAATGGATCACGAAGGGAAAATTGACGGATGGATTTTATGAAGGATCATGTAATGGAAAAATTTACTAAGGATGCTATTTACTGAATGGGTTAAAATGTAATGGAGCTCGATAGGATGCTACTTAAAAGGATAATATTTTGGCGGAGGGTGCCCGTAATGGATTATTGAGAATGGGTTATTAAAGGGGCTAATTAATGGATAAAATAAATGGGTAATATTGACTGAATGGACTATGTAAATATTAAAGACCAAGGAGCATTTAGAAGGGGTATGTAATGATAAAATTGCTGAATGGATCTACTGAAAAATATTTAGAATGGTGCATTTTAATGGAAAATATTTACCCAAAAATGCTTTTCGAAGGGTGCTATGGAATGGGTAAATTTTTGAAAGGGGCTCCCCTTTTGGTAAATTGACTCAAAAAATGTATTGACTGAAGGATGCACTGTAAGGGCTATTTACTGAAGGATTATTTTAATGGATACTACACTGTAATGGATAATATTGACTCAATGGATGCTATTGACTGAATGGATGCTACTGTAATGGATAATATTGACTGAATGGATGCTACTGTAATGGATAATATTGAGTGAATGGATGCTATTGACTGAATGGATGCTACTGTAATGGATAATATTGAATGAATGGATACTACTCTAATGGATAATATTTACAGAATGGATGCTACTGTAATGGATAATATTGACTCAATGGATGCTACTGTAATGGATAATATTGACGGAATGGATGCTACTGTAATGAATAATATTGACTGAATGGATGCTACTGTAATGGATACTATTGATTGAATGGATGCTAATGTAATGGATGCTATTGACTGAATGGATGCTACTGTAATGGATAATACTGACTGAATGGATACTACTGTAATGGATAATACTGACTAAATGGATGCTACTGTAATGGATAATATTGACTGAATGGATACTACTGTAATGGATGCTACTGACTGCATGGATGCTACTGTAATGGAAAATATTGACTGAATGGATGCTACTGTAATGCATAATATTGACTGAATGGATTGTTGTTGTTGTTGTTGTTGTGGGGTTTAACGCCATTTTTCAGCACAGGAAATGCTTTACATGGTGGCCAGTATTAATGGTGGAGGAAGAAACCGGGAAATCACTGGAAAGAACCACCGACCCACGAGAAGCTACTGGCAAGCTCTCTCACATATCCACATTCGCCGAATATTAGACTCGAACCCACGCAGATAGAGGTGAGATGGCAGCGATCCGTAACAGACAGCGCTTTAGACCACTCGGCCACTCAGGGCCCCTGACTGAATGGATAATATTGACTGAATGGATGCTACTGTAATGGATAATATTGACTGAATGGATGCTATTGACTAAATGGATGCTACTGTAATGGATGCTACTGACTGCATGGATGCTACTGTAATGGATAATATTGACGGAATGGTTGCTACTGAAATGGATAATATTGACTGAATGGATAATATTGACTGAATGGATGCTACTGTAATGGATAATATTGACGGAATGGATGCTACTGTAATGGATAATATTGACTGAATGGATAATATTGACTGAATGGATGCTACTGTAATGGCTAATATTGACTGAATGGATGCTACTGTAATGGATAATATTGACTGAATGGATGCTACTGTAATGGATAATATTGACTGAATGGATGCTACTGTAATGGATAATATTGACTGAATGGATAATATTGACTGAATGGATGCTACTGTAATGGATAATATTGACGGAATGGATGCTACTGTAATGGATAATATTGACTCAATGGATGCTACTGTAATGGATAATATTGACTGAATGGATGCTACTGTAATGGATGCTATTGACTGAATGGATGCTACTGTAATGGATAATATTGACTGAATGGATGCTACTGTAATGGATAATATTGACTCAATGGATGCTATTGACTGAATGGATGCTACTGTAATGGATAATATTGACTGAATGGATGCTATTGACTGAATGGATGCTACTGTAATGGATAATATTGACTGAATGGATGCTATTGACTGAATGGATACTACTGTAATGGATAATATTGACTCAATGGATGCTATTGACTGAATGGATGCTACTGTAATGGATGCTATTGACTGAATGGATGCTACTGTAATGGATAATATTGACTGAATGGATACTACTCTAATGGATAATATTTACAGAATGGATGCTACTGTAATGGATAATATTGACTCAATGGATGCTACTGTAATGGATAATATTGACGGAATGGATGCTACTGTAATGAATAATATTGACTGCATGGATGCTACTGTAATGGATACTATTGACTTAATGGATGCTATTGACTGAATGGATGCTAATGTAATGGATAATATTGACTGAATGGATACTACTGTAATGGATAATACTGACTGAATGGATGCTACTGTAATGGATAATATTGACTGAATGAATACTACTGTAATGGATGCTACTGACTGCATGGATGCTACTGTAATGGAAAATATTGACTGAATGGATGCTACTGTAATGCATAACATTGACTGAATGGATTGTTGTTGTTGTTGTTGTTGTGGGGTTTAACGCCATTTTTCAGCACAGGAAAGGCTATACATGGCGGCCAGTATTAATGGTGGAGGAAGAAACTGGAAAATCACTGGAAAGAACCACCGACCCATGAGAAGCTACTGGCAAGCTCTCTCACATATCCACATTCGCCGAATATTAGACTCGAACCCACGCAGATAGAGGTGAGATGGCAGCAATCCGTAACAGACAGCGCTTTAAACCACTCGGCCACACAGGGCCCCCGACTGAATGGATAATATTGACTGAATGGATGCTACTGTAATGGATAATATTGACTGAATGGATGCTATTGACTAAATGGATGCTACTGTAATGGATGCTACTGACTGCATGGATGCTACTGTAATGGATAATATTGACTGAATGGATGCTACTGTAATGGATAATATTGACTGAATGGATGCTATTGACTGAATGGATGCTACTGTAATGGATAATATTGACGGAATGGATGTTACTGTAACCGATAATATTGACTGAATGGATAATATTGACTGAATGGATGCTACTGTAATGGCTAATATTGACTGAATGGATGCTACTGTAATGGATAATATTGACTGAATGGATGCTACTGTAATGGATAATATTGACTGAATGGATGCTACTGTAATGGATAATATTGACTGAATGGATGCTACTGTAATGGATAATATTGACTGAATGGATAATATTGACTGAATGGATGCTACTGTAATGGATAATATTGACTGAATGGATGCTACTGTAATGGATAATATTGACTGAATGGATGCTACTGTAATGGATAATATTGACTGAATGGATGCTACTGTAATGGATGCTATTGACTGAATGGATGCTACTGTAATGGATAATATTGACTGAATGGATGCTACTGTAATGGATAATATTGACTGAATGGATGCTACTGTAATGGATAATATTGACTGAATGGATGCTACTGTAATGGATAATATTGACTGAATGGATGCTACTGTAATGGATAATATTGACTCAATGGATGCTATTGACTGAATGGATGCTACTGTAATGGATAATATTGACTGAATGGATGCTACTGTAATGGATAATATTGACTGAATGGATGCTACTGTAATGGATAATATTGACTGAATGGATAATATTGACTGAATGGATGCTACTGTAATGGATAATATTGACGGAATGGATGCTACTGTAATGGATAATATTGACTGAATGGATAATATTGACTGAATGGATGCTACTGTAATGGATAATATTGACGGAATGGATGCTAATGTAATGGATAATATTGACGGAATGGATGCTACTGTAATGGATGCTATTGACTGAATGGATGTTACTGTAACGGAAAATATTGACTGAATGGATGCTACTGTAATGGATAATATTGACTGAATGGATGCTATTGTAATGGACAATATTGACTGAATGGATGCTACTGTAATGGATATTGACTGAATGGATGCTACTGTAATGGATAATACTGACTGAATGGATGCTACTGTAATGGATAATATTGACTGAATGGATGCTACTGTAATGGATAATATTGACTGAATGGATGCTACTGTAATGGATAATATTGACTTAATGGATGCTACTGTAATGGATGCTATTGACTGAATTTATGGAACTGTAATGGATAATATTGACTGAATGGATAATATTGACTGGATGGATTCTACTGTAATGGATAATATTGACTGAATGGATGCTACTGTAATGGATAATGTTGACTGAATGGATGCTATTGACTGAATGGATACTACTGTAATGGGTAATATTGACTCAATGGATACTATTGACTGAATGGGTGCAACTGTAATGGATAATATTGACTGAAGGGATGCTATTGATTGAATGGATGCTACTGTAATGGATAATGTTGACTGAATGGATGCTATTGACTGAATGGATACTACTGTAATGGATAATATTGACTGAATGGATACTACTGTAATGGATAATATTGAATGAATGGATGCTACTGTAATGGATAATATTGACTGAATGGATGCTACTGTAATGGATAATATTGACTGAATGGATGCTACTGTAATGGATAATATTGATGGAATGGATGCTACTGTAATGGATACTACTGACTGCATGGATGCTACTGTAATGGATAATATTGATGGAATGGATGCTACTGTAATGGATAATATTGACTGTAATGGATAATATTGACTGAATGTATGCTACTGTGATGGACAATATTGACGGAATGGATGCTACTGACTGCATGGGTGCATATGTAATGGATAATATTGACTGAATGGATGCTACTGTAATGGATAATATTGACTGAATGGATGCTACTGTAATGGATGCTATTGACTGAATGGATGCTACTGTAATGGATGCTATTGACTGAATGGATGCTACTGTAATGGATACTATTGACTGAATGGATGCTACTGTAATGGATGCTATTGACTGAATGGATGCTACTGTAATGGATGCTATTGACTGAATGGATGCTATTGACTGAATGGATGCATATGTAATGGATACTATTGACTGAATGGATGCTACTGTAATGGATGCTATTGACTGAATGGATGCATATGTAATGGATACTATTGACTGAATGGATGCTACTGTAATGGATGCTATTGACTGAATGGATGCTACTGTAATGGATGCTATTGACTGAATGGATGCATATGTAATGGATACTATTGACTGAATGGATGCTACTGTAATGGATGCTATTGACTGAATGGATGCTACTGTAATGGATAATATTGACTGAATGGATGCTACTGTAATGGATGCTATTGACTGAATGGATGCTACTGTAATGGATGCTATTGACTGAATGGATGCATATGTAATGGATACTATTGACTGAATGGATGCTACTGTAATGGATGCTATTGAATGAACGGATGCTACTGTAATGAATGCTATTGAATGAATGGATGAATATGCAATGGATACTATTGACTGAATGGATGCTACTGTAATGAATGCTATTGACTGAATGGATGCTACTGTAATGGATGCTATTGACTGAATGGATGCATATGTAATGGATACTATTGACTGAATGGATGCTACTGTAATGGATGCTATTGACTGAATGGATGCTACTGTAATGGATGCTATTGACTGAATGGATGCATATGTAATGGATACTATTGACTGAATGGATGCTACTGTAATGGATGCTATTGACTGAATGGATGCTACTGTAATGGATACTATTGACTGAATGGATGCTACTGTAATGGATGCTATTGACTGAATGGATGCTACTGTAATGGATGCTATTGACTGAATGGATGCATATGTAATGGATACTATTGACTGAATGGATGCTACTGTAATGGATACCTTTGACTGAATGGATGCTACTGTAATGGATGCTATTGACTGAATGGATGCATATGTAATGGATAATATTGACTGAATGGATGCTACTGTAATGGGTGCTATTGACTGAATGGATGCTACTGTAATGGATACTATTGACTGAATGGATGCTACTGTAATGGATGCTATTGACTGAATGGATGCTACTGTAATGGATAATATTGACTGAATGGATGCTACTGTAATGGATGCTATTGACTGAATGGATGCATATGTAATGGATACTATTGACTGAATGGATGCATATGTAATGGATACTATTGACTGAATGGATGCTACTGTAATGGATGCTATTGACTGAATGGATGCTACTGTAATGGATACTATTGACTGAATGGATGCTACTGTAATGGATGCTATTGACTGAATGGATGCTACTGTAATGGATAATATTGACTGAATGGATGCTACTGTAATGGATAATATTGACTGAATGGATGCTACTGTAATGGATGCTATTGACTGAATGGATGCTACTGTAATGGATGCTATTTACTGAATGGATGCTACTGTAATGGATGCTCTTGACTAAATGGATGCTACTGTAATTGATAATATTGACTGAATGGATGCTACTGTAATGGATACCTTTGACTGAATGGATGCTACTGTAATGGATGCTATTGACTGAATGGATGCTACTGTAATGGATAATATTGACTGAATGGATGCTACTGTAATGGATGCTATTGACTGAATGGATGCTACTGTAATGGATGCTATTGACTGAATGGATGCTACTGTAATGGATAATATTGACTGAATGGATGCTACTGTAATGGATGCTATTGACTGAATGGATGCTACTGTAATGGATGCTATTGACTGAATGGATGCTACTGTAATGGATAATATTGACTGAATGGATGCTACTGTAATGGATAATATTGACTGAATGGATGTTACTGTAATGGATAATAATTACTAAATGGATGCTATTGTAATGGATAATATTGACAGAATGGATGCTACTGTAATGGATGCTTTTGACTGAATGGATGCTACTGTAATGGATAATATTGACTGAATGGATGCTACTGTAATGGATGCTATTGACTGAATGGATGCTACTGTAATGGATGCTATTGACTGAATGGATGCTACTGTAATGGATGCTATTGACTGAATGGATGCTACTGTAATGGATGCTATTGACTGAATGGATGCTACTGTAATGGATAATATTGACTGAATGGATGCTACTGTAATGGATAATATTGACTGAATGGATGCTACTGTAATGGATAATATTGACTGAATGGATGCTACTGTAATGGATAATATTGACAGAAAGAATACTAACGTAATGGATGCTTCTGACTGCATGGATGCTACTCAAATGGATAATATTGACTGAATGGATGCTACTGTAATGGATAATATTGACTGAATGGATGCTACTGTAATGGATAATATTGACTGAATGGATGCATATGTAATGGATGCTATTGACTGAATGGATGCTACTGTAATGGATAATATTGACGGAATGGATGCTACTGTAATGGATAATATTGACTGAATGGATGCTACTGTAATGGATAATATTGACTCAATGGATGCTACTGACTGCATGGATGCATATGTAATGGATACTATTGACTGAATGGATGCTACTGTAATGGATAATATTGACAGAATGGATGCTACTGTAATGGATAATATTGACTGAATGGATGCTACTGTAATGGATAATATTGATGAAATGGGTGTTACTGTATTGGATACTACTGACTGCATGGATGCTACTGTAATGGATAATATTGACGGAATGGATGCTACTGTAATGGATAATATTGACTGTAATGAATAATATTGACTGAATGTTTGCTACTGTAATGGATAATATTGATGGAATGGATGCTACTGTAATGGATGCTATTGACTGAATGGATGCTACTGTAATGGATAATATTGACTGAATGGATGCTACTGTAATGGATAATATTGACTGAATGGATGCTACTGTAATGGATGCTATTGACTGAATGGATGCTACTGTAATGGATGCTATTGACTGAATGGATGCTACTGTAATGGATGCTATTGACTGAATGGATGCTACTGTAATGGATGCTATTGACTGAATGGATGCTACTGTAATGGATAATATTAACTGAATGGATGCTACTGTAATGGATAATATTGACTAAATGGATGCTACTGTAATGGATAATATTGACTGAATGGATGCTACTGTAATGGATAATATTGACTGAAAGAATACTAACATAATGGATGCTTCTGACTGCATGGATGCTACTCAAATGGATAATATTGACTGAATGGATGCTACTGTAATGGATAATATTGACTGAATGGATGCTACTGTAATGGATAATATTGACTGAATGGATGCATATGTAATGGATGCTATTGACTGAATGGATGCTACTGTAATGGATAATATTGACGGAATGGATGCTACTGTAATGGATAATACTGACTGAATGGATGCTACTGTAATGGATAATATTGACTCAATGGATGCTACTGACTGCATGGATGCATATGTAATGGATACTATTGACTGAATGGATGCTACTGTAATGGATAATATTGACAGAATGGATGCTACTGTAATGGATAATATTGACTGAATGGATGCTACTGTAATGGATAATATTGATGAAATGGGTGTTACTGTAATGGATACTACTGACTGCATGGATGCTACTGTAATGGATAATATTGACAGAATGGATGCTACTGTAATGGATAATATTGACTGTAATGGATAATATTGACTGAATGTTTGCTACTGTAATGGATAATATTGACTGAATGGATGCTACTGTAATGGATGCTATTGACTGAATGGATGCTACTGTAATGGATAATATTGACTGAATGGATGCTACTGTAATGGATAATATTGACTGAATAAGTGAATTTCAAAATCACTTGAATGGTCTGCTTGGTGATTTTAAACTAGATCAATATAAAAATGGATGGATTGAGAAACAGGAATAAAACTGGTAAGTTTACAAAAGTACCAAACAGAAAGTGAAAGATCAGATTAATCATGAAATCAATCTAAATCACCTCTGTTCTTAAACAGTTATGATTGGATGCAGATTTGAAGGTTAGAACTAAGAACAAAACAACAGAAAATTCAGGAAATTATGTTGAATGAGGTTTCCCATCTGCTTTGTAAAGTACATAATCAAATGCATTGTAAACTTTTACTCAAGAATTAGGCTGGGAATGCAAAGTAAATTTACTGAAGAATTAGGTAGGTAAAGCATAGTTTATTAACTACAGAAAGACCTGATGCTGATGATTCCTGAGTAATCAGACCTAGAAAAAAACTTGTAAAAAAACAAAAGTAAGCAACAGTGGGAATATATAAATCAGTACCAGTATGACTAAAGTAGAATGTCAACCAAAGAATAGGAGGTAAGAGACAAAGAGACAAGACAAAAAGGATTAAAAAAAACTCTCAATGGAATACTTATGCACAGTGAGTGGATCATATAAGGACAATATTATTATTCTGGGGCAGTTATAAATTATTCAAAGAAATTCTAGATACTGCCATCTTGATAACATGATAGTTCCTTATTGGTACCTATAGTTGATATGTGTGGTCACATTTGCCCTTATTCACTTTCAGTATCATAAATTGTCATTTCCATAATGAATATTATCTTTAAATTTAATACAATGTCACTTGACTGTCCTGTAAACTGGTACATACTAATGACTAAACCTCCCCGTCCCCACATAGCCTTAAACTTTATAATTCTAAGTGTACCTAGTTAGGTGTCACTTTTTGAAATCTGTATAGCCTTTTGTGTGCTGAGAAATGCCGTTAAGCCCAACAACAACAACAACCACCAGTAGGTAGACGAATAATTCAACCATAAATGTGCAGTTTCAATTAATGAATTTGTTGCAACAAAGCAAGAAATCAATAGTTTTATTAAGAAAAATCCTTTTCCTAAAAATAGACACAATGCTGCAATACGTGTTATTGGATGCTTTGGTTTTAAGGAAAAAGTGTCCAGTTTTGTTATCTATTTACTTTAATACTTCTGTGTGTTGTCTATGAATAGTTACAAGAATGTTTTATTGGGAACAAGGAAATCTGTATGAAGAGTATGTTTTTAGTCGCTTGTGAATTTATTCCTATGTACATAAATTAGGGGTTGTTTCAAAGAATGCTAAAAATCAATTAAAACACATATACACTACAAGTATGAATATAATGGGTATGAATATAATAATTTTTATACATGTACAAAATGGGTTGACAATAAACATACAAAATATTTATAAACTTGAAAATAAGGCATTGTTTAAAAATTTCAAAAGCCTACTGAGAAATGGAACACATAAATAAGATGCTGATATATATATATATATATATATATATATATATATATATATATATATATATATATATATCTGCATTATCATGTATATATTATGTGATATATATTTCACATTTCTTGCTTTGGTCTCATTTCTCCCAGTTTAGCTGCCACTTCTCCCTGTTTAGCTCCCACTTCTCCCTGTTCTGACCAAAAGGAAAAGTCATGTCTCCCTACAATTTAGGTCTAGCTTGACCCCTGAGTACTTTTTTTTTTAAATACCATTCATCAGTCAACTTGGCTATCTAAAACCTGTCAGTTTGAATTTTCAAACTTGTATGAAAATTTAACTTTTCATTCATCTTTAGTTTTTTTTTAAATTGAAATGTTTATTTACATCTTCATTAAAATTTATTTTTTTTTATTTCAAACATTTTAAGACAGATCTCATTTTGTATTAAAATTAAGTTTTTACTGCATTAAAAACTATAATTAAGGAAGATACATCAAAGTTAGTTTGTGATTTTCAGGAGCACTTGGGTCAAGATATGTACCCTGAGGAATACCAGCACTACATATTTTCTGACCACTGTCACATATCTTGTTTGCTGGGAAATTAAAATGATTTCATGTATAAAGCTGAAACAGATGTTACTTGAAAATATAAAAAATTTGACTAAAGTTGGCCATAAATAGTTTGGCCTGTTAGGAATCGGATCATAATTGTTAGTTCCAGTTCAGTATCCACAATAAATAATAAGGCATTGGTGATGATTCAGAAGTGAAATCTGTGTTCCATTGCTTTGTTCACAGTCCAGCCTGTCAAACCTGGTGAACCTATGACAAGAACTTCATTATTAAGTTATCTTTGATGGTATTTTTAATTAACATATTTTTTATATTCATTGTCACACTGTGGAAAGTTCAGTATTTGCAAATAAATGCAGATACTATATAGGAAAATTAACTGTTTGGAGTCCATAAACGATGATGTTATCATTCTGAAAATCTCATTTGTATGTCGTTAGAGGATCTATGATATAAGAGCATGAATAAAAATGTGATTCGTTAGTACCTTACTTACTGCACCTTTAAGGTGCCAACAAAGATTTTTTTAAGAAAACAAAATAAAATAACTATAACACGATTTCCTTAAAATACACCACACCTTATTTTATCTTATTGCCTTACTCATATTGGGATATTCTGCTTTGGACAAGCTCACAATTTTCAATCGTCGGACCGTTAGCTAACCCTGACAACCTGACATGATACATTTTGTAAATTCCTCCTCTGTAATCGTAAACCTACTGAGACTAGTAAGGGCTACGTGGCAACTTATTTTACATTAATATTACCATTATTTTTTCAATATTCTGTAGTAGCTATAAACTTACTTGTATGAAGTCAATACAATCTTATTCGCAACAAGTGACATAAACGATGAAAACCCATAAAATATTGCAGCCAGCAAAGCAAAATAAGCTTGCTTTTCCATTGTAAGCCTTGCAAAAGTTCATGAACGATAACTGTCAAGGAAATCCGCATAGAAAAAACGCAGAAGCCTGGTACCCTGGCCTTCCAGTGCTCACGGTACTAATTCAGTTCCCATAAACCGATGCAAAGAATATGACATTAAAAATTAAATAACTTAACATTTTTGAGTGCCCATGATCAAAACTATATTTATCAGTATAGATGAAACATGGATGTCCGCTTCTGTGTAGAGGAAAGGCTATGAGTCGACGTATTTTTTGGACCTGCACGTGTTTGAAACATGTGCTTTCAATTCCGCACCAAAGAGTCAGATATAGTTTTAGTAATGTGTTCTAAGCTCAAGACTGTTAAAGGACTGGAATTCCATCAATAAAACAATGTCTCTATTTTTTTTTCACTCACAACTAGAGTAAGCTCTCAAAAGATTATTTTTCCTAAAATATAATTTATATTATTAACCAATCATGGCCGAAAATTCATATATACTGTATTTTTACATTCCAAGGCTGGTTCACATTTCCATACCATTAGTACCGTGTGTCGTCCATACTAATGTCGGTAGTTCAATCGGGATATCACCGACCTTTTCCATTGCATGCTAGTAAATAATTGCAATTTCGACTGCCCTAAAGCCAATAGGTGTCGTTACGTCATAACTTCATTGTCGTCTCAATGACCTAATGACATCTCATTACTAACTGCAACGTTAGCGATCTTTTGAGGCTACGAAACACAAATTATTTTCATTACAAAGTTGCAGGAATACTATTTTAAAAATGAGAGTGTAGGTATGTCATTGACAATTAAAACGTCGACGATTGTTATTTTTTTAAACATCTATATTTTATAATTTGTTCCTCGCATATCTAAATTATAAGTCATACAGGTTATCTATGCGCATTTTGACATCTTAAATTAAATATACATTGTTCTTTTAAAATTTAATACTGATTTTGTTTAACGAACGTATATTCAATCCTGATTATTGAATGATCTGCACCATAACTGCCATCAAGAAAATGAAGATGAAAATTATCGATCACTATGCACTTTCACGATGTACTTAACTAAGTCGAGAAAGAGCAAGTGGAGACTAATAGTCACAATATAGGGTGTACGAATTAGTTTATCAACATGAATAGCTTTCAATGTGACATCACAACGCGCGACATTCAATTTGGATTGTCCTGGATCACACCTCTAACTACACCTCGTCCAAAAATGTCCAATGTCCACGCACTTTCACAATGATTTTGCTGTATGTACTTTAGTCCGAGTTTCCTCTGACCCTTGACACCCCATTTTTGATATTTGGTTTTTTTAATGTTGGGGTGTAGGGTCAGAGTCTATTCCCTATCAAAAACTTGGAATTTGCCGACACCATTTGGTGTCGGCATAGGGTACTCGCTAACTATCAGGCCTAGCAAATTTAAATGACCTTACATTGACCCATGATTACATTAAATCGATAGGGAAATCATTTATCTTCTCAGAAATTACAAGCATAACACGATTTTGTCTTTAATCCGTTGTCAGACGAGACGTAACTACATCGTTGATTAATTTTGACCTCGTTCGCCCCATTTTCATTGCTAGTCACATGACTAACCAAATCTCGCAGCCGATATGCATAAACGTCATAGGTCAAATAGTCACGTTATAGTTGGCGAGTACCCTATGCCGACACCAAATGGTGTCGGCAAATTCCAAGTTTTTGATAGGGAATAGACTCTGACCCTACACCCCAACATAAAAAACCAGATATCAAAAATGGGGTGTCAAGGGTCAGAGGAAACTCGGACTATATGTACTTCAGCAGCAGTTAGGGTGAACCCTACAAAAGTTTGCTCGAGTCATAACAAAAAATAAAGGTTCCTGCAGAGGCTGAAAAAAAAAAATACGTCAACAACGCTAAAGTCTCTAACTTTTCTATTTCCATACGCCTAACAAATTCATGAGGTTAGCACATTTTTTTAATATTATTGTTGACGTAATTTTTATGATTTTGTCAGGCGATTTTGTTTACTCGTAAAGCGACTCAGTTGTTGTCCTTCACCCTGCTTGCTTCTATTGATAGTCAAGGGGGAGTTTAACCAAAGATTTTATCTAGACCAATCTACGAACGTACGTATAAATTAATATATAGAGTTTCGTTTCTCAAATCAATCATATTTCCATCCTGATTTGTGAGTTTGAAATTCATTCTTGACAATAATGGATTATGAACACGCAGGTAGATTTGATTTTTGGCTCAGATACAATAAGCCACCCTGTAGGTGCTTGAATACTGAACGAATATAATATGTATCCCTGCTGAGCCTGATTAGACTTAGAAAGGTCAACGTAGTAGCTGCTATCAATTACATCGCATACTAGATTTAGTGCGATGGTGGATGTTATATTAACAATATTAGGTGAAATATGACGTCCTGTTCAATACGGGTCATTATTATGTCTGAGAACAGTTGGAAACGGGATTTATTTTAACCACGATTGAATTACTCCCGGATAATATTCTTAAATAAGATCACTTAATGATTTCTTCATTTCAGCATTACTTAGAACTGGTATAATAAATGTTCGTTAATGATTTTCTTTTATTTTATAATGATTAAGAAATAATTGTTTAGAATCTGGACGCGTGCAGGTATGCCTACTAAGATCAGTTACAACGTTTATAATACTTCCATTGGCGATATATAAATCGAATAATATACCATTTAAGTGTTTTATTAACTCGATTATTTGCTGCTTTACATTATGATCATAATGTTGTGACAATAAAATAAGTAAATTTCTTAAAACATTAAACGCTTTATCGTATTCAGGCTTGAGAGTATCTAAAAAATCTTTAATAAATATTTCATCAACAATTTCTTTAGTATGTTGAGTCTTAGGGTCATTTACGATAATATTAAATGCTGATCTAGTTATCTGTGGGATCCTTTTCCCGTCAAAATCGGTAAAGTAATGATTATTATTGTTTTAATCAAATTCAAATTTTATATAATGCCATGGATTTTTTTCTTTTCGATATTCTGGATCTTTAATGAATTTTTTTCACTCGTTTTAAACTCATTTTTAGCTGGTTCTGGTGGACCTTGATAAACAGGTGCGACTTCAGACCATCCTAACACTGATCTAATCGAACTTTGATAAATATCCACAACATAGTCAGGAGAATGTATTTCAATCACCGATGATAATGTTGGTTCGTAAACAGTAATTGCTATCTTCGATTCTTTTCCGGTTATAGACTTAATTCTGCGCTGTAATTCTTCATTAATTTACTCTATTTGATAACTGCCAGTTGGAATACTAACTACTTGCCAATCGGGAATTCCATCAGATTTATTCTTATTTGCGAATACTAATGAATTATTTGCCTGTAGTCCACCGAATGGTTTTCATCTAATATTAGGCCAGTTATAATAAACACAAAACTGAGCTATTGCTATCTCTTTTACTGGAATTGCAGTTGGAGAGTTAACGCTGAATTCAGGATTGGTCGTACTTATTGATATCATAGTAGTTTTTGATGGCGTCGTATTAGTGACGATTGCAATAGTTCTCTTCAATCAGACTTTACTGTTATGTTTATTATTTAATTATCCATCCTTTCGTTATTGCCACTAGATGTTGCGTTATTTTCCATCACGAATGCTTCATCGTAGGTTTTCATTATCATAACGAACTCCTCATCAGATATTTTACCATCACTGAGGTACAAAGAAAGATGTGAGCATAATTTAGTATAGGCGGCTGTTGCTGTGTGTAATTTCATAATGTACTCGCGTAATTTATCATTCGTGCATGTAGATATTTTCTTGGCGATATTACTAAGAATACCTGCACATGTTGTTGTCGTAGAAACGACAATCTTTAAAACCGCAAGAGCAGTCATAATCCGGTTCCAGCAACAACAGCAGAAACCGAGTAAACTTCTACATCGATAACAACCATGCGCCTGCGATATTTTTTTATACTTTCAACGTGTATTCGTCGATGATATTTTTTACTTCAGTCTGACACTTACACGCCTGATTATATCTGTGACGCTGAACGTCAATGGGTAACTCTGTCATCGGATTCATTATACCTAATGACGTTGTTATTTAATTAATTAAAATGGGAGTTTATTTACAAATTCCAGACACCACCAGTAATTAGCGGAGAACAAACTTCTATCCAATGATTCCCACGTGAATTTTTCTTCATAATCTTTATCCAACATTACATATACTGTTCTAGATAATTTATTAGGTAATGGAGATGTGGTAAGTATGTTAAATTCTGCAACGTTAAACACAGAAAACCTATATAGCGACCTACGCAGTGTGTTTGATGGTTTTATTTCGTTGTGTCCATGTAGCTGCACTTGATCCGACGACGTACACGATGTTAATGATCTGATTGTGAGGAATTTTAATCAGGCTTGTTTTTTTTAACAAAATCCGGAATTCCACTAATAATGTCATTGATTTTTATGTTAATATCAGTAAGTTTTATATCAACATTTGGTGGCCTTCCAAAAAATTCGTTATTTTTTCTGTATATGTTTCTGCGAAAACTCAAAAACGTATTCACGTGACCGGTAAAATCATTTTCGATTTTGGCTATTCCATTAATGATTAGAATCTCTTTATCATCGACGTATTTTTTGTAGCAGCATTAAACTCAGATTCTGGTGCTTTTTAAATTACTAATACCATTATGGTAATATTGAGAAATGCACGCATTATACCACCGTTGGTTAATAAGTACTTAGATTCCTGATCGTCAACATATTTCTTTGTTGTAGCATCACTATCTGTGGTTAGATATCCAAGATCTGTAATTTTATTTTTGTTCATAATAACGTCTCCACTAAATACAGCGCCAGTCGTCTTGACATAATCGTTAACTGACTTACCGGAATCCCGTATTTTACCCTGATGAGTAAAAGTAACGATATTATTAGCAACTGCAGTAGGAATTTATATAAATACGTCTTGTAGTTGTATATTGCTTGTCTTTAATCGTCCTTGTTTGTCCTGAAAAAAACAACCACTTCATTTTGATTCACATTTGTAATATTTAATAAATCATCAATTTCATTTCTGAGTTGATCGAGGGTTGCATATTTAGATAAATCATCTTGCTGCTGAGCATTACCACGAGCAGATCTTCTGTAAATATCTACCATTATAATTACTGATGTCTGTTCAAATGTGACAATGTGGTATATTCATGCACGACTTTATGATGTGGCTTTTCTTGCGGTGCCATGGATACAGCATCAAGCACATAAAGCACTTCACGACCACATATTGGTGGATCAGTTAATGTTTGTGTTGGTAGCGTTCAATACCAGATTGGAGCAGTATTATTACTGACAAAATGAAGAAATTCTGTTGGTATCGCTAATCCATATGAATCAAAATAGATAATTTCACGTGGATCAATTGCATACGCTACACAATGCGTGCCAGGTCCAGAGATTTTATCGAGATTAATAATACCGGTTTCAGTATTGTTAGGTTGTTTTGGCAATTGATCGCGCATAAAAACATCTCTGAATTTTTTATATTTAGTTTTTAGCAGCATGGAGTAAATCAAAATTAGACATATGCGAGATCCGAAAACTGTCCCTGGAAGTCTTAGACCTTTCCCGTACAATGAAGGCGGGTTCTTGGTAATCTGAGACCTTTTCCATTTTTTTTTTGATTCCATGTCCGGTTGCTTTCTTTAAAGCCATTCAAGCAGCGGTTCCAACAGCGTCTAATGCAGCTGCTTTTGCAACAGCAGGGGCTGCAGCGGCTATTAATGCTGGTATAGAAGGGGAAAATACACAACCCGTTTTAAAAGTATCTTTGATAGCGCCTGCAGAAAGATTAAGTTTGAGCCCCTTTTTTATTTTTTTTTTGCTTCATTAAAGGTTTTGAATTGACAATCGGTCAACGATAATTTATTTGAACCGTTCATCTGTTCTTTATTCAACGATATTTTTATTCCACAGTTGTTGATTGATGCTGATTGCAGTCTTTTGACCTGACCAGGAGTCAGGGTAATATTAGCGTGATTGTATGACATTTTTAATATTCATAAATGATCTAATTACGTGTTACATGTTCTCTACTGGCGCATCAATGACTCTCATTCGTCCATCAAAACCTTTGAGTAATATTGATTTATCACTGAGTATAACAGCAATTGCTCTGTAATTAGGAATGACTCCTCGGTTTACACGAGCTAGAAAATGTATATCTACAATAGATTGCGTAGTTAAGTCTTAATGTTCTGGTGAAAATTAATAAATCGGACACAGCGTTGTGAAATCTAGTTGTGATATTTGTAAACCAGTATCAACGTTTTGATCACGTCCCATAAACGACATAAGATGATGATATGCACGATCTACATGGTTTTGATCGAAATTTAACAAAATATCCTCGGATGGTTCTTGATGTCCATTTATCCTTAATGAAACCTCAGAAACACCGAGCTTATCAAATATCATGATACTTTGTGTCTGATTGTTTACTCGTGCAATATTTTGAAGTGCAATAAATATATGTCGCGGTGTAGAAACGCTTTGCTGAGAGGCTATCTGCCATGTAAATAAACCATTAATTGCACTTTGGATAACATTTGTGGTCATCGTTAACCATGAAAACATTGATTTACCACCTTGACTCATAACAGATAGTAACCGATCTTCTTCAGATATCGTTGGTGACATTATAAGTATCCAGAGCGAAAGTTTGGTTAGTATAACTTCGAGTCCAGACTCGGCTAACGTGGGCAAGTGTGAAAGCCTGCCAGTAGCTTCTCGTGGGTCGGTGGTTCTTTCCTGGGTTTTCCAGGGTTCTTCCTCCACCATTAATACTGGCCGCCATGTATTGCCTCTCTTGTGCTGAAAAATGGCGTTAAACCCTACAACAACAACAACAACAACAACAACAACAACAACAACAACAATAACCATGAAGTGCCCTAGTTGCAGCATCATCAGCTTCTTCAGCGTGCCATACTGCATTATCATCGGTATATTTTCGCACGAGTACAACTGTATGTTTGGCTCCGAAAATAACCTTTCGTACATGTCTGCAGAATCCAAAGATATGTGATAGTGGAATTGCACATGAAAATGTTTTTCTATCACCTTTTAACATTGAATTACGCATAGCAAATCCTAAGTTAAAATTTGCATTCATCGATAATACTGCAGAGGTATCAGCAGCTCCTCCTGCAGCTCTCACGTTACCAATAGTAAAGTGTCTACTTTCTGGAAAATCAGTTGTATCCTTTGCAAATATCATTGATGGACCAGCTGATCTCAAATAATCATCGCTGTATCTTGCAAGACCAATTATTGTTGTAGCAACGTCAACGTCTTTTTGAATTGATTCAATATTTTTTTCGTCAATCGTTAAATGTAGCGCTATCAAATAACGCCATAATACAATTATTAACAAAACCAACATTATCATTATCTGCGAATTCAGTGTTATCTGCTTTTAATATTTCTCCTTCGACCTCAATAAATGCTTCAGAAGGTAGAAAATATATACTTGTATCCTGAACCTGTAATTCGATTCGTCCACGCTGATCTGGAATTCTGGCATCATAAGAATAATACTGATAATCGCGCACAGACTCATCTTTAAGAACCTGGTGCGTCCATGTCGAATGTAGGATCACTTATACGTTTAAACATATTTATTATAATTATTATCGTCTAAAACGAAGACCACTTCCTGCTATCAAACTAGTGGTTATATTTTTTTCCGACATTGGGACATCAACTAACTCCGCTAGTTTTTGATTAGCGGCTTGATTTATTATTTTACTTACACTTGCGGACATTACTTAAGTGCTGGGCAGTTTCACTTGCTGGGGTCGGACTGCTTGAGGTCTGCGTATTAATCGTGCTAGTCTATCTTTGATGGCCGAGAATGCTTTACTAGCAACATTACCAGCAATACCTATACCTTTATCACGAACAACATCAATAGATTTCATGCACAGCTACTTTGCAATTGATATTGCTTTTGGGGCTGTTCTTCTAAATAGACCCTGCACAATATAACCTAACCTATCTCCGTAGGTTGCCCTGTATTTGAGAGTTAATTACCCTGACCATAGTTGGTCCACGTTGAGTACTAGGTACTATCGTTTTATTAAATAGTCATTATATTTAATTACATACTTAGTCTGCTGAGTTAGTCACTATAATAATCATCGGCAATTGCATTAATGAGAGACTGATACACATCAAAGTCCTTGATACCGCCTGTAAATAATCTTTTACAAATATCTGCTGCTTCATTAATAATTTCTGGGGAATTATTACCAGCTCGCTTTGCTCCAATCAGAATTTCTAGTCGTTCAACATCAGCAAGAATATTATTGGGACAAGTAATAAGACCACTACATAGACCACTTCCTGTTGCACCAGGAACGTCTTGAAATACTTATTCTTCCTCTTCAGTTGGTTTCGGTAGTGTTTTTTTGTAGTAGTTTTTCCTGTTGTCGTTTTTATTCTAGTTCTAGTTCTTGTTGTTGTTCTAGATATTGTTGTGATTTTTTTGTATTCGTTTTTGTAGTCGTGCTACTGGTTTTTCTGGTGATTGTGGTTCAGATTGTTGTGGTAGTACTTGTGCTGATTATTGTCGTGGTAATTGTCCCTCTGGTATTTTAACGTCAAGTGCTGATGGTTGTGATTGCAATAGTTTCATTGTTTCATGTTCTCGTTGTTCATTCTCTTTTATATATTCGTTTACAATAATATCAAACATATTAAAATCTTTGATTTCTTCATTAGATCTGATCTCTGGAGTATTAGTAGCGATGCGATATACATCCTTGATCCAATTTGCAGAGTTTAGAGATTTAACATGTTCTGGTTTTACATATTTTTTTTTCTTTCATGATTTCCAAACGCGGTAATATCAAGTTGGGTCCCTGATAGCAGAAATACCTTCAGGTGTAAATTTATCTATTATCTTAGTTCTGGTTCTTGGTGGTCGAGGAGGTTGAACGGCTGGTGGCATTGGTAATGGTTGAGCTTCTTGTGCACGAGCAATATCAGCAGGCAATGTTGGAAGAGATTGTTGTGTTGCTTCGGCTGCTGTAACAATTTTTTTTGTTGGATCTACAATCGGTTTAAATAACTGTTTTGTTTCATCTTCAAACTCAACTTGAGATTCCTGATGCAATTGTAATTGTTTCTTAACAGAATCACAAATATGTAGATATTTTTTAATTGCCTCTAGTCGTTCTCGAGTTTTTTTTTGGCTGAGAAAGGCTCTTCAATACTCATTATTAATAATATTAATAATATATATTTAATTGAATTCATAAGGGAACAAAGCGCGATAACTATGCTCTGAATCTATGTTGAACAATAGATCAGTTATTTTCCTTTGTTCATAAATGTAACATATTTACGATGCTTAAATACGAACAAAATACATCGTTTTTCAGACAATTATTACCTAATTATCTGTCATTCACAAACAATTAAGTGTTAGCGAACAACAAAAGTGTAACACAAAAGGATAATGGTACATATCTGTCTCTATAACCTAAATTTTCAGCCGATTTACGTAAAACTTACCGTTGGTATTTAGGTCGAAAGTTATTTATATCTTTGTAAATAACCCTAACGGACGACAACTGTTAATGCAGCAAAATAAAATGTGATTATATTTTATAGTATTATGTTTGAGAATTAAATCAAATTCATAATAAAATTCCAAAATTAATTAATATTATTGAACCAACCGTTAACGGACCATATATGAAACTTAAGCAATAATAAATGCTCATTTATGGCTGAAATTGTCAGATTAACAAAATAGATATAAATATTTCCGCATGAGGGATTGTGGGACATTAACATTATTATTCTTAGAATGAAAAATTGTTATTATTCTCAGAATGACTGATTATTGTAATTCTCAGAATGACTGAATATTGTAATTCTCAGAATGACAGATTATTGTAATTCTCAGAATGAAAGATTAATATCATTCTTAGAATGAAGGATTATTGTAATTCTAAAAATGACTGATTATTGTAATTCTTAGAAGGAACAATTCTCAGAATGACTGATTATTGTAATTCTCAGAATGACTGATTATTGTAATTCTCAGAAAGAACAATTATCAGAATTAATGAGATTCTCAGAATTAATGAGACTCAGAAAGAGAAATTCTTAGAATTAGCGATTCTCAGAATTAATTATTCTTAGAATGAGTAATACTCAGAATGATTGATTGTTGCAATTCTCATAATGACTGATTTGTGCAATTCCTAGAATGATTGATTGTTGCAATTCTCAGAATGATTTATTATTGTAATTCCTAGAATGATTGATTATTGTAATTCCTAGAATGAATGATTATTAAAATTCACAGAATGATAGATTATTATAATTCCTAGAATGATTAATTGTTGCAAATCCTAGAATGATTGATTATTGTAATTCCTAGAATGATTGATTATTAAAATTCACAGAATAATTGATTGTTAGAAAATGATTCTTAGCAAGAAGGATCAAAACATAATACTCACCCATCATGGGGATTACTACTTTACAATTTGATTATTATTTTAGATAAATAATATATAATGAACAGTGAAAACATTGCTGATCAGGTCATTAACATAAATGAGGTGTTACATGAAGGGAAGTAATCTACTCTGTGAATAAGACTTTTTCGGCAGGAGTTCTGTCGCTTTATTATATATCCAACTACTTGTTAAGTCAATTTTAAAAAATTAAATATTTTTGATATTAAAAATATATATATATATATATATATATATATATATATATATATATATATATATATATATATATATATATATATATATAAGTAGTAGGAGAAAGTAAGAATCCGAGCTCAACAACCCCCTCCAGACCTCCAAACAAATACAAAATACCTAGGTAACGTAATAGAAACCT